>PTEX01000428.1:179374-229718 GCA_003342815.1 Eudromia elegans
TTCCCTTTCCCTTTCCCTTTCCTCCCCTTCCCCTTCCCTTTCCCCTTCCCCTTCTTTCTTGCTGCAGACTTGAGTCTCACTGAATATCATTTAAATCTTCATCTGCTATTATGCTACCATTGCTGTGTATGTACTTTTAAGAAAGAGAAATGACCTTCTGGATAAATTACCAGTAAAAGTTAAAAATCTTAAGTGCTTTATACCTTCCATTAGCCAAAATTCAAGTATTTCTGCAATTTGTTTCTTTAGCTTTATGCCCATTTTTATTCATGTATTTATCTTGTCTAAACATTGCAGACACTGAATGCATACCAACTAGATATTTCCCCATAGTATTATCTTCTGTCTTTCTGGTAGCWTCCCTATTGTACATTAAAATGATCTGACCTTCACAAACTGCAAATTTCTAATATAGTCTACTGTTAGTGGCATGTCCACTAAACAGTCCCTAGCCAGCAAGGACATTTTGACTGAATAATGTTAAACTCAGAGATGGGGTACAGCTATACAGAAAATAAGCTAATAAATTAAACAATCTTGTTCTTTGTGGAGCTATCAGCACTAAGGATGGAAAGAACAGGAAAGCAAGAGTAAAGATTAGAAGAAAAGAAAGAAGAATTAGCTACAGAGTGTTAGAAAATGAGACTTCAGGATATGGGAATRCAGTGAGAGAATAATGGGGAGAATAAGAACATAACAGTGCAGTAGTTCAGCAGAACATAGTAACACAGCAGCTCACAGATAATGGGAACAAAGGAGTCCTTGTCTCAGTTCAGAACAGTGTACACCTTCTCAGTGATGACCATAACACGCCACAGGTCAAGTTCCTCAGCAGCTGCTAGTGGCTTTGACCCAGACCTTCCAACAGATATGCAAGTCTCTATCTTCAGGGGAGTGCYCAGGAGCACACTATGAGGCTAGGGCTGGGGCTGACGGTCCTCTTTCTTGCAGAAGATGGCTGCCGTTAGGTGTTGTGCTGCCAAGTGCAGAGCRTCACAGAAGGAAATCAGCAGGTGGTACAGCATCAGAGAGCAGAGAGATATATACCAAGAAATATCTGAGATGCATAGTAGCACCTCAAGGAAGTGCTGCGTGTTGTAATTCCAGATTTACCAATGCAGGAGGAGGTGAGTGGCTCAGCAGGCTGCTCTCCTCAYAAATGTCAAGTCTTGCCTACTCTGCTGACTGCAGGATGAGATGTCTGTTATTCTATGTGGCCCTTGCACATGACCAACAGTGACACTGCTTGGAAAGCAACAGACAACACTACAGAGCCCTGGGAGTGAAGGTAAGGCATATGGAGACACAGACAGTTTTCCCTCCTCCTTCCRCCTARGAGTCGAAAAGATGGAAGAAGGAATGAGCAGATACTGCTCGTCAATAAGGACCCTGAGGGAATGCACCCCAGAGTGCTGTGTGAGCTGGYAGATGTCATAGCTAAGCCRCTCTCCATCRTCTTKGAAAGGTCCTGGAGAACAGGAYCGGAGGACTAGAAGAAAGCCAATGTCACCYCAGTCTTCAGAAAAGGCAAGAAGGAGGACCCRGGCAACTATAGGCCAGTGAGCTTATCCTCCATCCCTGGAAAGGTGATGGAGCAGCTCATCCTGGCTGCTGTCTTGATGCACATGGAGGAGAAGAAGGTGTTCAGGAGTAGCCAGCATGGATTCAACAAAGGAGRAATTATGCTCGACTAACCTAATAACTTTCTATGATGGTCTTACTGYCTTACTTACTAGATGAGGGCAGAACGGTGGATGTCATCTACCTGGACCTCAACAAAGCTGTTGACACTGTCCCTCACAGCAACCCCCTGGGCAAGCTCCAGAAGTGTGGATTAGATGAGTGGCCAGCAAGGTGGATTGAGAGCTGGATGGCAGCTCTCAGAGGATGGCAGAGCTCAGAGGGTGGTGATCGGTGGTGCAGAGTCCAATTGGAGATCTGTGGTTAGCAATGTCCCCCAGGGCTCAGTCTTTGGTCTGGTCCTGTTCAACTTATTCATTAACGACCTGGATGAAGGGATRAAGTGCTCCCTCAGCAGGTTTGCTGATGACACCAAACTGGGAGGAGTAACTGATAACCCTGAGGGCTGCGCTGCCATCCAGAGGGACCTGGACAGACTGGACAACTGGGTAGTGAGAAAACTTATGAAATTGAACCAGAACAAGTGTAAGGTCCTGCACTTTAGGAGGAAAACTCTAGATATTCGTACAGGCTGGGGTTTGACTTTCTGGAGAGCGGCYCTGTAGAGAGGGACTTGGGTAGTGGACGATAAGCTGACCATGAGGACGCAATGTGCCCTTGTGACCAAGAAGGCCAATGGGATCCTGGGATGCACTAAGAAGAGCATCTGCAGCAGGTCGAGGGAGGKGATYCTGCCCCTCTACTCAGCCTTGGTGAGGCCGCACCTCAAGTACTGCGTGTAGTTCTGGGCTCCCCTGTACGAGCTGCTGGAGAGAGTCCAGTGCAGGGCTACAAAGATGATCAAGGGCCTGGAACATCTGCCCTGTGAGCAAAGACTGAGAGAGACGGGCCTGTTCAGCCCAGAGAAGGCTGAGAGGAGACCTTATCAGTGTCTATAAATACTTTAAGAGAGGAAGTGAGGAGTTTAGGGCCTGCCTATTTTCAGTAGTGGCCACTGATAGGACGGGAAGAAACGTCCACAAACTGAAGCATCAAAAGTTCTACAAGAACTTAAGGAAAAATTTCTTAACAGTCAGTGTGACAGAGCACTGGAACAGGTTGCCAAGAGAGGTTTTGGAGCCTCTGTGTCTTCAAAACCCGCTTGGATGCAATCCTGTACCCCATGCTCTAGGTGACCCTGTGTGTGCAGGGGAGGCTGGACTAGATGATCTCTAGAGGTCCCATCCAGTCTTAAGGATTTTGTGATTCTGTGGTTCTATAAGGGGCTGCACAGCAGGTGTTGGCAACAGGGTTTAGATTTCTGAGCTTAAGTAGGGTGAGGAGAGGGTACCTCAAGCATATGCATGCAGTCAAGGAAATATCTACAAGAGGAGAGAACTCTTGCATGCTTACGGGGGAATAAGTACATTTCCTGAGTGAAGTACCTATCTACAAATACATACGTCGAGGAGGGTAAACAGGAGAAATCAGTGATCTGTGTGTAATTGCAGGACTATGATCTTACTGTTATGAGAGATAACTCACATAGGTGGAATGCTACAATGGATAAATACATGCTCTTTGGAAAGAACAAAAAAGGCAAGTGAAGAGGGGGAGTGACATTTTATATGAGAGAAGAGCTGGTATGCTTGGAACTGTGCCTAGAGTTGGTCAGTGAATTGAGTGAAACCTCAGGGTAAGGATGAATGAGAAGATTAACATAGGTGATACATGTTGTGAACATTTGCTACAGGACTCGTGATCAGGAAGAGGAAGTAGAAGAAACACTCCACAGACATCTGAAAGTAGCYTCACATAATCTCATACCTGCTGAAGGGACAACACAGCAGGACACAATCGAAGCAGGATGTTGTTGTAGAGCAAGAAAAATCTCCTGATGCAGTAAACAGAGGAGCCAATGAGCATAGGTTCTTTGCTGGACCACATACTTGCAAACAAGGAAGTACTGCTTAGAGATGTGAAGGCCAGGGGCAGCACTCACGGCAGGGAATATAAGATGAAGGAGCTCAGGATTTTGAGATGAGGGAGCAGGGAAAAAACGCAGGATCACAACACCAAGAGCAGGGTCTCCTCCTCAGATATCTGCTTGGGAGAGTCCAAGAATAGTTGTCCAGGAAACCTGATTGATAGGCAAGGATGGCCTCCTCCAGGCTAAAGAATGGTCCTCTAGGCTAAGAGAAAGGGAGCAAAGGTGGCAGAACACATGGCAAAACTCCTGGCAAAACACATACATTGGAGAAGGTGGAAGTAGGGACTGATAACCTCAGAGCAATACTGGGAAATGGTCTGAATAAAAAGGAATAGGGACGGAGAGACCAAGGCCCATCTGGAATTTAATCTAGCATGGCATGTCAGAGACAACAGGAAATGTTTTTTAAAACACACCAGAAAGAAAAGAAAGATTAGGAGCCTGCTGCTGAATGGGGCCTGGTGACAAGGGACACTGAAAAGGCAGAGCTGCTGAATAATTACTTGGCTTTACTCTTGACTAGTAAGACTGACTTGCAGGAATCCTGTGCCCTAGAGACCGGCAGGAGCATGTGGAGAAAGAAAGACTTTCCCTTGGGAGAGGCAGATCGTATTAAGGATCATCTTACTGAGTTAGACCTATGTAGGTCCATGGATCCTGATGGGACACAGCCTTAAAGGCTGAGGGAGATGGTGTATTAGGCCAGGGGCCAGGACAAGCAGGGGAAGTGCTTGAGGACTGGAAGAAGTAAATGCCCCTCTAGTCTTCAAAAAGGGCAGCAAGGAGGATCCAAAGAGCTACATGCCACTCAACCTCACCTCTGTCCCTGGAAAGGTGATGAAGCAGCTAATGAGGGATATTATTTCCAAGCACGTAAAGGACAGGAATGTAGCCAGGAGTAGTCAGCATGGATTTACAAAGAGAAAATCAGCCTTAACCAAGCTGATTCCCTTTGTGATGGAATGACTAGCTGGGCAGATGAGGAAATAGTAGTTGATGTTGTCTCATTGACTTCAGCAGCATTTGTGACAGTTTCCCATAACATCTCATTTGCAAACTCAGTGAGGGATGTATGTACAGACAGTGAAGTGGACTGTAAACTGGTGGATGCTATCGGAGGGCACAGTGTAGTTGGAGGCCAGTATCTGGCATTATATCAGAGAGGTCAACACTGTTCAACCTAAAAGATGTAGATGAAGGGACAGAAAGCAGCCTAAACAATTTTGCWGATGATCAAAAACTTAGAGGATTGGCTGATACGTCAGTGTGATGCCTTTCAAATAGATCTGGATGGGTTGGGGAGATGGTCAGGGAGGAAATTCCTGAAGTTCGACAAAGAAAAATGATTTTTTTTKGTCCTGCTCCTGGAGAGGAATAACTCAATAAAAATAGATCATTGTGTGCTGTAAGATCTCCCTTACAAACAACTGAATCAATAAAAATTGAAGACCTTTTTTTTCATATTCCAGCTCTTTGCTCAGAGATGATAGAAGAGTTCACAGATCACAGGATAACAGGGAATTTTAAGAACACCTATTAAATATAAATGGAAAGATCAAGTGCTACAGTAAATATTTGTAGTTATAATCAGGTCTTGATTTTAAAACAGCAAATCTGTGCTGTGCACAATGCTTCTGTACTTTATGATTCACAACAAATTTCATTTGTAAGGAATTCACAGCAAGCAAGTRAGGGATTCTAGAATTTAGAAATTGCTTTTCACACTCAACAAAATATTCCTCCCTTTCTCTGCAGTAATAGACCACAGTGCTAGAACACATTTTCAACAAATCCAAAGGAATAGTATCCCTAGTTTTGAGGATCATAGTAACACACACACTTACAAAATAAATAAATAATAAAGARAAAGAAACTGTTTTTCTTCTCAATAGATACGGTGGGTCACTCTCATAAATAAGAAGTTGCTAAGAAAGAAGGACAGACCTAAATAACTTAATTCATTCCTCATGTCTGTGTATCTGCCAAGAATTCCCTTCCTTTCCTTTTTCAAAACTTTTAGCATCAGCCGCAAACACAGGTAATTCACGTAAACTAGGGACCATCCAAATTCAATAATTTCATTTTTCAGCATTTCTTTCACATTCACTAGTAACACCTGCCTCTGGTGAACTGCACCATCTACTCTCCTGATGGTACTTGTATCCAGCTGTATCTGTTGTAAATGCAAATTCAAATCTGTGGTGTTWTTACTGCAGTTTTATTTACTTCCTGACCAGGACAGAGAAAGAAACTCATTCAGATTCTGTGCAACAAAACAGAAGATAAAAGTACAAGTGTCTTTTCTTCATTGCTGTGTGGGATCATGATTCTTAGAGATGAAGCATGAAATAAAGGTAATATTAAAACTGCAGTCTTCGTTTTTCTTTTTTTTTCCTTCCTAATCACTTCAAATGAATGTGTCTGCTTCCATGTAAACATACATGAACATGTTGAACTTAGAAAGAAAAATGTTGTATTTACAAGAATTCAGAATTGGTATGAAAATAAGTCTGTCATCATTGTATCATCTGTTATATGTATGCCCTTGRCAATTTTGTTTAATCATATGTCAAAACTAAGTGAACCAGAAGCTGACTGAGCTGAATGGAAAACAAGCTGGAAGGAAGAGGTAAAAAAATGTGCAGAAAAGAACCAACAGAATTCAGAAAAAAAAAAAAAAAATCTTTTTTCCAGAATAAATGCCTTCAGTGCCACTTCATTGTTTCTAATCTGCTTTTTTCCCCTATTATCAGTTTTCTACATTTGCTTTTGAAATACTCTAAAAATATGCAGGTCACAGACCTACCCATAATCTCACTATAATATTAGCCAATATATGTGATTGTAGATATAGAGTATCTATCTACTTCAAGACCTGTTACTCAAGTTGATCTTTCAATATGTCATCATATCTAAATAAATGATGCATCAATACAAATATAATTTCTCTCTCACACTGCATGAGTGTGTGTTGAAGTTTTTGTGAGTGCAAAGACATTTTCTTCAACCCTTTTTTTATTATTATTATTGTTTTACTTTTTTATTTCCAGTGTCACCAAAATTCTTGCTGAGGAAAAACTGCAAGAAATTCTTTGTAGCTCTCAGTAATAATTATTCTAAAATGCTAGACTRGATCTTACAAGCATTAGATTGTAAGAGAAAACTTTTTCTTCCAAGAAAAACATAATTACCTACTTCTTGCTGTCAGCAAATAAACTATTTGCTTGTGCCCCACCACTGCCACTGCTCAGGTAGAGCAGGCAGCAGTGCCAACKTGCCTCAGAATGACCTGTAATGAAAGGCAATCTTTGTGCTCTGATGCCTGCAGTGCTTTTTGCTACAGCAGTTCCTGAGCTGCAACTCTTTCTCTCTTGACCTTGAATGACAAGTAGGGTTATCTTGACACTTGAGGCCCTTTTGAGGAGGTTTAGGGAGTTTGAACAATGCAGTTGATCTGCTGGAGCTTTTCTCTGACAAAGCCAGCTCTTATTTGTTGTTGCTGTGAGGCTGCATTTGATGCAGAACAACAGATTGCTCATGCTGAGTACAGATGCGAATGCAGTGAATAGGCTGTAAGGCAGCAATGCTGATGTCTCCCCCTTGACTTTGCTTTAAAAACTCCAGCAAGCACATATGAATTTATGTAAGTACACATAAGTGTGCATGCATTGCAGAAATGTGTCCTGAAGATGCTGAGATGATTAATTAGAGTTCTTAATTGGTATCCTCTGTACATCAGTATTACTGATGCATCCTTTTGTTAGTGAACTAATGCAATAATTGAGGAGTAATCATATTTGAGGAAAAAAATAGAACTTCAAAGGAGTACTCTCAGAACTTAAGAACTAGCATGAAAAGTGTAAGAATAATATAATACGTAAAGTAAAGGCAACAGAGGGCTGAGGATCAAGTTTTATCTCCTAGTTCTCATAGAGATTCTATGTTTGTATATGCCCTGTAGTAGCCTAAGACCTCTCCATGTTATTTCTACCTGTATTTAAAATTATCTGGGACAAAGTTTTGTGTTTATCATATGTCTGCACAGTTTAGCATAATGTGATCCTGGTCCAGGATTTGCCCAGTAGATATTCCCACAATTTCAACAACTCCAGAATTGCTATTTTTATTCTTATGTTAATGTGATGTGTATAAATCTCCATAAGGGAAATTAATTGTTCTTGCTTTTCTCTTTCAGATTGGTAGCTCATTCTCAATCTACTTGAGTTTGACTCTCCTCAGTAGCATATTCAAAGCCACAAATATTTACATGTATTTATGACATCTCCTTTAACCTATGGTTTTACTATTTGCCACACACATGCATAKTTCTTGTAATATGTTTATATGTATGTTATATATTAAACTATGTGAACATGTCAAAATGAAGCTAATGGCTTCATGTCAGAGGTTGTTAGCAGGAGATACCTACCTACTTACCTTCTCTGAGATGAATCAAAACAATATATCTATGTTAACCCTTGCCAAGTGACATTCATGCTCATAACAGAGAAAAACAGTACCTTCTGTAATAAAGGAGAATTACCTAGCTGAAATATGTCTGGGGTGTTAGATGCATTTCTATCTCCTACAAACTGATACACACAGGATATCAAGCAATCTGTTTTTTTTCGTGGTCATGATATTTCATGTGGGTCAGTTTGTACCAAAGAAGAACAGTTATTCATTAGTTCTGAGTGGATTCACATGCGAGGAAATGGTTTCATAATCAGCACTCCAGTCTTTTTCTTAGCTGCTTCAGATCACTTCTAATGTTCATAAGCAAGGAAAATTCTACAAGGTAGCTTTGCTTGAACAAATACTGAAATTTTCTTGTGATTTTGTTAAAGAAGTAATATTATGGCAACAGCAAATGTTCCAAGACTTTTTTTTTAACAGAAAATAGCTGTATTAATGGGCAAAACTAACTTACAATCATGCTTTACTTCCTTGTTTTATTACAGATTGTAGATGTCTTTGAATTTCTGTTAAGAAAATAAAGCTCAAAATGTCAAATCAGACTCTAGAAGTAAAGTATTTTTCACATAACCACATATTTTTAATGTATAATTTTATCTGGATATTCCTGTTAGTTTTCTTAACAGTAAAGTTATGTCTGTCAGGTTTAGGTAAAAATGTATAAAGTTCCACTCCTGACTCTACTAGTTAAATTACGTTTTTAGTTACTCAAAAGATCTCTATGCACAATTTGATTTAGTTACTACAATTGTATAAAATTTAAGCATTAAAACTATCAGAAGAAACAGGTGATGAATGTTTCCCAGCATGCTTGTCATTAATGTTCATGGACTATTAAATGTGATCAGATAATTCAAACTCTATGGTATTTCACARAATCACAGAAKGGTTGAGGTTGGAAGGGACCTCAAGAGATCATCAAGTCCAACCCCCCCTGCTCAAGCAAGAACACCAAAAGCACATGGCACATGGTCACATCCAGGCAGATTTTGAAGATATTTACATTCTTCCCTCAGATACTTATACATATTGATCAGATCCCCTCTGAATCTTMTCTTCTCCAGGCTAAACAGGCCCAGCTTGCTTAGTCTATCCTCGTATGATAGATGCTGTAGCCATCATGCCCACCCATACCGTATCCATCCAGTCATATTTAGGAGGTGAGAATATTCCACCTGCATGACTCTGCATTTAGTTAACTCTCTAGTAAGTTCTGTTTTCCTGTAACTTGCTTTTAGCATATTTACTTAAAACAAGATACAGTCAGTTATAAGATCAGTAATATTGATACTGAAGTATGGCTTTTAATATGCAGATGACTAGTCTGTGTGGGAAGTATATACTGCAGATTTTAAAGACCTATGTTATTCATAGGAGAAATCATCATTTCTATAGCTTAATCCCTAAGATATTTCTGTTCAGAACTCAAGTTATGTGATTTCCAAATTAAAGCATCTACTTGTCTAGTCAGATTCAATAAAGGCCTTACAGTGGTATTAACTGATATATGAAATAAGGAATTAACTTCACTGTTTCCTGGAGCATCTCCATGTAGAAAAGAAAACAAAACATTAAAGCTATAGAAGACAGCAAACAAAGCAGCACACTTATTCCTTCAGAAGAATGCTGAAATGCATGTCATATCCTGTGAGTAACAAAAATTACAAAAATTAACAATGAATCGCATTCCTCCATTTCTATTTTCTCTATATTTAAAGTTTCTATAGAAAATAAACTTAGAAAAATATAGCAAAAAATTCAGAAACTATAACTAAGTTAACATAAAATTAAATCAATCATTTTGAAAATTTCTCACTGAAAATGTCAAATTGTCAAATGTGAACTCCTTCTAAACGTTATAATGAAGAGGTTTCTGTGGCCTGTAAAATCTTTGGCAATGTGTTTTGGATGCTTTAAGAAGGATTGAACTAGAAAATACTATCAAAATTGTGTTGAAAATATGATTTAGTTCCAAGAAACATAATTTAATTTCCTTTCTTTTAAAGTTACTATTAAATCTTTATATGCAAGAGCAGAGTGCTTTGAGGTTTTTTTTTTCAGATAAACCATGGATGTGCTTTGAATAGATCATCTCTAAAACACAGGAGAGCTAAATATCTTCTCTCAACTTATCTGCACTGGAGTTGTAACTGAACTGTCTTATGAAGTTGAAACTATACTATTCATCCTAAGACCATTAAACAAATCTGGAACTCAATTATATTGTTAGTATTCTAGCAAAAATCAAACCAAACAATCTTCACAATGTCAAATGTAGCTAACAACAGCTAATTCTAGCTAAAAATCGTTGTCTAAAACTGGACAATGCAGATTACCAAGCTCTAGTGAGAGATCACAAAGTCACAGAACCAACTGCCATGCTCTAGCAGGGACRCCCAGAGCACGGGGCACAGGGTGGCATCCAGGWGGGTTTRGAAGATCTCCAGAGAAGGAGCCTCCACAGCCTCTCTGGGCAGCCTCTTCCAGGGCTCTGTCACCCTTGCAGGAAAGAAGTTYYTCCTCACMWGGAGATGAAACCTCCTCTGYCTCAGCTTAAAACCTTTGTCCTATCACCAGCCACTACAGAGAACAGTTTAGCTTCCTCCTCCCTACAATCACACCTCAAGAATTTGTATATGTTGATYAGAYCTCCTCTAAGCCTTCTCTTCTCTAGGCTAAACGGGCCCAGCTCATTTAACCTYTCCTCATACGATAGGTGCTCCAGTCCCTTGATCATCTTGGTCGCTCGTTGCTGAACCCTCCSTAGTTGCTTCACATCCCTCCTGTACTAGGGAGCCCAGAACTGCACACAGTACTCCAGATGTGGCCTCACCAGGGCTGAGGAGAGGGGCAGGATCACCCCTCTCAACCTGCTGGAAATGCTCTTCTTAATGCATCCCAGGGTCTCATTGGCCTTCTTGGCCATGAGGGCACACTGCTGCCTCATGGTYAACTTGTTGTCAATCAGGACTCTCAAGTCCTATCCGCAGAGCTGCTTTCCATCAGGTCAGCCCCTAATCTGTCCTGGTGCCTGGGTTTATTCTTGCCCTGGTGCAGGACCCTGCACTTGTCCTTGTTAAACCTCATGAGGTTCYTCTCTGGCCAACTCTCCATCCTATCCAGGTCCCTCTGAAAGGCAGCACAGCCCTCTGCAGTGTTGGTCACTCCACCCAGTTTGGTGTCATCCGCAGCCTTGTTCAGGGTGCTCTCTGTACTCTCATCCAAGTCATTGACGAACAAGTTGAGCAATATTGGGCCTAGTACCAATCCTTGGAGGACACCACTGGCCACAGACCTCCAGCTAGGCTCAGTCCTGTTTATCATGACCCTCTGGGGCCTGCGGTCCAGCCAGTCCTAATCCACTTCACTGTCCACACGTCCAGTCCACATTTCCGGAACTTTCCTATAAGGATGTCGTGGGATGTTACTGTGTTGAAAACCTTGCTGAAGTCAAGGTAGACAACACCTCAACACCTGCAGCCCTCCCCTCATCCAGCCAGCCAGTCACTCCATTGTAGAAAGGTTTGTCAAACATGACCTCCTCTTGGTGAATCCATGCTGACTAGTCCTGATCACCTTCTCCTCCCTGATATGCCTTGTTCCTGATGTATTTGTAGCAGCCCTTCCTGCTTTCCCTGACATCTCTCGCTAATTGTAATTMCAAGCAGGCCTTGGCCTTCCTCATTGCATCCCTGCATTCCCTGACAATGTTCYTATATTGCTTCCATGTGGCCTGGCCCTTCTTCCACCTTACATATGCTCTTTCCTTCTCATTAAGTTTACCCAGCAGCTCCTTGCCCATCGACACATGTCTCCTGCCCCACTTGCTYGACTTCTTTCTAACGGAAATGCACCAATCTTGGGCTTGGAGAAAGTGGTGAGGGAGGATGAATATGGTCTAACTCTAATGCATAGATAGATTTATTTTCTGTCAGTTTCCTGGMGGAGAGCCACAAACATGAAATTTGGATATAACACAAAGTTATTATGGCCAGAAATATCAAGTCTGGGTAATCTGTGTCTAAGTCCTTTTTCAAATATAAGCCTTTAAATATAATAAAATATTTTTATTATAGAAATATTCAGCATTTTACTAGCTGTTTTTCTGACCAGAGTTTCATCACCTTTAAAAATTATACTTATGAAAGGTGAATGGATATAAGTATGGAAAGATGATCATTCAGAYCAGACTTTCAGAAAAAGAGTCTCAAATTTTAGCTGTATGCTGACAGATCCTAATGATCTTATTTACCCATTAAAAGCTTATGTAAGTATATAAAGTAAAAATTATATAATGAAATTACAACTGGCTGCGTTCTGCCAGATATGCTTGATATTGTAAACTGTGATATTTGTAATACTGTGATGATTTAATATTGAAATGTAAAGCAAAATATGTTTTCCCCAATATGCATCAATTTAATTAAAACTGATATAATAATGTTATTCCAACTTTGAAAGGTTTTTGGGAGTCCGAAATAAGGAGTCTGTTGAAATTGTGACATGTATTTACTATGCYGATTTTACTGTAGTGATTTTTCTTTTCCATATTTAACACTTCCTAAAAATATTCTTTTTTTAATAAAATATTCACAGAGTTTTTGAATATATTATTATTCTTGTTTGAAAATTTCTTCCGAGATGGATCTATGCAAGTTATATTTTCTATTGATGTTCACTTTCAGTCAGTACTCTCTCTCTTGGAAAACTCTACAATAAATCAAACAAAGAAAAAAATTTCTACAGCATTTGACAAATACTGGAATTAATAGCAAGAAAATGTATGTGTGATTATKTTGATGTTTGTGCAGTCTTTTGATAAGTTTAAGAATAAAATATAATTTAGATCAGGAATTCACACCATTTTGGTCATCAGCAAATTAACAGTCACTCTAGAGAAAAAGAATCAGAGAAATATCATCTTGGAATAAACAAAAAGCATCAGTCCAAAGTGACTAAAGTCTGTAAACCTGTGATTCCAATTACCCTCAAATATTTAAGGTATCATTGGATGGAGCAATATCATCCAAAAGTGTATTTGAAAGCTTCCTAGAAGCCTAGTATCTAAAAGTTTCACATCACAGTTGATTATGTAAACACAGAATAAATATGATGAACCTTGGAATCTGAGGACAGTATCAGAAATAAACTGCTCAAATGTAATAAATTACAATTGATACAATGATAAACTGAAGCTAAACTGGATCTGCTGGAGGAGCAACCAGACTAAAAGTAGATGAGTTATCTATGAACATTCTCACAGACAAAACTGCTTGGGCAGGAGATTAAATGCAGTGAAATGTAAGATATGATAGCTATCATTATTCAGATGAAAAGGCTGGTAAGGGTATTCTTGCATTGACATGTTCATTTAGTACTTCCTATTAGATAAATACTGCTAATTGACTTACATGGTTATTAGCATGTAATCTAATTCTGCTTTTATACCCTTAATTAATCAGGAGTAAACTGCATTTTCAGGTCTCAACAATTAAATTACAAAAGAGGAGATATGAATATGAAAGAAAATGCTAAATTATTCTGTCTTACTACTGAAGCTTCTCCTTTGGAAAAATATGAAATGCATTAAAATCTATTGTGTAGAGGTTCTCCAAGGAAGGTGTTTGATGTGTACTGTTGATACAGTGTGGTGCTTCACATCAGAGTATGCCAGTGTAAAGTTCTGCCCCTTTGTTCTGCAGCTAATAATGTGTTTCTTGTGGAACATGAGTTATGTGGAACCTGAGACAATTGATAGAAAAATGCATAAAATTGAGGTGACATCATTTTAACTGAAATATTTATGGAATTAATTTAAAACAAAAACTAATGAATAATTTGAGCTTTGGAGAAAATAGAAAATAATAATAAAAAATATCCTGCCCACATAARTGCCCACACAATGCAAAGAAACTGCATTAAAATCACTGGTGCCCTATAGTTCATGTGAGGGTCAGAAAATAAATATCTCTGAAAGATTTTACCAAAAACGTACACGTAAGCAGTTCCCCCAGGAGTATATAATCCATTTGTTTGTCGACCTCCCCAAGGCAGTGGTTCTGCCAAGGCAGGAATGCAGGAATGCCATCGTCCAGGAAACCACCTTCCTGGATACCCTATAAAAGACTGGGCAATYGAATAATAGACAGTGATCCAGAGACCCCCACCACTAGAGTGCACAAAGACTAGAGATGAAAGGGAAGCTGCTGGATCCATGGTGATTGATATCTCTTGCAATCCTMTCCCGGCTGTTCGCTAGATTGCCTTCTTTCCTATCTTTCCCTCCCTTTCCTATCACTATAAATATTTTGTTTGTTTAAGTGCTCAATAAATTTCCTTGATTGTTGGCATTTGACCTTGTTTGTGTCTTAATGTCGCTCTGGGTATAAAAAAGGATCTTCCATGCTTGAGTATTTTCAGACCATAACAAACGCATTTGACTAGATTTGATGAACTTTTCTGTTTCCTTTACTAATAGATTAGGTGTTGRCTTTCTCACTTTTAAAAATATTATTTAAATTTAAATTGTCTCCTGGTAGGAGGACAGTCAGAGATGTTTTATCTGTCTATGGGGAACACTGGCTATTTGTCAATTTCCATTGTGGTAGCTTGATTGTCTCAATTGTAGAGAAAGTCAGTTCTCCCAGCTAGCTTGCCAGATGGGCACGTACTTGCATCTGGATTTAATAAAGGACTTTACAGACATTTAGATCTGCCTTGTGGGAGTCTCAAGGGCAGAATTGAGAGACTCAGTAGAGTAGCCTTGGAAAAATGAGGACTGCACCTGCAGGAACATCTTATCAGCTGACAAGGAACAGAGCTGGAGAAGCACATAACAACTGCACAGCTCTCAAGATGTTGATTGGCTTTAAGCTTCGCAATACTTTGCAATATTTGTGTTAAGAAAGTATAAAAGAAGATGGTTTGAGAATGAAGTTGTCTCACTCTGCAGCTTAGATAGAGTCCGTGTTGTCACTAGGTGTGACATGCGTTTGTGGAAAAAATGAGTGGTGGCTGAGATCTGTTTTCAGATTTCACAGATTTCAAATTTTTAAGTAGCTGGATGGATCTGATGAACGTGCTGAAGCTGTGTCCTGCGGTAGATCACTTTAGGAAAAGTAGTAGTGTGGGACAACCTCTTGAATTTCTTCTCAATAGGTAACTAAGAAATGTTTTGCCTATGTACAGCTGATTTTCACTGTTAACCATTGGTGCTTCAAGGGTGGGCTCGTAAGTTTTTGTGTTGTTGTCTACTGTTCTGGAATTTAAGCTGTCTACCTATACCATATTTACCTTTGTATATTCTTCTATACACCATGAAAATATCTCATCTCAAGAAAGGGGAAGGAGGAATATTCCTCAGCATTTCAGATCCTCTTCAGTACCTGGGCACCCCTGATTTTCCTCAGTTGGAACAGAAAAGGTTTCTCARCATAAACCAACATGCACACATACCTTTTGTACAGCATTCTGATCTGAACTCTTCAGAATAAGCACCCTCTAGACCTCGTGGCTGGCGGGCTTGCTATTCTACCACTCCTAAACCTTGGAGTAAGCAGCGGCTGTGCCAGAGCAGTTGCAGGTTGCAAACCACTTTCTTCCCTGCATTTACGTTTTGTACTTATGGTACAAACTGGTACTTATGTCAAAATGTGAATATTACAGTTGAAGGAAAAAACAACACACATCTGCTGCCTTTTTTTTTTTTTTTTAATCCTTTCCTTCCCAGCTGAATACCAAAATTTTTCTTTGGAGGTTGATTTGAAGTGACAGGGCACATTGTCATTGTGTTTTGTCCTGCATAAAATCAGGATGTTTAACCAAATGCATTTTTTGCTAGATCCTTGTTTTCAGACTGGGTCAAAGAGAAAGAATCCCCTTAGCTCAGGGTGCTGTATGGCTGCCAAAGCTGGTGTGTTTACATGGGCTGGGTGACTGGTCAAGACACAAGCCAGCATTTTAGCTTGGGCAGCTATGGCCAGCAGAAACAACGTTGTGTAGAGAATAGTTGATACCATTTTCTAAATTTATTATGTGGAAATTATCCTATGGATAGTCAGGAAAATTTTGTGATAACATAATTTTTAATGCAAGGCAAATTCTCACTTTGTTTTGCATTTTGTTATTGTTATTCTTTTAGCATGTTCTACTCTACTAAAAGCTTTATTTAGAAATACCAAGGTGCAAGGATTTAGCCTAGTTATAGGACTGCAGAACTTTTTCTTTCAAGGAACTTATGTTTATTGTCCCAAACAAAGAAAACATTTCAAAATAGGTTCACTTTAGGCATGAGAGAGATATCCTCAGAAATAAATGTCAGCTGCTTTCATTTAAGCCTGTACCAACCTGTTTTGTTGAACTGGGACACTAGATGCTGTTTTTCCTGAATAATTTTTTTGATGAAACTTGATTGGCTTTTTTTTATTATTATTGGATATGATGCAATGAGCCAACATTGGGCCAGCTAGCAACAGTGACAGCCTATGTGTGCTTCAGTCAAATTCCAGAAAAGACACCACTTTCCCTTGTTAGTGAGGTTCCAAGAGTACAAGAGTTGTAAATTTGTTTTGTCACATTAGGCTAACTGACTTTTAAAAAGCAACATCAGAAGCTTGTAAGCAGCGCTGTTCAATGGAACAAAATCTAAGTCAGAATCTGCATCACAGAGAGGGAACTGATCTCACAGACGCAATAAGCAGGCAGGCAGATATATTTTTCTTAACTAGAACRTCAAACAAGAGATTGGAGAATTAAATGAGCAATTTTATTGAACATTGCAACTAGTCTTCATGCAACTGGCCAGGAATGAAAGCTGTAAAAAGCCACAGAAAAGTAATTATRATCACTAGACCAATAAAGTTGATACAAGATTGTTTGAATATAACTACTTATACAAGATTTTTCCTTAAGAAGCTTGTCTTTTCTTTTATTGAAAACATTTTAGGAAAATACATATACCTGCTACTTTTCATGTGACTGGAGCCACAGACCAATGAAATTTTAAATTTTTTTTGGGGGGAGAAGGCAAAAAAATCTCCAGGGCTTACATTTCTGAAAAAGAACAAATTCTTTATATATATATCAATTAGATAGTTTGTATTTTGCTACAAATTTTTTTAAACATTCTCTAAATTTAAAATAATGCATCAATGTGATAAGACTTCTGCATAGCGAATTTAATGATTTTCATTTTTCTACAAGAAAAATACAGTTCATTAAAACATGAACTTCTAAGACAATATATATTTATCCAGCTGCTTTGAGAGARGAAATACAATTTGCATTTTTATTAATTAATCAGCTTTGAAATTAAACAATGAAAATATATAATTTGAAATTGCCTTTCTTGTGTAATTATTATTTCGAAGCTCTTAGATTTACATCTACAAAGAGAATAAAAATACTATACTTTTTTTTCTGAAATAGGTTATTATAAAACAATGCAGAACTGCAAGACAACAAACTGTTATTAGTGAAGRCACAGGTCAAATCATAGCTACCATATAGCTACCATAGCTACAATACTTGGCAGGAGGGAGACATAATCAATGAAATCTCTTTCATTTCACTAGATCTTGGACTGCAAATCTGTATGCCAGTATCTATTTCCAAATTAGGYGCCTAATTTTGAAAAAGTGACAACCAGCAGAAATATTTCTATCTAATCCTTGAAGGTTAGCAGTTGATCCAACTTAAAAATGTAAATCCTTGCACAAAAATGCCTAAGAATTTCTTTGATGAATAAGGGRCAGAGAAATAGTAAAACTGAAGAGTGCAGGAAGATTTCTCCTAAGTATGAGACAAATGAGAAAACACATAGACTTACTTTACAGTAATACATGCATAGYTCTTACTGGCACTTATYAATGTAATTAACAAATCTAATCCATTCTCATTCAGCTTTAAGACTGAAACATTTTTGGCTTATATGTCCTTTAACAAAATCATCTAAAGAACAGAAGTGATTGTTTTCTGCACTCCTGTAATACAGTCTATTTTGGCTTCAGGGATAGATGATTCCCAGTGTCAGCAATGGATTCAACCTAATATTCTAGCATCAACCTTTCTTCATATTTTGCAAACTTCTTCTTCAGTGCACATTTCATGTGCACATCTTCCAAATTTTAGTAAGATCTGGTGTAGGTAAAAGATGTGGATATTTTGATGATTTGCTTTTCTCCTTCTCCTTCATGATTAAGCAACATAGATTTTTCTTTTCGTCTGTAGTAAATTACATTTATCCATATCAATAATGTTTCTTTTTTAATGTGATTTTTTAAAATGCAATTGTTCAGATTCACAGAAGAGTCAAAAGAATAGCTTATTGATCTTCCARAGAAATATGTAACTTACATTTGCAGGAAAAGAACAATACAGAGTTGCAGTCAATCACATGCTTAGTAGCTGCCCAAAGTAAAAAATAAATAAAAACATAATTCCGTCTTTTAAGAAGGAGATTTCTTTCAGTAAATCAGATAAATGTATTTTTCATCAAATCCTTTCCTGCTAAAAAAGAGATATTGGGTCTTCAAGAAAAGAAACCTTTTTTTCAAAACAAAGTGAAGCAGTTACATAACCTGTCAGTTCTTTGCATGTGACTTTTTGAATAAAGCTTTTGTTCTTCATAATGTAAGAAGTAGCTTTATAATATACATATATATATATGAATAAATAGCTGAGATATGTGCATTTTAATAAAAACAAGTCTTGACCCTGAGGAGCTATCAACAATTTAAAAGAGAAGAATGAWCCTGAAACTCGGAGTGTTTAACATTGCTATGCTAATTCATAATTAGCTGTATACTACTGCTTTTCTGCAAACATACATTTTTGGACTGTTAAATTGTAAGCATTTCTCTCAGGCAAAAATTACAAAAATATCAAAAAGAACCACTTGGTACAGATTGAGTATGGAAAATATAGAAAAAAAATCTTCTCTTAAAAACAAATATTATAGATCAACAACATTTGCATTTATAGTTTTGAGCCTTTTAGTGCACAATGGTAAACCCAGAGACATTTTGTCTGATAACAAGTTGTGTCAGATGCAACRCCTTAGCTACATTTGAATTGCAGTAGTGTTTAGTAATGCTTTCTTCCCAGAGTTACCCTTATACAAACTAAAAATACTTTCCCCAAGATATTTACTGCAARACTATTGACTATTGATACCTGCAAAACTCCAAGTGTTGTGCTTAGTATGTAGGTTTTGGGGGAATGATAATGTTCTCACCCAGTGATGASTGAAAACTTAGAACTGGTTATAGACAATATGATTAGTCTCTCTGTGGGCATCAAGGCACAACAAACTCCTCTGTCTCGAGTCTCCTAGCAAGTCAGATTCTCATGAATTCTTCTACTGAATATTTTGTTTGCATTACTATATGGCAGTCAAATTTATTGTTTCTCATGTTCTTCCAAACCAGCTGGAGTCTAGAAAGCATCTGGTTAAAATCTTGCTCCAAGTACCTGGCAGTAACCGGGTAGCACGTGTTCAGTGTTCTGCTTGTCTGAGGCTTTTGCCTTGAGAAAACTATTAAGGCAAAATATCTTTGAAAGTTTTAATTGARTTACACTTTGTATAAAGAAATTCTGTCTGAATTGCTTATATGCTAATCTCCTCAATGTCAATAGGACCATTATTTTTCTAATTAGCTACTCTATGATAAATTGCTTATTTGCAAGTCTATTACTTTGCTTTCAGATTCCTCTGCATCAGATAATCAGGTCATGTTTTTAATAAAAATAAAATAAAATGTGTTCTTTCAAGATTTAATTTTTATCATGCAATGTGTAATTAACAAGTGGAGAAAATATGTGTACATTGTTTATTATATTTACTGAGATTTTAAGCTCTTGCTTAAATCTAAGCTATTACTGAAACTTTAAAAGATTTGAACTGTGTGAAAGTACCTTCCTGTTTCATATATCCAACTCATAGAAAGTGAGCTTCAGTAAAGCTCATTGCTAAAACCTTAGATGAGAAAAAAAGTAAAAGTAAATCATGTATACAAACAGTTGAGTAACTGTCACCCGCTATCTAAGAAGAGCAGTCTGGAAAAGTTGATAAGATTGACTGCATTTCCTTGTATATTCTGTGAGGACAAAGTGGTCACAATTCTGGAGATGGCACTTCATCTAACAAATATCTTTATGGCATACTTATGCCTCTGTGTCTTAAAAATGTTTATTTGAATTGCCTTACACAAGGCAATAACAAGAAACTGCTTGTGTATATATATAATGTTAAACAGAAAGGATAGCGAATTATAATGAAGGATAGTGAATAGTGGATTCTCATTTCCTAGAAAACATATATATTGTAGATCTTAAAAAATTCAGGTTTACCTTTTGCCTAACATTCTAAATGTGTGAAAACAGAGAATATATGTTGGTCCTTCTTCATTGGTTTCACTGTTTTATCGTGGGTCTAACTGTAAATACGTAGCACAATGGAGGGTAGGCTTTTTGCCATTACACCTGACTCTCGACTCATGGTTGACTCACTGTTGACTTGGCTTACCAGAGATCTAAATAAACAGCAGATAATATTTTAACCTTGTGTTTTCACCGACACTTTCAGAAGTAACATGTCATCAAGAGTTTCATTTGAGTTTTCAAAAGCTTTTTATTGTTTTCAGCTTTGTTCAGTAGAGAATGAAGTAATTTTTTATATTTCACATTGTTGAAATGTAGCCTCTAGAGACTGACATGCTGATTCTAAAGACTGAAATACTGATTCACATCTATTGTACCTTAAAATGCAGCTGTCAGCTGAGCAATTTTCAAATGAGGTAAGACTGTGATTTCTTTAGCTTCCACCACTCCAAAGTCAAATGGATTATTAAGTAACAACATTGATGAGGATGTACAGCTCCAACAGAGTCCAAAATGTCCCCTAAGTCATCACTGAAAACCTTGCAAAGGAATAGTCCAGATTTGCTTATGTCACAAGCGTGAGTGAACAAGCACGAGTGGATGCAAAGTACTGCAGTATTGACTTTCATCTTAAGCATTCAGGGCCTGTATGTGAAATGCTGCATGTAACAGATTCCAAATGAATCTGCTCGTCAGGATTGCTCCCTTTCCAGACAACTTTTTTTATAATATGCTTTTTTTGGAAAAAAAAAAAAAAAAAAAAAAAAAAAAAACCAAAAAAATCAGTATGCCTTCTATAACTTCATTTATTATTAGTTTATAACTTATCATAAGTTTTTGCCATTTGATAGGGGAAAAAGCCATCCTGACAGACTGTCATACAGAGTCCCAGGATTGAAACTGAATGACTCTAGGCTTTTGTAATGATAGATCCCTTTATAGATATTGTTAAATCACTCCTGCTAGACATGGATTCTCCAGTGCTCTTCRGATGATTTTGTGATAAGTAGGACCTCGCATTTTGCATATGTGCGGTGGTGAAGGGCTAGCCAGGGTTGACTTACAGCTGAACACGGCTCTACCTTTGTAGAAGTACACAGAACTCACCTGTAAATCACTCATGCCGCCCTGCACGTAGGCCCATGAAACTGTAACTTTTGTAGCCTCTCAAGTGAGTGTTTTTGACCTTGAAAGAAACTTTCCCATCCGAATCTGGGGCTCTGGCCAGGCCCCAGTCCCAGATGATAAGGAAAGCAGCACATACCAGATGTTACCGCTAACAAAGAAAATGCAAGCTTTGTTGATTTGGTTTTATAAAAGCTGGACCATCCTACAGCGACTTTGGAGACCTCCCTTATGGGTGGATGCACCGCGTGAGGCCTCCCGATTGCTGGGAAGCTTCTCCAGATCCTCGCTGCAACAGGGGCTCCCCAGGAACAGCAGATCTGCATGATGGTATCGTATTCAGGCAATTGGTGATGCATCTTTTTCTTAATCACTCTTCTCTCTCTCTCCCATATAGTAATGGTTAAGTGCACTACCTTCCTTCTTTTGGATGCTGTTAACACTCAGCACATAGTAAGCTTATTGTTTTGTTAGATTTATCATTTCATTTCCTATTACTTGATATTAATAGTAAACACCATTCTTTTCCTTGGCGCCTGATTCTTTCCGTTGCCCTCCTCCCTGCTGTCAACCAGCAAAACAGGCTGCAAGGGCAGCATGGATGTGTTGCATGGATGACACTGTAGTGATTGTTTCAAAACATTTTCAGCTGCAAATGTTGACCTCACAACTGTTTTCTCCACATCCCTTACAGCCCCATTTCAAACAGTGCATACTGGGTATTACTTTACTTACTTAGCCTGCCAGAAACAAGGGATAGATATTTCCACCAAAAGCTTTGAAGAGTTGAGATTATTTGTCAGGTATTGTTGCCCCATTTCTAAATTAGGATGGGAAAGTTATTTATGAAATAGCTTACTTCCTGGAATTTCTTTTTCTTTTCTTCTAAAAGAAATCCTCCATTCAGTCAAGCTCCTACCATCAAGTTAGAAGAGTTGTCATTTGCAACCTTTTTTGGTAAGCACCCATGTGCACAAGAACACTAGTCTGTAATCATAATGCAGCTCTGTGTGTTAAAAAGATTTTGCAGCCTCAGTGTTGAGAAGTGAAAGCAAATCATGAGGTAAGAAAGACATTAACTCAAAACCAGTAACAGATTATTAGTCTCTTGGCAAATGATCAAGGAGATGAGCCAATTCTCTGAAGATAAGTATGCACACAAGTCGAGTATATAGAAACCTCGGTTGCTTAGTCATCCTGTGATTAATTTCACTGAGTGGAATGATGCCAATGAAATTGAAAAAAAAAAAACCAACAAACCCCCTCAACTAGGGATGTTTCATTTTGAACGAGTGTGAGGAAACTAATAAAAGAAAAAAGTTATAGTTTCATCTAAAATGATTGCAATTACACCTAGTGCCATTCAGAGCCACTGTCACTGAAAATAAATATCATTAAATATTCAACAAAACAGAATTTCTCAGACTTGGATAAATTTTATTTTAATACAAAAAAAAAAGTGTATTCCTATATGAAAAATGCTACTTGACATAAAAATAATTAAGTAGGGATTTGTATATTATTAGAACAGAGAAATTTTTCTACTAGAGGAAAAAATTGTCAATGAATATATACTAGAAGTGTTGCTTCATTCCAAACAAAATGTAGTAACATCTTATAGAAGACTGTTTTTAATTTTCTTTCTTTTTTCTTTTTTTCTTTTTTTTTAATTGCCAGGTGAGGAGTCTTGTCTTGACCAGTTATTGTTCAGTTTTACCTTTATAAAGTTATTGAAATAATCTCCATATTTCCCAAGTCCATGTTAAATTCATTTTGCATTTTAGGTGAAATATTTCTGTCAAGACTCAGTTCCATAATTTCTTATTGCTACGCAAGATCTGTAATTTTACATATGTGTTCATAAGAATTTTATACATGCACAGGAGCAGCTTCCACTATATGTATCTCTGCGGAGGCAGAGGATTGAAAATATCCAACAGAGACATCTATCAACGTAGACAGCTTAAGATGTATTCCTGTAAGGACTTCATGCTTGTGTGGCATTGAAGAATAACATTTTTTTTCATTAAAAAGAAAAGGAAGAAATAAACCACTTGTTGCCTGAAAACAAAGAAGAAAGAAACAGCAAAGAAGAAGCATTAGTAAAGTATTGAACATGGCACTTAATATGATTTTGTTGCTTGATAGTTCAGAAGAAAAAGTAGACCATAAAACAAAACAAAACCTCAAAATCATGATTGCAAATTGTTTGGGTCTTGGCACTTTATTCCCCCAGAACTCAGCACATACTGTGAAGTCTTACTAGCATTCTGTTAAAGAAAAATGGGATTTTTAAAGCATAAATAACATACCACAAGTTTCACCCTGACCAAAATGGTCTTGTTCCATTGGTTCCTTGTTTTATTGGTGCTTACTGAGAGAGTCTAGTGGAAGTTCTGGCATGCAGACCTCCAGTACAAGAAGACATCAAGCAAGATGAAATTGTTGTTGAGTTCAGTGATGGCAGAAAAAAAACAGGAACTTAATAACAAACACTATTAAAGTCTTTTTTGTATTGCTCAGATAGATATATAAGACAGCAGCAAACTTATTTGCTTTTAACTTCTGACAAATACAGACAAAATATTAACAAAAAATTCCATTCTAAAAAAAAAAAAGAAGGAATCGCTGTTACACCTTTTAACATTTAAAATAAGTTTCCACTATCTTCCCAATATCACTTTGAATTTTTTAATAGACTTTCAAACTCAATTTAAAGAAGCTTAAAATACATGGTGTAATTAGCCTAAGGTGTACCAATTATTTCTGTAGAAATCTATGGGCTTGCCAACATGAAAGTGCTAGGGTGTGCTAGTTCAGAGTATGAATTTACTATATTAGGGCTGCACTGAAGACAATGTTAATTTGCATGAAGAATGTGGATAGAAGAAGAAGAATCCTAATGCAGTGGGAAGCTAGAAAATAACAGTCGTTTGGAGTACAACAATGGAGAGTTTGTTACACACTATAAATTCTTGCTTAAACTGAGTGAGTATTTACTGGAGCTCTTGTTTCATATAGTAACTGCCAAATTGGCATACAACTTTCATCCTGTTTACTTCTTTGTCTATATACTAGTGGTTTGCTAATATATTTCTTACAAAAAAAAGGTCTTATTTTAAAAGGTTGTTTTTGAGAATGTGAAGAGCTCAGCACTCAATCCTATTTGGTCTTACCTCTTCAGTCATCTCTGGGATTCTAATCTATGCTTAATTAAGCTTTTGGCAGAGATGCTCTAGGTGTTTCTAAATGAACCACAAGTAGGGTATTATTGAGGCTATATTACCTGTAAATTAGTTAGCCCTGCTAAGCTTGTCTTATCAATACACTCTGCATGTACTAACACAAACATTCTGATCATGAGATCTATGGAGATCTATTTCTGCCTTAGAAATGTATTGATTCTTTACAGATTTGCTCTGAAGTCTCAGCATGGTGCTGTGTAACACAGCATAGTAAACTTTTAAGTATCTACCACAGAGTAGGATAGCTAAAATGCAGTAAAGGAATACCAGGGAATCCCATAGCTTTTTCCCATTAGCTTTCGTTTTGTCTTGACAGGAAAGGGATATAGACTGTATCCTTTCTTTATTTTCAATTTCTTTAGTAAGTTCAGTCTTAGCAGAAGGGAAAGTTACTCTGGTTTTTTATATTAAATTAAGTAGACACAAGATAGAATCTGCGTCTGTGACAGTGTCTCTCTCCAGTGCCATCTCTTTCAATAGATCTCCTTGTATACTAACATGACTCAGAGTGAGGAAGGTAATGCTGAACTTTTAATGGCTTTCAACATGGGCCTGCCTACAATCCTGTCAAATATTTGTGGGTACCTTATAGCCACAAGCTGCAGAATTTTTCTGTGGAGATAAGAGATAATATGCATATACTTATATTTCCTATCTAGGAACTTCTTCTGTGTTTATTTTGACAGCTCCATTGAATCTTTGGTATCATTGCATCTAGTAAGTGTCCTGCCATATATACTGAAGACATATCATTCAGGAAATGTTTATGGAGGAATAATAACAAGTAGTAAGTAATAACAAAATAAGAATTAACATTGTAGTTAATATCAAATAGTATTTTTTCTAGAATGTCCTCACTTAAAGGATTTTTTTATTTCCCTCCTCTTTAAAATTAAAATTATGAAAAACATAGAAACTCATACAGTCTGGTCCAGAAATACAGCCTTAATTTATGTCCAGTTTATGGTTGTAAATAAATGTTCAGTGGTAAATTACATGCATAAACACAAATGTCCATATGACTTTTATTCTTAATTTTTTCTCTATTTTTTTTTTCTAGCTGCTAAACATATTGTTTCTTTCTTTACTTTCTTAAGCAAATGGAATTCTTTTCGCAGAAATATATTCCCTATGCATTGTTACTAGATTATTCTCTATTTCAAAACCATATTGCAGATACTCTCAGAAATCAGATTTTGGAACACAAAATTAGAAAGAATGATACTACTGTTCATACTGTTCATATTTTTCCATGTAGAACCTCTCCAAAGAAGGAAAAAAATCTTATTGATTGGATATCACTTTTGACAAGAACAAAAAAACTCTAACGAGTCCTAAGATATAGCACAGGTAAGGAAGTTTTTCCTCACATTCAGATGTAACTTCCTGTGTTTCAGTTTGCGCCCACCGCCCTTTGTCCTGTGGCTTGACACTCTTTAGGATATTTGTATATACTGTTAAGATCAATTATCAGGCTCAGCTCTCTGACCTTATCCTCATAAGGGATATGCTCCAGTGGTCTATGATGTACTTTCTCCAGTGGTGCCGTGTCTCTCTCATTCTGGGGAACACAGAACTGGGTCCACTGCCGCAGATGAGGCCTCACCAGGGCTGAGAAGAAGAGCAGAAGATCATATCCCTCCACCTTCTGGCAACACACTTCCTATGCACCCCAGAATACCATCAATCTTCTTGGACACATTGATAGCTGATGCTTAACTTGTTGTCTACCAGTTTGCCTACGTCCTTTTTCTGCAGARTTGCTCACCAGCAGATCAACCCCCAAAACTGTCCCATTGCATGGCCTCAGGGGAGGACCCTGCATTTGTCTTTGTTGAACTTTAGGAGGTTGTTGACCCAATTCTTCAGCCTATTCAGCCTTCCTCTTTGAATGGCAGCAGCAYAGACCTCAGGTGTAACAGCCGCTCCTCCCAGTTTTATATCATCACCAAAACTGGAYGAACTCTATCCCTTTAGCCCARTCACTGTTGACAATTGAACAAGACTGCATCCAGTATGACTCCGGGTACATTGTCCTTTGTTAATCCAAGATCCAGCAGCACACCTGTCCTTGTTGGCTTTGCACCATCTGTATCAAAAGTATCAATGCTTTGCAGGAACCTTCCAGACTTTTTCTGCCTAGCTGTGTCATAGCATATCCATCTTTCCTGCAGATATCAGGGTGGTTGGAGTCCCCTGAGAAAACCAGAGCCTGTGATTATGGTACTACTTCCATCTGTCTGTAGGAAGTCTCATCTACTTCTTCTTCCTGATCAGGAGTCCTGCACTGCAAAACCCTATGGCATAACCTRTGTGAGCCTACTCTTTTAATCCTTACCTGTAAATGCTTTACTCACTTTTCATCCACCCTTTGGCAGAGATCAGTATAATTCGGCCACCATCGCACACAAAAAGAAATCTCACTGCCTCACCTTCTTGGTCTATCCTGCCTAAAAAGCATGTGGCATCCATGACAGCTTTCCAGTCATGTGAGTTATCCTACCATATCTCTGCAACTGTAATGAGATCATGGCCATAAGACTGCAAACAGAACACCAATTGCTCCTATTTCTTCCCCGGGATGTGTGTATYGGTGTACAAGCATTTCAGGGAGGTAGCTGAGCATGCAGGTTTCACAGGTACAATGCAATAATCCCAGGAGCAACGCAACTCCGTAGTCTTGTCCCATGTTGAGCACTTGCTGGAGTCATCCTGGCTTGAGACACATTCTGCTGACTATGTTGTCTCTAGAATTCTCCTGTACCATCATCTTTCCTCATTTAAAGCTCTCCATACCAGATTGACCAAACTATTGGCAAGGCCACACTTGCCCTTTTAGTGAGGTGGAGATGTTCTCTCCTAATCAGTGGTCGATCTTCAAGCTGCATCCCAGGGTCATGGAAACCAAAACCCTGTTGCCAATACCAGCAGCATCACCAGTTGTTAACTTGGAAAATAAATCTCTTGGTTGCTGATGTGTATAGCTCTCTCTCTGTGTCTCAGTAAAATATATTATAAAATAAAAATTATTTTACTGAAGGGTAGGATTTTGCTGGTCTTGCGTATGTCATAAAGTATCATATACATGAAAGACAGTTTTCTGAGTGTTAATAATACTGATGTGTGTGGTACTGACTCAAAGACAATATCCTTTTCTAGGGCTAATCAATGGCAGATGTATAGATTCAAAAATATCTGTCATATAGCAATCAAAAAGCTAAACATTAAAAAATGGTATACCTTCTAAAGAATTATTCCATTAGTACACCCAAGACTACTGATGAGGCTCAAACAGAAAAGCCTTGTAACACTGATCAGGTGTTGAAACTTTCTGACTAAAAATAAAAGTGTACCTTTAGTTTTTGCCTAGAATTTTGGACATTTTGTGGAAGGTCTATATATCTCAGAAGAAATGACTGCAAATTCACTTAGGATTGCATGCAATTCTTGGAGTCTGTGTCTCCAACGGACAGAGAAACCTTAAGCATGGAGTAGGTAGGACTTTGCAAGTGATAGGAAAAGTCATTGAAGGAAGAGCTGCAGGGTTTTCTGGCCTTTAGTAGGCCCCTTTAGTAGGCCAGTAGTTCTGAATCAAGCCTCTAAAAACAGATACGCATTGAAGGACAGAGTGTGCAGAGAGAGCGTTGTAAAAAGCACACCACCCCAGCAACAACCCAGGCACACTTCATTGGTCAGCTCCATTCCCTAAAGCTCTTGAATCTGAATGTAAGACTGTAAGAGAATAACATGAGCAAAAGTAGCTAAATATGAAACATTACAGATACTTTACATTATTATACTTGATATTTAGGAGGGTGTATCACTGGGAGGAGGTATGCAGAAGCTTGGAATTTAAAAATTTCCAGATTCTGTTGCCCTTTATTTTGCTGTTGTCCAATGGGAGCCTGGGAAACTTAGCAGAATTAATCTCTACAAATTTTTTATTATTATGGAGTTCTAACAGTGATAAATATTTTAGTAACATGTTTTTGAATCTTCATACTAGGAAAAAAACCTATTTTTGGTTCCTTGGATTTGTAATATTCATTTACTTTTGCAATACTGTAACTGATTCCATCTTCTAGAAGATTCTGATTCTGAATTTTCTAGCAAGAAAGTAACCGTTTCATTTCTTCTTACGGTGCTGCTTATATGTGCTCAAATGGAGTTCTACCTTCTATTCACTTCAGGTGTTTATGATGTCCTAACTTTATTTTAATTTTCATTTTGCAGGGTTATACATAGAATCATAGAAACCTTAAGGTTGGAAGGGACCTTTTCAATGACCTTAGTCATCTGACTACATTCTAAAAGGCACTTAATGCTAAAAAAAGTAAGACAMAACACAGAGCACAGGTGCTAGACTCAAAGAAAATACATAGAAATACTGTAATATTATCATGACTGAGCCTTGTAATAACAGSAGTTAGGGTCTGTAATCACTTTTAAAATACAAAACTGAAATTTTATGTCATGACTATAAAATTAGAYTGACAAAAAGAGCTACTGACGAAGCAGTTTATTTATTATGTTTGTTTATTACTTGAYGGTTTACATAAAACTTTTCCTTTAGTTTGGATTATTGTGGATTTCTATGTCATTTGCTTACAAATTATTTTTCCCTTTTTTTTATTGTTGTCTAGMTGTTCGAATATTCACTAGGTACTTTTATTATTTTCAATATGAAAAAAAAAGAAATGCCAGGAAAAGGGAAAGTTGCAATAATGGCTTAGAGTGGGATTTTTCTTATTCATTAGTGCTAAGAAGACATTCTGGGTCACTCTTTGAAAATATACTGGATTAGATGAATCTRTCCCAGCATGGAGTTTCTCACARCAACTGGAGATCTAGTRGGTTTCCCACACCATAAAGCCAAGYGGTTCTGAACCATCTGTAATCATGCAGTTCTTTTCTGCCAGCAATTGTCATTGTTAGACCCTTCCTTGAACGGATTCAACTTGCTAACCTGGCACAAAAATATTCACTTACTTTTGCCAAGTCACTTTTCTTTCACGTAAATAATAGATGGAAAGAACTCAGCTCCAGCTCCACGGAATGTTAAACTGGCATAAGGGAGAGAATGGACCTAAGAGGCTTAGAACAAGAGAGTGAATGAGTCAGTGCTTCCCTGATCATTGGTAGCAATCTGTGAGATCAGTTCAAGATGTATTATGTAAATTGTAATGTGCACTTCACCTTTACTTTAGTATTGTAACTGAGCTACAGAAATACTGTATGCTTTTGGTTCCTTATTAATCATGCACATGTCCATGTATGTGCATACAAGCATAACATATTCAAGAGTCCTGAATTCTGGTGCAACAAGCTGTTTGTTAGCCTACAGTGTTTAATCGGATAATCTGATGTTTTCTGTCAAAATAGCTTTACATTTTCTATGCTTCAGTTAATTTCACTTTTCTTCTGCAGAATTATTGCATTATTTATTTAGTCTTGCTTTGTTTTTATTTCAAAATATGTGAATGTTTAATTGGAAATACAACCAATTTTGAACTTTGAGCACTGAGGGAAAAATCCTTACTAATTCTCATGTGGGCAACTCAGATRACATAAATGGGACAGATGAAGAAGCAGTACAGGCCAGCTGCTCCTTTAGAGACCCATCACCACTGGTGCCTGACCTGTGGGGCAGAGATGGTTCCAGACAGGCATAGTCCAGGCCAGTAAGGCTTGTGAGTGCCCTCTGGACTCTGAYAGCTATATATGTCAATGACAGATGTATGTTGATACCTTTGAAATAAGACGACTGCTCTGGCAATTAGGTAATGATGTCATTGTTTCTCCTCCAAAGAAACTTTTGTGTTAAGCTAACAATAGCAAGCTTCTGCCATGGCCATTCTTCTCATCRGCTTGATAGAGAAATTGTTCAGACATGTCTACTCGTAGTGAAAACTGTAGAAAAAATAGACAGTTGCAGCTAGAAATAAATCTCTTCCCTCCCCWCCACCCCAAGATGAATTTCTGTTCTAATGGCATTTCTGTGAATAGTAGTTTCATTTTTAAGCTATTCCATGATACGGTTATCAAAAGAAACACTAAAGAAAATCTTTCACCAAAAGAAGGATAACATTTCCAGACAGATCTTGAGTTATTAGTATATAGGACAGAAGAACACTATGATCCATAGAAGGATTTCCAAGTCCTTTAATCCAAAAGGCCAGGGACTAGTAATCTGGTAATCTCTCTCAAATCTGAAAGAAAATTGTACCAGAATATAATTTTCAGCTAATAGAGGTAATACCAAATTTTCTCCGTAAGATGTTTGTGTCTGAATGTAATATTGACTGTAGATTTTGAAATACCTGTGATGCTGTCATTGTTCAATAACAGTACCCAGTTTTGCAGCAACAAAAGGGCAGGTTATCCAAGACTACTGTGAGGAAAGAGTACCTTTGCTTACAGATGTGGCCAGACCTACATATCCAATATTTAGCTGCTGTTTACTCTCTTGAAAAACACATGGCATGTGCTTTCAAAACAGAATGAAACCACAGCTGATTGTGGCACCCTTTTTTTTTTTCCTTTTCTATCATTGTTAGCTACACATGCAAAATACAACAGCATTTTTTATCTGGAAGATTATTTGCATAAGTCTCTGGGTTCAGTTGTCTACAAATTATTCAGCTTTCTTGGCATTTCTGAGAGAGACGCATCTCCAAAGGATGAACTCAACAGTATTTGAATGTATTTCATAGCTAAAACAGAGAAATTATTTAGTTTTTTTCCTTTTTAAAAGTTTGTCTTCCATTTATCATATAGATAAAACACACATAGTTGCATTTGGGGAAAAAAAAAAAAAAAAAAAGGACTCCAGCACACTGCACAACTTCATGAACGAGGATGCTTATTTCGATGCCTAAAATTGGAGTGGAAATGCTTTGAAAGTCTGGCTACCATTGTAACTACTGAACTGGCATATTCTGGCACTTGGTATATTGATAGACTATACAGCAGCTTTTGAGAAGAACTGGGAATTTCTTCCAACCCAAGCAGAGACAGTATAGGAACAGTATAGGAAAATACAGTTATGAGAGAACTAACACTAGCTTTGTTCTCTCTCACAAATGAATAATTCATCACCAATATGGCTCATTTGTTAGCTTCTCCTTTTCCCTTTCACAAATGCACACATGTCAGAAAATTACATAGACTTGTCAATCTGAGACAGACAAATATTGATTTCCTATCAAAATGACCAGGTTCCTTTAGCTCAAAGTCAGTTTTGATAAGTAAACTGAAAGAAAATAMAGCTACTTCACCAGAAATCTCTTTAAACAGACACTTCCAGGCAAAGCAAGAGCTATACAGAGTCATTGCTTGTGTAGAAGGCAAAGCATAACTTCTTTTGGTTATTTCCCATACTGGTGTGAGGGACTGTGGTCCCCCCCACTGTTGTTCCCTTATTGCCTGTTCATACATAAGACCTTTCAAAAGTGGCCATAGATCTCTACTGCTTCAGCTGGTGGTTATTCAACCTATTCGAGACCAAGACCTTATTTTTAGAGATTGGATACTGATAATTTTTTTAGCTTAACTTGTGAATGCTCAGCATCTCTMTATGTTTCCACAGGAAATTTTCACAGGAAATTCCATGTAAAATCTGAAATGCTGAGAAGTAATCAAAATTCTTAAACTTTAGATGTGAGGACAATGCACAGGACTGTACATGCATCATTTTGTTTGTTTCTGGGTGCCTGAGCAAGTACAATAAAATTTCATAATTTTGTGGGGATGAGCTAAATGAGTCTGCATCTCTTGATTCCAAGGCTTAATGTCAAATACTTAAGGTTCTGAGTATAACAAAATCTTTTTTTTTACTTGTTATTGCACAGAGTTAAAAAATAATGCCACTAGCTTCTGTAATCATATTCAACATATTTCAAATATTGACCATGATCCATACTTCCCACAAGGATACCCCATCTGAACATAGAAAGATGTTCCTCAGAGTTATCCTAATGAGCCCCAAGTTTGGAACAAAAACTATCTACATGGTATATATAAGAACATCATAACAGAGATACTTTATGGGGCAACTTTTCAATGGTGCATTAAGACATTACACAACTCTGCATTATCTGAACATGGAAATTGAACTCCATGGCTCTGTGTTGTATCCTTACAAGAACAGTCATACACTGGAAATTTCAGAAACTCCGGTATAAACATAACCCTGGCATTTGTTCAGTCTTATCAAATGCTACAGCTCCCAAAATCCAGAAAAGGGAATAATACACTGCTYAAATAGAAAACTAGAGCCTGCTCCCTCCCTGAAATGAAAAACCAGTTGCAAGGAAGCCTGGGAAACTTTGCAAGGTGTGATGCAGAACTCCTAAATCTAGTGTCATAGCTGAAGAACAAGCAGTTTCATGATGACAGTGTCTACTACCACAATATTCAAAGTGTTGAAGACTCTGTTGTTTTGCTTTAAGTATAACCCAGTAATTAGCCTGTTCCAGAACTGAGAACAGGCTACTGAGAACAGAAGACATCACCCATGTGATGCACTTCAGCTGTGCATCTATATGTGGATTCACCTATATGAAATAATTAAAATAAAAAGAAAGCTAATATCTGTTCTTTGGATATCTGAAGAAGTGAATACAGTAGTCTTATGGATTAAGATGAATTTTATAAGATAAATTTTCATGTAATGTAACCCGTTTGCTCCACTTCAATTTACTTGCATAAGTTGGCAAGAAAAATGTCAAAGATGTCAAAAAAAAAAAGTGTGTAAGAATCAACAAAAGGAAATGACTTATCTAAAGGCTTCCTATTGTGCAAAAAARGAAATACAAGTGTTAGAGATAGAAGTGTTTTAGTTGTATGTTTGCAACTCTGATTTGTTGAAGGAATACTGCTATTGATATTTACTTGGAATGCTGCACCTTCACCTTGATAGTTTATGCTTATCCAAATTGTTGTAAATTGCAGTCTTCTTTTCAGCATGAAGGAAAAAAAAAATCTAATTTATTTCTGTGTATGGCCTACATGTACCAGGTTCCATTTATAGTGCAGTGAAATGAGGTGGTTGCTCTCCCAGGAGTGTATTCTCCCCACCCAAATATAAACCAAAAAGGGTTTGAGTGGTTCCTAGTAAAAGGAAACAAAACAGTGGCTCTGGGTACAGTCTTGATAGGKAAGCATATGTGAACTCTCCTGTTAAAACAATACTTGAAAACTAGGCATTTGCCGCATTTGTATCAGTTTCTCTGATGCAAGATATTTGAGTATTTGAAGCAACTTTTACTGTAGATAAGCATTACTGAAGATGATATCCAAAAAATACGGACGCTCCACACAGTGATATTTTGTAGTTTTGACCAGTTTTGCCAGATGGGGGTTATCTGAGGATAGATTCTGTTTATTTGGAAGGGGGTTGAGGGGACCTTGTATATCCTCTGTTTGTTGATCACAAGCTCTTTATATTCTCTGGATAGTTAACATGTTCCGACATACTTCAAACAGTACATTCTATATTTCAATTTACTAGATTTATAAGACGGATTTTTTTTTCTTTAGAAGCAAATTTTCATATTTTATTAAGAATGCTTCACATAAAGTAATTTCAGTTAGTTCTTGGAACTAAGTCCAAGTATTCTTGGAAGTCCCTTAGTATTTTGTGGTCTTTGATGCTTTTCTGTTTTAAATATTATTTGTTGTTTTTTTCAATCCATATTTAATAAAAACTCTGACAAATATAGATTATAAACTAAAGAGATCTGCTATTTATCCACAGTATTGATTTATGTGTWTTTAGGAATAAATTTACACCTGCAGAGAGAACCAGTAAGAGATTTATGCAGTTCTTCAATGATCAACAAATCTTATACATTTCTCTTTAAAGTTTCTGTTTCAGAAATGAGGAAAAAAAATGAGATATGCTGATACTTTGAGTAATTTTATGGAACATATCTAGCATCAAAAATTAAATGATTSTTTTGCAAATAGTGTTGCTTGGCCAAGTCTATAATTACTCTGTTAAGATGACACATTTAAAAGCCAGTATCAGCATAAGCATATCATTCCTGTCTACTAGACTCACTATTATAAGACATCACCCATCTATTCCCAACGGCTGGAAAGATGTCAACTAAAACGGGCTGTAGTTGGCAGTAGAACTACTGTATGCTAAAGACATMTATTTGTCAATTTTACTCTAAGGTCTGTGACGTCATTCCTAATTTATACCTTTTGTCAGGTATATATTATTGTCAGGTATTAGTTCTCATATTGTTCTTTCAAAGGCAAAGCATGGCATGCAAATAGATTTTAAGTGGAGTTTTAAGTGAGTTCCGTGTGTTCCAGACTGGTCCTTTTGTGCTTAARTAAATAAAACTGTAACCATAGCCACAGTGATTTTGTTCAGGATATTGAAGGAATGACATTTCTGAACAGTGGTTCTAGGAATTGATTATTGCCACTGCAAGAGGTCTCTATATTCCTCCTTTCCTCAGGCTGAAATTATGTCAATAGACCATTACTGTGATTATCACTACTACTTTTCTCTCTTATAGAGTCCTGATCAAAGATGGAATTAATTCAGCTGCGGCTTTGGAGGTTTGTAGGCTGCCAATCAAACAGACAGAAATGACTGTAAGAAATTGCCTTTTTTTTTTTAAGTATTCCTTTCCTAATTGATTTTGTTACAATTTGGAAATGTAGATGGTCTTTCGCAGGGGATTTTGCCTTTTCTGACCTTTAAGTTGAAAATAAAACAGATCTGGATACTGCCATGACTGGAAATAAGATGCTAGGGGGAACAATCTTTACATGCTTACTATTTGAAAGTGAACTCTTTCTTCACTGAATGGTTTATTATCTGAACTACGAGGCGCTGAACTGACAAAAGCAGTAATCAAACCAGACAATTTTAATGTAAGTACTTAAAATATGACAAAGACTCTAGCAAAGATCCTCAGGCCTCCTCAAAGGATTTAAACATCTGATATCTGGTTCCTACCGGGAGATCTTGCAAAGACTTGGGGAGAGGCAGCATCATGTAAATGAAGATGTCTAAATATACTTATATTAAAACATTTGCTTACTTTTTAACCTTTCCTCACAAATTCTGAATCCTTTATGGAAGTATCAAAAATAAATACAGGATTTTTTTGATTCCTAATCTATTGTATAAGCTTTTGATAGATACTTTTAGAGCAGTTTTCTAGTTCCTGTGYTCACATGCTAAATCAATGATGCTAAGACAGCTGCAATGAACATATACTTCCTGTTACATATGAGTGACCTTCCTTTTCTCTGAAAGTAATGCATGGAAAGTGTAGTAACAGAAGAATTGTGGTTTGTGATTAAGGAAAAATATCAGCAACTAGATGCCAACAGTTTGTCATTTGATTTAACCTTCACACTACAGTTATTTTGTTTTTCATGTCTCAGTTGCCATTTAAGTCATAATGGTTGGCTAAAAGCTATTTAAGGAGGAGAGAAAAGCTAACCATTAAAATAGCATTTTGACGAGTAGAAAGGGAAAGAAGCTGATGACCTGTGTCAGAATCTACTGTTTGGAAGGAATCTTTCACGACATAAGGAGTGTGGACATTTGCTGACTATTAATTTGCTTAGTGCCTGACCAGCTAACTGCAATATGTTATTGCTCCTTTGATGGAAAAAAGTGAAGATTAGTTATGCCTTTGCCTGAGAAATATACCTAATTCTTTTCCTCATCTGACCTATTGAGCCCATCTGACCATATAAATTTTGCATATATCTACACTTGAATATTAAACAGAGAAACTAAGGGTTATAGATCCTTTTTTACTGGGAGTTTGATTTACATGGTAGTTTTTCAGTGCTTCACTGAGGTAAGAAACTAGCAGCATGACTTGTTTTCATTGCTGGCCCTACTGTTTGTCATAGCTGCATGGTATCTATGGGTTAGCAAGCAGGTACAGTCTAAGCAAATGATTATCAAAAGGCTGCATCGGTTTTCTGTAGAATTAATGGTTCATTTTTTAAAAAGACGTAAGTAATTCCTCCCAAGTTTTTTTTTTTTTTTTCACTACCACAGATAAGATCCTATTTCATCAAGATTTTTCATCTCTCACCATTACAGAGAAAATCTTTGAGATGTAAATTTGTGCCTCATGGACCTTGTGCTGTGAAGGACCTCAGCAGCATCACTCTTCATTGCAAAATCCATCACAAAACTCCAGATTAAAGAACAGAAGAAACAGTTTAAATTATACAGTGATGCAGTTTGCTAAATTATAATGAGGTCAGCAGAGAAGATGGCCTTGGATCTTTGAAAAATTTGGGCTGATAGACCTAGAACTCTGATCCAGTCACTAATACTCAAAAATATCTGACTTCCTAGGGTATGCCTCCTGCATTGTCATGGCTTTAATTCTTTTTTTTTTTTTTTTTTTTTTTTCACAGTTCACTTAAGTTCAAGAGACCGTGAAGAGTTTCATAACAATGGTTCTTGAGGGAAAAAAACATGGAGAAGAGAACAAACTGTTTAGCTGGGAAACAATAATTGCTTCTCCAGTCAGTTTTAAATCACTCCATAAATGTTTTTTAGTTCACAGAATCACAGAATAGCCGTTGTAGGAAGGGTCCTGTGCCCAAGTAGCCCAACTGCCCTGCTCAAGCAGGGTCATCTACAATGTGTGACCCAGAATTGCACCCAGGATGCTTTAGAACATCTCCAAGGATGGAGACTCCGTAACCTCTCTGGACAATCTGTTCTGCCTCTCAGTCACCCTCACTGAGAAGAAATTTTTCCTCATATGCTCTACTTATGGATGGACTAATTCCTTCCCAATTGCAGAACCCTGCACTTGCCTTTGTTGAACTTGAAGAGGTTCCTCTCCAGCATCTGTCTACCCGTACAGATCTCTCTGAAAGTCAGCAGCATCCTCAGATGTATCAATCACTCCTCCAAGTTTTGTATCATCAGCAAACTTGCTAAGCATGCACTCCGTCCCTTCCTCCAGATCACTGATGACTAACTTGAACAATACTGGACGCTGGGGTTCACCGCTAGCTCCAGGCATCCATCTAGATTCTGCGCCATTAGCCACAAACCTCTGAGCTCTTCCTGTCAGCCAGTCAAGCTCATTGTCTGCTCATCTACCCCACACTTCTTGAGCTTGCCTGTGAGGATTTTATTGGAGGCAGTTCTGAGAAGCATGAGCTGCTTTTATTTAGCTGTAGTGAATGTTTAGCCTCAAGGTTCTGACCATTTTCTTATAGCGGTTCTGTTACTATAAGAATAAATTAATGACTATGCGCTGAATCTGTGAAATATATTTTTTTCCCTACAGTTACCGGAGTTGCATGCCATGATTCAAAATAATTCCAGCTTAAAAAAAAATGAACAAATAAACTAGTGTCTATCAAGAAATATGGACACTATATTTTTACTCACAATTTTCCATATCTCTCAAAGGAGATATGACAAACTATGACACCTTAGTTCTGTGTTATTTTATTCTTTAAAATAAAATAACATAATAAGAGTATTTATTTATAAATAAAACCATGACTCTTTCTGCATGACACCACCTCATAAACTTTCCTTGTTTACTGACAGTTTATTTTTGGATAGCTGAGGATTGCCGTTCTGACGTCTTGTCTCCTCTCTTTTCTGATTCTGTACAAGAGAAGCAGGCTGAAATCTACCATTGACTTTTTGAAACACTAGTACAACCAATGGGTGTCACGGGTCCCGGCGACGAAGCCCAGGCTCCGTCGCCAGCAGCCGCAGAGTGGCGCTGCAGCCGCCTCCGTTAGCCGGCCGTGACAAAAGCCGGCCCCCGCTGGTGATGGATCCCAGCGGGGAGATGTGGGGCGCCACACGCCAGCAGCTCCAGCGGTGATCAGCTCTCCGTAGCCTAGGCTCCTAGATACGAACCRGAGTTGTGGTCCTTAGGCCCCCGACACCCACACACGCACAAGCACACACCACACGTATCACATTCAATAAGGAGAACACACTCGGGGATTCAACGACTGACAACCGTTTATTGAGGGGCTAAACAGAGAATATATACACTTTGGGCGTACATGCGGGGGGGAATGATTGGATGAGGGTTGGCCACCCCTCATCCTCTCATTGGACCCCGCATGATCCCTGCTCCGGCTAACCCTCTGATTGGGGGTCCCAGCTCAGGGCGGGAGAATCCTGGAACTGCAGACTGTCTTGACATAACTGCAGGCCGTGCAGATTCTGCAAGGCCACCAAGATGTTGCAAACAAAGAGGCTAAGACACAGAACAAAGAGGCAAGGACTCTGAAAACAAAGAGGTAAAGACACTGAGGACAAAGTAGCAAGGAGCTTAAACTGTTGCATCTACAAGGACACTTCAAACAAAGAAGTCAAGAGCTCAAACTGTGGAGCAAGCAGGGAAACAGGATYTCTAAGCATGGGAATGAATGAGCTCAACAGGACCGAGCAACCTGAGGGGGGGGGGTGGAGGGACTCACTGGTCCCTGCCACCCCATCAACTATAAGCACATATACATTAAGGGGAAATACGGAGGTTAACCAAACCCTGCTCTTATTTGAGCATCAACAAGGGGATAAGGAGCTGTGCACTGCAACAAATGGGAATTTCTCTCTCAAAAAAGAGTCGGTATCAACAGGCACCATCTTTTAACATTCAGTGTGTTTACTTCCTGTTTCCTTTCTTAGGCTACACTTGTCAGTCAGACTATTTCCAACCCTGTGGGAAAACCTGATTTCTTATTACTAATGCAGTGCTCACCAGTAATCCTGAAAATTTATATTCACTAAACAGCAGAAATACACCATCATTTTCTTCTTTGTTCCATTTATTAAAATGTATCTCACATATCACTTGAGAAGGATGAAATGCCTCATAGTGCTCATATTTAAAGGACAAATACTGGTGAATTAGAATTGCCACTAAAAAGTTACTTTTTAAAAGTCTTTGAAAGCAGAATGAGAACTGACTAAAGCATTAGATACAGAGCTGATTTGAATCATAAAATAGAAATAGAGAAAATTTTAATAGAGAAAATGTCCTTTGTTTCCCTTAAAATTTTGTCCCTGTAACCATACTTATTAAGGTGTTGTTTCTGATTTTCTGTATTACAGATTCAGACCTATGACCTCCAATACTAAATTTTTTTCAGATAGACAAGCAAGATGTAGTTTTGCTCTGTCAGCTCCACTTCTTACTTCATCTGCCATTTTTAACACATTACTGAGGAGACATTTTCTGTGAGACAGTGTCTTAATTCTTGTTGCACACCTGTAAAATCATAACTGCTGATGTGGAGAAAGAAAGCACCTGAATTTTTTTTTTCTTCTTTTTCCTTTAATGCAAAAAGTTCAGAAGGCTTTTAAAAATCAATTATTATGAATGATTTTTGTGAGATATGCCAGAAGTTTGTTATTCATGTGAAGGCAAAATTCATAAATTAGATACCTGTCAGCAAAGTAAAATGAAAATAAATATACACTGTTTTTTAACCCTTTCTTGTTAATGTTTGAGGTGATGGAAATCTTTGTCTTACATGAGCAAATGGCTAAATGATCTGCTTTTCTATCTTCTGACACAACATCTAAGGAATGATACCTATCTTCTCAGGTGCTGTCTGTGTAGAGGCAGCTTTGGATCTCCGAAGTTAGTCCCTTCTTTGCATCTTCTACTACTTCTGGTTCTTCTGAACACTGAAACCTGATGAAAGATCAATTTGCTGTATGCAAATGGAAAATATTTCTGGATCCCCAAATGACACCTTTCCCTACAAACCTATAGGTGATAGTTCTCTTTCTGTGTAAAGGATTAGACCTGCTTTTTGTTTTGATTTGTCATGTTTGGCCTTGCTATTCTTCCACCATAATCAGAGTTAGATTCACTGCGTTTGCACACAAATTTCTCCAAACACTCTGAGGTCTGAAAGACTCATAGTATGAAGAACTATCTGATTGCAAAGGTAGCACATCCTGTGTTTCAGTGTGTGCTCATTTCCTCTTGTCTTATTGCACATACTTCTATACATTAATAAGATTCCCTCCTGTGCCTTCTCTTCTCCAGACTGAAAGTCTGAGCTTGCTCAGGCTTTCCTGATGTGACTGGTGCTCCAGGCTCTTAATCATCGTAGTAGTTGGGAGCTGGGTTGCTACAATGGCTCCATCTCTCTCTTTTACTGGGAAGTCCAGAACTAGATACAGCACACTATGTGTTTTGTCACCAGGATTGAGCAGAGAGAAAGCATCATCTCAGGCATTTCTTTGTATTCATAAGCAAGTTTTCTAGTACAAAACTATGGACTAACTTCTAGTCCAGTTGAGTAGTAGTATGAAATTCTGTGCAAGAATTGCTACTTAGAAGTGGAATTTCTGTAGTAATCTTCAATAAATGAACTGCCAACATTCCAGCTCCTTTCATGTAGCAAAATTCAAAACACAGACTATTCTTTCACTTGTGTATGAAAAAGTTTCAGGGAGAAAATAAAATCTAACTTTATTTAGACTTTTTTAAGAAGAAAAATGAATTTTTGTCTTACTCAAAATATTAATGGAATGACAACTACATTGAAAAGCAGCTCCACATATTTCCTGCCTCAGGTATATATAACATAGCCTTGCTGCATCTGAAATAATCCAAATTAATTAACTGATGAATTAAGTCTTCATAGGTAGAGTTATACTGACAACTAGAGAACTTGAATTTTGGGCCAGAGTTATCCACTTAAAAAAACATTAGCAGGTAAGTAGAGAAGACTACGTGGATTCATACAGATTCTGTCTCTATTCAGCAATTTCTACTTGAATAAAATATTTTTTGTATCCCTTCTCATGGGATTGGAGTGGATCCCCAAACTCTCCCACTGAATTCAGTTTTGGAAAAGTCAACAGAGCTGTATCGTTTACAGGTGTGTGTGTGTTTGTTTTGTGTGATGTGTGTGTGTGTGCATGTTTTGGGGTGAGAGGTAGAATATCAGTTTGCAAACTAGTATTCTCAATTCATTTTCAGTATCTGTGTCATCTATTATTTACATATCAAAATCAAGGACATTCTGATCAATCCCTAGACGTTGAACAAAATATCTTTCTTTGGCTAAGTAAATTCTAGCCACCTAACTCATAAATTGAGTAATTTTTGCTTTTAACAGTGGGCTATGTAATCAGTTAACCAAATATCTGAGTATCGTGTAATCCCTACTTCAGCTGAAACTATAGGTTAAAAATACAGCAACAGAAATCCTACATCACTATCAAGCACTTGTCTTATTAAGCAAGCTATCACATGAATAGTGAGCTTAAAAAAAAATTTAAAGATATTATAATTGTGTTTGACAATATTCTTATAGTATCTTTAAATCCACTGTTAGTTTCAATTCTATTTCTAGTGGTCTGTTCATACTAAAATATAAGTATTAAAATCTGGCACATTTAAAAACATATTAAAAAAAATGGAAAATATCACCTGCTTCTCCTCTCTTTATTACCTTATCAGCAATGTTAGTAGCCCTTTGTAATCAAACCTTTTTTCTCATGTGTCCTATTTGCCAACAGAAAGTTAACCTCTGGATCAACTTTGGGAGCCATTCAGTGCATTCAGAGACAGATTCTAAGATTGTAGACATGACCTAAGAAGCCTACATGAGAAACAGATGGTCTATCATAAAAATTTGAATTGTCTACATGTCCTCCATTGTCCACGTGATTTACTGATAACTTGCAAATGAATGTCACTGGCAATATCGATGAGTTTAATCCAATAGGTATGAAAGCGACTAACTCAGAGGAAAAAAAAAGGTAGTTTTCTTCTTACTGCTTTCTAGTTATAACTGTCTGCAAGCTGAGTACTTCGCTATCAATGGCTTGTCTTTTATGCATGGACAGGTACAATTGCTACTAGCAAGTCAAGTTAATGGAGCTCTTTTTCAGATAAAACATACTCAGGTATTGCACTGACATTAATCYAAGCAGGCTCATTGATGGTGGAACCAAAGCTGAAGCCACGTGCTAAGATGCAGAACACATGCATGATGAAGACAGACRTGGTGCACTCCTGCAGTTAGCTCACAAATGGTTTGTGCCTGAAGTGTTAAGCATGGGTGAATTTAACAGCTGATATCAGTGTAAGGTTTGTATCATGGAACATGCAGTATTGCAGCTCAAACGCTGATCCTCCCCTTCCTATAGCACCAAATAAAATGAAAAAAAAAAAAGCAGGGTAGATTTTTCAGRGCATTCTTAATAACTTGTTAATAGTTAGATCTGAAGGAAAATATATGCAACTGGCAACTTTTTTATGAATAAACACTATTCAGTTCATGAAAGTAGATAGTTAATTATTTATGTCCTTGAGTGGCAAATTTATTTATGGAAATTGATATCATCCTAAATATTAAGCAAAATATTTCTGCTTAAAGAACAACATGGTCCTTCTAATTACCTTCCAGCTTCAACTTTCATTTAATGACTAAAACCATTGTATTACTTTCWCAATGAAACCAATAATGATGGAAAAATTCTCACAGAAAAAAAAACCAAAAAACTTCTTATTTACTAAACCAAGCTGTATTTTCTATCAAAGATTTAACAAATTTGAAGCAATAAAGAGCAATTTTTCTATTAATTTTACAAATAAAATCCCAGACGTTATTGTGTTAACTGAGACCACATTCCTCCTATATGACTGTTTCATTAKTTCCATTCTAGAGAATTAATGCTGAAGCTTTGTGTCCATATATTAAACATATATTATTTTTATTATTAGTTACAGAGAGATATGAATATTTTTATTTTCTGAGATGAATTAATTTAAAATTGCAGCTTAAATATTAAACTACTTTCAAACTTAGAAAACTTACACCTGTTGCTGTTTCAGGAATTTGTACCCAAAAAAACCCTGCTTGTTATATTGTGAGTGACAGTATTTGGATTTTCAACTCCATAGCAATAGCTGAAAATTAGAAGTAGAGCAGGCATGGGATACAGTATTTTTCCCCCTTTTTCAGTCTTAGTAACACCATCTGGCTATCAATTATGGAACTGCAACAAGGACTATTTTCTCTGTCACCATGTGACATCTCACAGTCCCCACTTTAACTACAACTATGGGTTTTAAGAATTTCATCCTTACCTTACACAAGATAAACAGAAGCTCACAAGCTGCATATGAACTACTAAATTAAACAGTATAAGGATACAGGCACTGGAACTCKTTCAGTGATGCTTTCATTGAAGAAAGACTAGTGGAAGGCTTCTGTTCAGGGCCTATCCCCACTCCCATAGATGATTTCTGGGACTACAAAGCTTTTGGATGTGGCCTACTTCTCTATCGAGACTCAGATTTTGATAGTAGAGGTTTGATGAGACCATTGTAGTGGCCTTCTGRACTACAAAATTAGGCTGGTGCTGTTCCACTTATTCATCAGTGACTTGGATGAGGGGACAGTTTATACCCTGAGGAAGTTTGAAGATGATACAACATTGGRTGGAGGGGCCAACATACCACAGGGCTGTGCTGCCATTCGGAAGGACCTGGACAGGATGGAGGGTTGGGCAGAGASGAACCTGATGAGGTTCAACAAAAGCAAGTGCAGGGTCCTGCWCCTRGAGAGGAATAACCCCAGGCACCAGCACTGATTCAAGTACACTAGTACAGATGTCCAGCTGCAAARCAGCTCTGTGGAGAGGGATTTGGGAGAGCTCGTTGACAACAAGTTAATCATGGGCCATCAATGTGCCTGTGTGACCAAAACGGTCAATAAGATCCTGGCCTGCATCAGGAGGAGCGTGGCCAGCAGGTTGAGGGAGGGGATCCTGCCCTTATCCTAAGCTSTGRTGAGGCCGCACYTGGAGTACTGCGTGCACCTCTGGGGTCTCTAATAGAAGGGGGACATGGAGCTTCTACAGACTATCCAGCACAGAGTGACAAAGAYGATTAAGGGACTGGAACAYCTTTTGCATGAGGAAATAGTAAGAGAGCTGGGCCTATTTAGYCTGGAGAAGAGAAGAATGCGAGGGGATCCCATCAACCTCGACAAATACCTGAGGGGAGAGTGTRGAGAAGATGGGGCCARACTCTTTTGSGTGTTGRCCAGCGACAGSTTATGGATACAATCTGAAATACAGGAAGTGCCATGTCCATATCAGGAAGAATTTCCTAGCTGTGAGAATGATAGAGCCCTGAAACAGGCTGCACAGACACTGGGGAGTCTCCTTCTCTGGAGATCTTCAAAACTCACCTGAATGTGGCCCTGTGCCACGTGCTCTCGGTGTCCCTGCTGSAGCAGGGGGTTKGACTACATGATGTCTAGAGGTCCCTTCCAACCTCTACCAYTCTSTGCTTCTGTGATCCTTACAACAATTTAATTTGCTACTGCTCCTATCCATTTAAAACATGAGGGGAAGACATCAATTGTGACTTTGGTTGCCCTGTGATACAAGTTTCGGCCTCCTGCTGTCTGGTGTACATGGAATTACCACATAACATATTGAAATTTTCCGAATCTTTCTCTCTTTGTCTCAAGGATTTTCATGCAGAAATGCTTCTATGTTGGAGACATTAACCTGAGTGCATGGCAATTTTGTAAAAATTAACAGCATTATTTGATAACTTACTATCAAAGATGGAATATCAGTTGAATGTAAGTTAGTGGCAAGTATGACTGAAAATAAGYTGTGTTTATTCATTTTACTACAGCACTTGCAAATTCTTGTTTTGTATAATTGTATTTTCTATAAGGTATAAGGTATTTGTAGGCTGTTAGRTACATTAGATTTTCAGGTAGTTTGGAGGGATGTTTTATCAGCTTACGTTCACAATATTTTTTCTTACATCATGTCCATATTCCACATATTGTATGTGTACATTGTRAGCAACAGTACAAGTAAGTTAACTAAGGCTTTTATCAAGGGTGAACAAGAAGTCAGCAGAAAATGTAGAATAAACGCAGAAGTAATGATATATATCAYTGTCAATCTCATATATATATGATTTCATAAATCTGTTAGTCCTTGTCCATCAATAAAACTCTTTCTTTCAGTGTTTTGTGTACATGATAAGTATTAAAATTGAACAAAATTAGCCATGAATAACTTCTATGATCCAGAATAGCTTTTGACCATCAAAGCACTATGAACAGGCCATTGAAACCATTGAAGAAAATGCCAATTTTGAAAATGCACAACAGCTTCACCTCTTTTATTAATTTTATACTGGAAAGTTGCATTATTTTTATTGAAATCACATTTTTATAAAAATTAAGGCAAATATATTTAATARTATCCAGAAAATATTTTTTTAATTAGGAAATAAGGTAGTTTTATTTTGGCATATTATTGCATCTGTGAATTAGGAAGAATTCAAGGCTTTTCTCTAAGGTTTCTAGGCCCAACATTCATATAAATCTCAGATAAAAAGGAAGTACCTAATGCCSCCTATATCCATCATATATGCTTTTTTTTCCGCATATACTCAGGCKTTTTTTTCTTTTTTTGTCCACAATCAATTAAGAAGTGATAATGTGAGAATAAATGCTTTCATAACTTTTTGAATTTGAAGGCTTATGCTTGCTATCGCTCTGCTTTCATATTAATAAAAGAGAAGCTGAATAATTTAGCATGGATGTATGCAATACAATGTATCATCTCCATGCAGACAGAGGTGCATGTAATCCAGGTCTTCCTGATTTTGAAAAAGAGGAAAAAAAAAAAACCATCTCAAAAAGCATTTTTCCAGCCCTTGGGAAATAGAGGCTTAGCAAATGAGTAGCAGTTTTATTTAATTAGACTTTCTTCTGACACTTAAAGTGAAATTATAGTGCTTCTCCTCCAGAATTATTTAGTCTCTTCTAAAATAAAATAAATTTTTWAAAAAAGGGAAAMAAAAGATGCAATTTCTGATTAGTAGTTTCTAAAGACATGATTCATGGTTCATGAATATTATTTAATAAAATAGGATGCTTCAAAAGTGATTAAACGTATAATGTGCTGAAACATTCATCTCTGTGATTAAGAAAGCAGGACATAATATACATCAGGCTGAATTTATTAATGAGACGTAGTGATACAGTGATAGTAACTTTCTATTTTTCATCTACTTCCTTACTGAGTAATAGCTGTGGGAGGAGGTTTGTTTATACTAAAAAGGGTGTACGGCTAAGAAAGGCTTCCAATATTCCCATYGGGAGCACTTAAAATATATACTTTYAAATATATACATAGTTATACAATCAGATATCATGACATATGTAGACTTACAAAGCAGTATTTTTKGTAAAGAACTCATGATTTGATCTCATCAATATGTGGGTTCTATGATTGTCAAAAAGCATTTCTTGCACCATTGAATTTTAAATGAAATCACATCAAAAAGAAAATGCAATTATCCCTTTTGCACAGGTCCTTTTCTCATTCAGCAGATTAAGACTATCGTCTCTGGTACAGAYTGCAATGTTCCCATCCCACCCTTGCCAGATCTCAGCGTAATTACATAATGTTAGTAACTAGTAAAGCTGAGCAGCATCATTACGCCCTGCCCTTGGATTTAGAGGATTTAAATACTCTGCACAGATATCACTCCAAACACACAGAAAAGGCTATTTAGCCTTTACGATCTCATTTGATCCAGTGAGTAGCTAACTAGCTTTTATATCACTAGAACAACTGTTAATTTCATTTTAAACACAAGAAGTTCCATGTCCATGTGAGGAAGAACTTCTTTCCTGTGAGGGTGACAGAGCATTGGAACAGGCTGCCCAGAGAGGCTGTGGAGGCTCCTGCTCTGGAGATCTTCCAAACCCGCCTGGATGCCACCCTGTGCCCCGTGCTCTGGGTGTTCCTACTGGAGCAGGGGGTTGGACCGAATGATCTCTAGAGGTCTCTTCAAACCTCAACCACTCTGTGACTCTGATCCTATAAATATTTTCCAACCCATGTGTCTACGTAAAAAGTAGTGAGCAAAGGAGATAAAGTTGATTAAAAGTGGTGGTAATCTAAAAAAACATGATTTGGGGAAATGATCCTTGCTTTAAAACACACATTTTTGAATTCTCTTTCAATTTTAGAAAAAAAAAAAAATAAGAAAAATATATTAAGTGATTTTTCAAAGTGATGATATATTTTCCTTAAAAAAAAACCTGTAAAAGATGTTTTTAAGTTTTCAGACATTTTGAGATATTTTATTTAAAAAAAGTTTTATAAATCTTTACAATTAAAAGTTCATAAGGTTCAGTGTTTCTATAAAAAGCACTATGAAAGTGTGTAAGGTAAATATCAAAACCAAAGGAAAGATAACTTAAATTTTAAATTATAGCTACAGAAATCTCAGAGTACTCCATAACATTTGCTGGAATGAGTGTTCACATGACAAAGAAATGCAGCAATATTTTGGATACATTTAATCTAATATTTCTTGTTAAATAAGTACTGATTTGTGGTTTATTTTCTAATGGCATTAGTTTTTAAGAGGTACTGTAATTTTACATACAGTACAATTGAAGGTAAATGCATAATAATACCTGCTCCTGCAAAAATGTCATTTTCATAGCTCCGTTTGAAAGCAAGTACAGTTMCAGTCCTCTTTAAATATATTCATTTCCTTTTTTTTTTTCCAGGATTTATGGCCAAAATATATATGTATTTTTGAGAGCAAAAGAGAGTCTCTCTATCTTGAATGATTTTTGTAGTAAACTGAACAGCCAGCATTAATGAAAACTTGGACTTCTTGTGTTTTACGGTTCCCTCTCTTCTTTAGGCCTACAAACAAATGTAAATGGCAAACTTTTCAGGCTGGACTATCCTACAKCAGAGGCTCCCTTTGTGATTTGTGCTGTATGTGCAATGCGTTCAACTCATTTTTATGGCTGGGAATGTGACTAATGAGATACAGGAAAGGTTTTCTATCCTTTTAAAAGACAAATGATAAAGTCACCTCTGGTCACACTCTTTTCTTGAGTTTCCATTTTTAAGTTAATGCAAAGTTTAAGAGATTTATTTTTCARGTATCACTTTATGCTTGAAACAATTCCCATGGGTAAAGTGACAGCCTCAGGTATTGAACTACTGTGGTCTAAATATAGAAAAATACCTGAATACCTATTCTCTGTATAGCCATCCTGCATTATCTCCCATTTAGAGGAGTATTCACCCTAATTAGAGGAGTCTAGCCATGACAGACTTCCATCTGTCTTGCCGTGGGTACATTCATGGAGTAGGTAGAATGTTTTATCTTGTTGTTGATAAATCTTCAGAGAAAAAAAAAAATGCTCTAATATGGCAAATAGTAGATACTTTTATATACAGTGTATGATTTCCACTGATACGAAAACATCTGCGTAATTTCCTCAGAATAGTGATCTAAGAACATTAGATAAAAAAATACAGCAATATTTTCTTAAAAACCCTTTTACTAAAAACACAGTAATCCCGTGTAGCTCTTTCTGAAAATTGATTCACAAGAAGGAAGGAAGGAAAAAAAAAAAAAAGTTTATTTTATGAATATAGCTTTGCCAACTGCCGTTCACAGCTGGTACTTCTCCGGGCTTTACATGAAACCTCAGATATTTTTTACAATAAATGCCCATTATTCGGTTAGTTTTTGCTTCTCATGGTAGATAGCACCATGGCGGCGCCTCGCTCCTTACAACTACCCRAAAGGAGGCCGTGCCGAGGTGGGTCCCTGGGTGTTCTCCAGGATAACTACCGACAGGACACGAGGCCAGGGCCTCGAGTCGCGCCGCGGGAGGCTCGGGGATGGATATTAGGGACATACTCTGCACGGATGGAGGCGGGAGGCACTGGACGAGGCTTCCCAGGCAGGGGGTAGAGTTACCGTCGCCGGCAGCGCTCAAGCCACGTGCACATGGGGCACACGGGAGCCCGGTTGAGCAGCTGAGGTGGTGAGGACGGCTTCGCGGTGGCCCCTCGATGATCTCGCAGGTCTTTTCCCACCACCACGGCGGCTCCGCGGCGCTCCCGTTCTGCGGCGCGTCGTCGGGAACGGGCCGCGCTGCCTTTCGCTGGGCGTTTAACACGCGCGGGCAGAAGGAAACGCGCAGCGCTGGCGGCTCCGTCACCGAGCAGAGGAGCCGGCGGCACCACACGGAAGCCAGGGCCGCGCACTGGGCAGAGCCCTCACTTCCCGCTGCTCCTCCCGCTCCGCGTTACCTCTCCCGGGGCTCCCACCTGCACTCCCGGTTCCCTTGGGGAGGCGGAGGAGGCCGCGCCCGGGCCGGGGGCGGTCACTCCTCTCCCCGCGCCCTCCGGCGGCAAATGGCCGCCCCACACCCCCCCACCGCCGGCCCGCCAGCAGCGCCGGGAAGGCCGAGGGCGGCCGCGGGGAGGCTCTAGCCCGGCCGAGGGCCGGCGCTGCCTCCCCGCAGCCCGGTGGCTCCTCGGGAGCCGCCGGTTTCTCGGGCCGCCTCCCCCTCTGCCGCACGCGCCCTCCTTCCCCGACGTGCTGCGGCGGCGGCGGCGGCGGGAGCGGCCGGTGCGGCAGCCGCAGCCCTGACGGAGCCGCTCCCCGCCCCTGACGGAGCC
>PTEX01000428.1:229878-341798 GCA_003342815.1 Eudromia elegans
CGCCGCCGCCGCCCCGGCAGGGGCTCCGTGCACGCGGCGGGCACACGGCAGCGCCGCGACCCGCGGGGAGGGAGGCGCCGCGCGCCGCGCTGAGGTGAGTGCCCCGCGCCCCGCCGCCGCCATCGCGGCCTCCCCCCACCCCGTTCTGCGGGCTCTCCGCTGTCCTTATCCCGTTTATTTATTTATTTATTTCGTCCCCCCCTGCATTAGCGTTCCGCCGGGCGGAGAAGCCGCAGCGCTGCCGCGCGGTGCTGTTTCCGCAAACGCCGGTCTTTGGGGGAGCGAGAGCCCTTTCTAGCGGGAGAGGCGAGGATTTTGGAAGTAAATGGTGCTTGAGCTCGGGTGGCTCGGCAGGCGCGCGGGGAGGGAGCGGGGAGCGGAGCTGGTTTGCGGCTCCGTCGTGAGGACGAGCCGATTTCGGGTGTAAACGGCAGCGCCGGGGCGAAAAAACGGTCTTATGTAACGGGGCGGCAGGTAAAGCGCGAGCCGCAAAACCGGCGCGGTGGTTCCCAAGCCTCGTCCTGCTTTCCGCAGTGACGCATCTGGGATTGCGGAATCTACAATGTAAAGCGTGCCTGAGAAGGTTGCACCTGGAGCCGCTCCGTGCGCAGCGGGAGGAATCCGGGGTGTTTTGTCCATCCCTCGGGAGCAACAGCACTGGGGGTTTTTTTTTGTTAGGAAAACCCGTTGTGAAGTGGGAGAGAGGAGCATGTTTTCCCTGAGCTTATCCCGGCTGGCGAAAGCCACGCACTTAGGACGCGTCGAGGCTCTCTGCTGTGTGTGATCCAGCCTCCATGAGGGGGCTACACCCTTTCCAGGAAGCGCATCCCTACGGATGTGCTGGAGTGCGCGCGGAAAAGGCGCGCCAATGCGGGCATGTCCCTCCTCGGATGGGAATATCGCCGCGAAAACAACGTGTGGGATTCGCAAACAACCGGCGCTGCGGCTGCCCTGCCGCCTTCTCACCTGTCTTACCTGAGGTTTATCACTAGCTGCTTAGCAGACCGAAAAAGCAATATTGTTTCCCTTTAGGCAAGGAGAAAAATCTCTGAAAACCGTTTCCTTACTTCTCTGCATCCCTCTTGAGGAAACAAGGATATCGCCTAGAGAGATAGGACAAAATAAGACGTGATCGGCTAAATAAGAGCACTGTGGTCCAATTGTGTAAGAGATACGGGGGGGTTTTATGTTGTTCTAGAACCTAGACGTTCTGCAAAAGGGCTGTAGGTGGAAATGTTTCCCACATAGCAGCAGCGAGAGGTGAAGGATATGGAATATTGTAAAGGCTTGTCAGTTGGTCCGGCCGTGTGCAAGCTTTGTGGTCAGTACAAAACTGGCATGCTCACGCAAACAAATACTGTACATTTTGATATCCTTGCCCAGATCGTTTGCTTTAAGGCTGAAATATAAGAGGCTGTGGAGGTGGAGTAATAGCCACTCTGTGCTGAATCTGGAAATGTGAGTGGGTTTTTTTTGTATAATTTCATATATTAGTACTGTTAGAATAACATAAATGCAAGGTGGGTGTGGTTATCATTAAGGCTATCAGTGAGGATCCCAAGAGAGGCTCTAGTGTTGTTTTTATAATTCATCTTGAGATGACAATTGCAGATTTTCTGCCTTTAGCTTGTCACCTGACCATCTAAAATGCAGTAATGAAGCTGAGAAAGGCTCATGGAGTTCAGAAGGCGTGGCGTAAGGTCATCCGTTGGTTCATTCAGTTCATCCTCTGTGAGCAGGGGGAATTTCTTCTGTTTCTCGTAGTTAAAAATCAAGATGAGAGAAAATTGTCTTGATTAACACATGAAGATACTTCATTATCCTTTCCCAAGGGGTTTCTTCAGCTTTAATGCATTGTATTTMGATCCTCTGCAGTTATCCAGGACCTTCCTTTAAGAAAATCCTGTYTTCTAAAAACTTGTAATGATTGACTGATTGGCATTGCTATTACAAGGCCRGTTTAGCTAAAGCTATGTCTAATTTTGAATCTTTGTAAATTATGGCTCATTTCCAGTTAGTACAGTTACTAGTTTAACTGTTTATTTTTCAAAATATGTTCAGTTCATGTCCTTTAAACCAGTCCTAGGGGATTTTCACCCGTAATCTGAAAGGCAGATGAGCTGTTTTCATTGTTTCTGGTGAAAAAAAAAAAAGATAACAATTATTTTTTAAAAAATATTAAAGTAAATGAGATATCAATATTCTTCACACAAGATATGCTCTATAGAGATGAAATTTAGGTCGCTTGCCATATAACAAGCCTTTTGATTCCTGAGGACAATTCTGTTTCCTAATGATGAAATCTGTAGATAGAGRAAACAGCAGATAAATTGTCATCAGTGTTGTATAATGACATTTCAGTGACCCATTTTTTGTTGATAAAATGCAACTTTCCCATTCTTTTTTTTTTTTCCTTCCTTTCAGCAGCTATCATTTAAAGGAATAGCTCGTAAGAGTTCCTAATAGTTCATATTTATTTTCTTATAAATAATCAGAGTTGTTGTTTGATTAAAATCTAACCTCTCATACTCCTTGGAACTCCAAACAGACATCTTCATCAGTGGACTATGGGCATGTTTTGTTATAGATTGATACAATGTGTTTTCATCTTGTGGATGATTACTCTTTATCCTAGTCTAGGTCAGCATGGATACTCAGTGAATATCTATACCATGAAATGGAATTACTGAGCCATTTAACCTACCTTTGAAAATACTCCTAATTATATATAAATARAAGCAAATATGTATTGAAAAAAATATAAGGTATTTGAAGTGGGTCTGTTTTAAAGGGATTTGTGCTGTTGAGTAAGAACTTTAGCTAATCTTTTCCTTTTTCTTAATTCCTTCAAAATAGATGAGAAGCATTGCAAGAAAAAGCCAAACACTGCCCTACTCCCCATATATTTAACTAATTGTAGTTGAATGAAGTAGGCATCAGCAATTTGATTTGATGTACTAATTACCTGTTTCCTAAAAAGAAAGTTGCTTTTCAGTATACAAATAATGCAGAATAACTCATTATCTCCGAAAATYAAAAAACAAGTTATGAGAACTTGTAGAAGAAAAAATAAAATATAAAAGACKGACATAATCTTATAATATATAATAAAACTTTAAAGTATTTCAATGGAATGAACAGGGTTTGAAATGAACAGAAAAGTTCGATGGTAAAAATTCATACTTTATTGTGGAGTTGTAGTTACGTTGCACTTTGCCTATCTAGGATGGAGACAACAGTAAATTGTGATTAATATTTTATTGTTGCTAATTAAAGAATATTAGTATTTTTACATTTTTAATTCAAAAGTAATGTATTCTTAGTGCCATTTCTCAGCAGAGGACAGTTTCTTTTGAACTGTTTATAACTAAATCACCTTTCCTTTAAAGTGGTCTTCAACGATGACCTGGATGAGGGGGCAGGGTGTTCACCCTCAGCAAGTTTGCTGATGATACAAAGCTAGGAGTGGCTGATAGCCCTAAGGACTGTAATGCCATTGGGAGGTACCTGGACAGACTGGAGAAATGAGTGGAGAGGAACCCCCTGAAATCCAGCAAAGTCAAGAGAAGATGGGGAGGAACACCATGAGTCAACAGTGCTCTCTTTTAGCCAAGAAGGCCAATTACCGTCCCGGGGGCTGTGTGAGAAAACATGTTGCCAGGAGGTGAAGGGAGGTGATCCTACCCCTCAGCCCTAATGAGACCAYATCTGAAGTACTGTGTCTAATTCTGGGCCCTCTAGGGCATGAGGGGGCATGGAACTGCTGGTGAGAGTCCGGTGTAGGGCTGTGAAGGTTGTGAGGACACTGGAGCATATCTCCTATTAGGAGAGGCTGAGAGAGATGGGCCTGTTTAGCCTGAAAAAGGGAAGACTGGGAGGGAATCTTACTGGTGTGTACAAATACTTTGRGCGTGCCAAGAGGATGGGGCCMGACCTTCKTCGTTGGTGGTCAGCAACAGAAGAGGCAGTTRATGCAAAATGGAACAAAGTACGTTYCATCTGAATAWGAGGAAAAATCTATTGAGGATGAGGTGACAAAGTACAGGTATAGGTTGTCCAGAGAGGTTGTGGAGCCTGCTTCTCTAGAGATATTMAAAATTGAWTTCAAAATTCAAAATCCTGTGCTACGTGTTCTAGGTGATTCTGCCTGACCAGGGCAGAGTGGATYTCCAGAGATCCCTTCCAACCTCAGTGGTTCTTGGTTCTGAGAAGCTGCTGTGTGGACTCTCATTCACAGTGCACATGGGTCTCAACAATGAGGTCTTCCTATGGGGAGCCTGAGCCCAGTAGTGTATTAGCACTAACTCAGTGACCGTGATTCACTGTAATCGTTCTTGTTAGGAATAGCAGCTTGCTGTGGCCCCAGTGTATAGAAAGAACTGCCCAATATGCTGTCATTTTTTTCTGGGATTTGAGTTCTCTAGGAATGTCCAGCTGTAAGTCATAGCAGGCAACTTCACATGTTGTTATTAAGAAAACAGTCTGCATCCTATTTTGAATAATRTTTGCACAGGGTTGCACTTGAGATCTTGATAACTGAGACCTTAAGTCATCTTAGATTCTCTTCCAAGATTGCCTTTTCAGTTTGACTTTAGAACTGAGTGATGTCACTGGGTTTCCCTCARTATAGTAAAAAGAAAAGGTTCCTTAGTTATTGAAGCTCTATGGATAGTGGGACTACATTAYTTTCTTATAGTAATGGATCATGAAGCCCATTATTTTGTTTTGATTGTTGTTCCTGGGCTGTGTGTGTAAATTACTTCAGGAAGGATGCCTTTTTTTTTTTTATGTTTTAGCTGTCTGTTGGGAAACACCAGTGAATGTCAGTTAATTCTAGTGCCTCTAGTTTCAGTTTATTTGAACAGTAATTCACACTGTTTACAGACCCAGGGAAATATGAATGTCTGCAAACCCATAATTATGTCAGGAACTAATTTACAGCCTGAWTTTTTTGCAGTGAAGTCATGTAGTACTGCTTTGAAGAAAAATCATATGAGTACAGATTACATCTTTAGGAGAGAAAAGAATGTTCGGATTTTTAAAATAATGTTAAAAAGACCCCCAGATACTCAGGATTACTTCAGGAATACTTCAGTTAATGTCCAGTCTACTCTTAAATTGAATTACCTTACAAGTGTTTAAATATGTGTATGTATTACTGAGGACTGTAGTCATTCTTCTGACATTCCTTGGGTGGAGTATATTCTCAGTTTCATTAAACAAGAGGAAATTGTGGCAAGTCTGTCAATTAGCAACTGGGTGTTCTGGTTATTCTGACGGGCTCCTTAAAAGAGCAGCTAACATGACGAGAGAGAAGTAAGGTCCATAGAAAGAAGAGGCTAGAAACGCTGTTTATTCTTTGTCCATAAATTAAAGGAGGAGAAGGTTTCAACTTTTAGACTTTTCCAGTCAGACACTTGAAGACCTTTGCATGGATGTGAAACAAGGGACAGYCCTTTGAAGAGGAGAGAGTGTGRGTGCTTGTCATCAAGTACTAAAGTKTTSATAGAGAAAAGAACTGGGAAGGCTGAGACAGGAATTACAGTGGTCTGTGCCAGTCAGTAAATCTAAGACAGGGAGAATCAGCCCAGCTTATGGCTTCCCTCAATCTGCATGGCCATCYTTTTTTGAAAGTTTGAACCACACTTGACAAATTTTGAACTACAATTACTTTGAAGTTGTGTTGATGTTTCTAGTCATAGCAATAATTGTTTTGACTGAAACTCTCCAAGGCCTATGAGAAAATAAAAATCTGAAACCTTACGGTAAGTCATATGTTGACATATATATTTAATACAGAATTTCCTTTTTTTTTTTTTTGTAAATAGATAGTAGTTACATTTTAGCAATTTCTAGATTATGGATAAAATTCTTTTCTCATTAATGTGCAACCACCATGGTTCCCAGTGGTGATATATGCCAATTTATCCAAGAAATGAAGTAATTTTAAGCTACAGATCTAGAAGCTTCATGGCTTAGATCTGTAAGGTATCAACATGAGGCACGCATTCAGTATATGCTGTAGATGTCTTGGTCCTTCTTCCTAAATGTGTGCTACTACCAAAGAATATATAACAGAGTAGAGAGTCTGGAGGAGTGATGCCGTATAATAATTCATATGCAGCAAGATTTACATTGAGCTAACAGATAATGTGTGATATATATTATGGTTTTAAGAGTAAGAAAGAATACGAGTTGTACCTTATAGGAGAAGTTAATTCTTTTATTAAAATAGTTAATTTTTAAAGTTCCTACTTTAGTGTTTCTGTTTAAATCAAATCTCATCGATCTCTGTGTATACGTTGAAGAAAAGCTGATGAAGAGATCTAGGAAGAGATGGAGGGCAAGAATTTTATTATCTTAGGTTTCTCATAATGTTGTCAATGAATGGTTAACTGTGTGAGATAAAGGAGTGGGAGGGAAGGTGTAGATAAATGGCATCATGTGAGGTCCGAGTTGATACACTTTGCCTACCACAATGCGAAGTACAGAAAACTTACTGGCTTATCCCAAAAGTGCATCTGTATGATGGGTCATGACAGATATTCCAGCTCAAAATAGCATTTAATTTTGTCTTGTGYTTATAGTGTATAAGAATACTAATGTCTGGATAAATTTATGAAGTWAAATATTAATTATACATGTGGAGAGGAACTGATGAGGAATTAGTTGTTTGGCTTGGTACACTGAGTAATTCATAGGATTAAGGAAAAAATTTCAATTGTTAATACTGCATGTCTTTCCAGTTGTTTTAATTGCCTGCCTTCTTGTGCAATCATAATTGTGACCAAACAAATGCTATGAGAATATACTGTTTAATGCCATTTTTGACTTTGTTTCCAAGTGTGTACTGGCATACTTCAACATACAAAAGAAGCAATTTCAGTCTATCGAGAAGCACATAATGACAAAGAAAATATTTGAAAAAAAAAAATTTAGTGCAGTGTAGGAAGTCAAAGCCTTCAAAGAGTGAATGTACTCAGTTTTATTTTGCATAAATACTTCTGTCTGTGTAAAGAGTCTCTAGCACAAACAAGAACCAATTCCAACTGAAAATGGTATGGATTTCCTAGGTACTAAAGGAGTTAAGTAGGTGCAGGGACACTTTARAAACAAGAAATTTCCATTTCAGTTTCCTCCGGAGAGGATGGTAAAGAAATTATTATTCTGGAGTTAGTCTAAAAAATAGTGAAATGTGTTAAGATATCCAAAATATATTAAAAATAATAATACATTAACAAGACATTAATGAAGTAAGCATTTCAGAAGAATTTCTGTCTTCCAGAAGTTTAGGCAGGATAGAACCAGGAATACCTATTCCTAAAGTAATTAAAAAAGCAAAATAAGAAAGTCTAGCATTTGTCCTCTAAATCTCATGAATAATCTTTTCGCATTTCATTATATTAAATGTTTACTTTGTTGTGGGGACCTTAGTTGTTTCCTTGAAGGCATTCAGATTAGTCAAAAGAAAACATGAGTATATGAACTGTCAGTTTGGATGTGCTCTCTAGGCTGCAGAAATAAAACTACTGTGTTTTCATTAATGTAAATACGCTTACGTGTTTATTTGACTGTCACAGGCTACTCCTTGTAATCTTGCTTAAAGCCAGTTGAGATGTTAGTTTGCAGTGTAGATTGTAGATAGATTGTAGATAGATTGTAGCCTCCAAATATCCACAGTGACATTCCGTTACAGTCATTTACTGTGTGTTACATCACTGATACTAGATGAAAAAAACACCTGTTTTAACTTAAAAATAAAGGTTTGAAATTTTGAATACTGCTTAATATGGCATATTTTTAAGTTTAAAACAGTTTTATAACTTTTTCAGGCTCCCTATTTGAATATTGGTCAATTGAGAACTGCAGAAGATGTGCAKATCACATACATAACAAAAGGATTTGTTGTTTATTTTTCAGAATTGATGCATGTTATAAACTAAATGGAGCTATATCTATAACTGGCATTATAACAATGACTCTTTGTTTTGTTGGAAAAAATTGAGATTTACTGGGCTTAGGGAGAAATTACCTATAGAATCATTAGCTTATTATCTTTGTGGACATGTCACAAATTTATATTGTACTGATAGCTTAAMTGTGCTACCTAGATTACAGATAGTATATTCACGTATTGAGCAGTATCTGCAAGGAACTCCTGATCTGGAATATCTTGAGACCTTATTCACCTGCTTGAAACATATCTGGAYTGACTCGATGATACTTCTGTTGCTACCAGAGACGGTGGTGAGACATAAGAAAAACTTAAGATCAGGCAACGATGAATATCATATGCTTTATAAGAGGCTCATTTTGTTGTTGTCGTTGTTTTTGTTTTATTTCTTTTTTTTCTTGTTCATTGGTCTCACATCTTGGTAAGGGTGGTGACATTTCATAGGTCTTGAAATGTGAAAACATTTAGTGTTCCAGTACATTAGGCAGAAAAGGATATGCAGATAACTCATCTATGTATGAAGTTCTCCATTTGTTATTGAAACATTCCTTTAGGAGTCTCTCCAAGTCAATTGAGATAAGCACTTGGACTTGCACTGAAGTAGAAAAGGAGAGCAGCTGGGCATATAAGTAAATACATGAGTATATTCCTAGTGCATCTTCAAAGAAAATGTCAAATGAAGTCAATCTGGGGCAATTGTGTCATTGATATATMATCTTCAGCAACTGTCAAAATAAAGCTTGAAATACTGTTACTTTTCTAATGTATTAAATGCAGTATGATGATATATACTTACTCCTCGTTTGAAAATGATTATTAACGTCTAAGGAAATCATTGCCTCTGGACTCATGCCAGATTGCCAGTATATTCTTCTGTGGGTAGATGTTACAGTTGAGAAAGTGCTATAATTTTCTAGTTTTTCAGTCTTTCTGAAACGAAAACAGGCAGGAAAAAAACCCGGAATGTTTGCATAGTAGCGTGGTGTTTTCGATGATTTAAATTAGAACCATTAGACTGAATTTTGAAGTTGCTAGGGAGATTTAAAATACTAAGGCTTGTTAAAATTTTCGGTGAAGATATTAACACATGACTTCAAGCTTTTTAAATTCTGCTATATGAGTCTGCATTTATACATGCACAAATAACACGTTATCCCTCTAAAGATTCATTTTGATAGGATTCTGYGTATATTTTTGCATATTTTTGAAATCCTGGAGCTGTGACATTTGAGTGATTTGTAGTTGTTCCATAAAAATGTTGTGCTTGCATAAGAACATTTGTTGCTACAGTAAAGATTTGTCCCTAAGTAAGTGCTAGGTAGTGTTATTTCACTTAAGATTATCATCAGGACCTGCAGCTTTAGGAAAATAGTTTAGACCTGTATATAAAATATGTTTTTTCTTTCTCTTGTAATTTCATTCTGGTTTATGACTGTATGTATGTATGTGTCTCTAGGTAACAACAGAGATATTGCTGACTGGCGTTCCTTTTTCTGTGTTATTCTTCAGAGTACCGAAAATATTAACACTTCCTCTAACACACTGTACTTGCATATTATGAGTAAATTCTTTCGGTGTATCTTCCATCTTGAGAGTTTTCCTTTTGAAATACAAATTTTGAGCTATCTTTAAATGATATATGCATAAACACAGACATAACTAGTTACTCCCCTTACAGCTTGTTACAGGAATGTTTTGCTTAGATTAGGAAAGCAAATTCTTTCCTAACTTTCTAAGCAAAAGCGTTTGCTTAGAAAGATAGGAAAGAAGCTTAGTTATGACTGATGCTTCTCATTCTATTTATTCTGTTTCCTAGTGAAAATTTTATGCTGGCAGTCGCTAGAGGGCACTGCTCTACGGACTTTGTGAGTTGTTACATTTTCCATTTTTTTTTCCTTTTTTTWAATTTATTTTTCTTTCCAGATATTCTTTTTAGTCACTGTCAGATGCTATAGCAAATTGCCACTGGTTCTGAGGTATGATTTCTCTGGACTTTATGCATGGGAAGATACTTTGAAGTAATTTTTAAGGCAAGTTATATCCCTAGGAGTCATGTATTTTCTGGGTTATTGTTCAGAGGAGAAGCACACTGTTTGAACACACTATTCCAGCACTGGTAAATGTGTCAAACAGAAAAGCTGCTATAAGAAAATATTTCAAGTTCTGTGTTAGTGGTATCTTCTTTGGAAATCAGCATGTGGGTCTACCCATACATTTTACCTCTTGACCATGCAATCTGATGTGTGCTAGTTTACATTTCAAGCTGTTTAGATCTTAAATTGCTCAATTGTCAGTGCCRTCAGCTCAGCCCTCAGTCCAGTGCATAACGAACAGAAAGATACAGAAAGTATTAATCTCTTCTGTCATGTGACTGGTGGCAAGGCATGTGACCAATAGTGTTCAGTAAATGCTGTTATATAAATGGACAGATCGGTGTATCATCTGCACCCCAGTTCAGACGATGTACTTCATCCATCATCACAGCAACAGCACTGCTAGTAAGCACAAGATGCAAGAACTGAGAAGAGCTAAAGCCATCAGCAGCAATAATATGTGAAAGTAGATAAGTAGGAACTATAAGTAGGAACTATCCTCTTTTGCATATTGCTCCTTTTCAAAGTCCAACTCTGAAATACAYTGTGGTAACAAGGACCTTTTGTGTTGCTCTGTTTCACCATTTTTTTGTTGTAATTATTGTTATGGTAATTATTGTTATGGTGACCTGGCACTTTCGGGCTCCACGTGTGTTGGGTATCCCAGTTTATTTAAAGAAAACAATAAAGGAATACAGCTCTAATGTCTGCATACGACTGGAACTGATTTTGTTCCTTTGTAGCTTGTTCAGGAATGYTTTTAATTGTTCTGACTGAAAGTACTGGTAAGATATTTTTCAAACATGAGTTGATGTTACATTTTACAATTCCTTAATCGTGTTACTGTTGTGAAATTATAATTTGAAACAATCTGCACATTTTGTGTGTGTATATGATCAGAAATTACTCTTCAGAGGGAATTAGAAGAAAATTATCCTTGCAGAAGATACACATAGCTAATTTTGATAATTTCAATTCCTGAAAGATTGTTATAAATAAAATACAGTTTTGTGTCATAATCCCTCATTTTCAATACAAGTCTTCTGGAAATCTGAGTGTAGTGTTTGCGTGGTAATGACCAGTTCATGAGTACATTACATATCCTGGAATTCAAGAATGCAGCAGTGATGCATTCTTCAAGTTGGAAAAAATCTAGACTGGAGAATTATTCATGCTTGACAGTGAAAGGGGTGCTCAGCAATCATAGATGCATGAGGACAGGAACGTTTCTTGCTTTTTATCCTGCTTGCTTTATTTATTTATTTATTTATTTATTTATTTATTTATTTATTTATTTATTTATTTATTTATTGAATAGATAATAGTGGGCATGTGTGTGTTTGCCAAGAAGAGGGGCTGTTTTGATTGAAGAATTGTGTTAGTAGACTGTGCACAGTATATCAGGGAAATGATTTGTTCACTAATTCTTCAGTTAGCAACCCTGTATGTCTCACCAGTTCTTGGAATGTCAACCTCCTTCTGTACATATTTTTAGGTAAAGTTCACTGAATTAGTGATTACCTTGAAAGACAGTGAATGGACTGTGGCCAAATTATCAAAGATATCATAYAGGCTATAGTGTAACAACAGAAAAGTCTGAAAATGAGTCATTTTCTTTTAGTGCTACGTGAGTAATAGTAGTAGTAGAAGAAAAACAATGTTGTGCCTAAGGCACTTCTATGTCTTTGCTTGAGTCAGGCGTCCTTCCCTGGCTTCATTTATTGCCTTTCTTTCAGCTACAGCTGTAAAAGAACATGCTCATGTTGCCTACTGTGCTATGGCAGGAGGAGACTGCCACATTTATGATTTCAGATTCTTGTTGAAAACTTTTTTGAAGATGAGTACCMCATTTTTAAGTGAAAAAATGAAAAAGCCCCCCCCAAAACACTGAAATAAAAGAATTATTTTGTAATTGACCACTTGATTTGTTGTTTGAAGAAGTAGCTTGATTACTTTGAATACATACGATCACGTTTTATCAACAATGTCTTACATAATCCTAAAGATATGTCCTAGTTTGTATTTCAAAATGGTTGAAAGTCATCACATTATTTCATAATTAATATATGAATTTAAAGATTAAAAATAAGGAAGTGGCTTAGTACAGATTTGAGCGTGTGCTTGGATTTAAAAACACTTCCTTTACAGTGTTAGCAACACTATAGTTGCAGCAGTAGTTTGAGGCTATTCTTTGAATAAGAGTAGAATATATATAGTTGATGTCTTTTATTCATGCATGTAGAATTTTTGTTTTGTTCTACAGGCACACCAACAAAATATGTTTCATAATATTTTATGTTTAGTGATTATGGTGGAATATTKTTTTAAATGCTGTTTGTAAACACCATGGCTGCTACTATATTGTAGGAGATATTGCTCAAAGTATAGAAAATGGTGCAGCTTTGTTAACTAAGCTAAATAAAAATATTTTTTTACATGGTGAACCATGCAAAAATGGAAAATACCTTGATAAAATACAAGATACTTTGTGGCTTAGTGACGTCTGATGACCCCTACATACTTGGAATATTCTGTGTAAAAATCTAAATTTGATGGATTTTATACTTATTATATAATGTAAGTTAGCTCATCTGATAAAAGAGTGTTTCCTGTATATGCAGGGGACTCCAAGTAAATTTTGTTTTAAATGGATAGAATACTTACATTGACTTACATACACTATTATATACTTACATACACTATTATGTAGTCATTATAGTTGTGTAAAATCCAAGAAGGGCTTCATGACCGATCCCACCATATTATCTTTTGACTTCAGATACGGAAAAGTCTGTATACCATGTTGAATTGCTGTTGTAATTCCTTTGGGCTGGATTAAACGCTCAAAACAGATTTTCATGGAGGAAGGATGGTTTAAAACAACTTAAAATCTACACCACTATTAAAATGGGTTTATTGGCTTTGCTTAGCAAGAGAATTGGATCATGTCATTACTACAGCAGAAATATTTAACTTTAGAAAATGCATAATAATTAAAAAAAGATTTTTTACACTTTTCATCTCTTCCCCAACTACAGCTCACAAATTAACATTTATTATTGGTTGTTTTTTTCCATTTAAGTCCCACTCTATGATACTTTTTTTGGCTTCAGGAGATTTTTTTTTCTAATGTTTTGCTATTACCATTTTATTACCATGCTATTACCAAGATTTATACAAGAAACATTAATACAAAATAAAACTTAGTAAGTGAAGCTTACTGCTGAATGTGGTAGAAGTATGCATTATATATTCTTGTTCCCAGTGCTTTCATTTTTATTTTTCAGTATCTACAGAAATTTTACTGTTAATACAGAATGCTGATTTTGAAAGACATCTCTCTCTCTATTCACTGCAAGAGAGGTTGGATTAAAAGCTGTCATACAAGTCATCATATTCTTCGTTCAGAACAGTTTCTGACTCATTGTGAAGAATGCCATCTGGTGAAAGTGACTGATTTACTGTTATTTCTGCCCACGAGGTTGGATTAAAAGCTGTCATACAAGTCATCATATTCTTCGTTCAGAACAGTTTCTGACTCATTGTGAAGAATGCCATCTGGTGAAAGTGACTGATTTACTGTTATTTCTGCCCACTATACTGTTATTTCTGCCCACTATATGTGCTGTAGTTTAAAAAAGGAAAATAAAAGTAGGACTGGATTGTTGTTTGGCGAGAAGTAGTTCATCTCTGTTTGGATTCAAGGCTCTCAGTGAAACTACAGTGATTTCTATCAGAAATCACAGTAAAACTGGCTTGTAAGCCTAAAACTAGGTGTGCTATTGTGAATATTTGTTTAAATTTCACTGGTTCTGGCAGGATGACTTAACACCTAAAAATGAAAAGCAAGACTATAAGCTTTTTTTTTGGGGGGGGTCTAGGAATAGAATTCAAATCACTTCACAGTACTGCATTGAGGGAGCCTTTTCAAAGAGTGTGCAGACGTTTGAATTAAAATTTTCAGGAAAATAATATCTTTGCCCTGAACACAGTTTGGGCTGATTTCAGACAGTAGTTTTGACTTTGCTGGATAAATGCCACATCATTTTGTGCTGTTAGATTTTTCTTCACTTCAAACAGTATCTTGAAGTCACATTTCTCTCCTTTTCTTTTAAACAAATGAACAAAAAACAGAAAATGACTGTAAATCACAGAATCGCAGAATGGCTGATATAGGAAGGGACCCTTGCAGAGCATTTAGTGCAACCTCCCTGCTCAAGCAGGGTCATTTACAGCATTGTGTCCAAGTGACTTTTGAATAATTACAGGGATGGGAAACTCCMCAGCCTCTCTGGGTGACCTGTTCCAGTGCTCAGACACTCTCACAATGAATATTTCTTTGCTTATGTTCAGATGGAATTTCCTGTGTTTGTGTTTCTACCAATTGCCTCTTGTCCTGTTCCTGGATAGCACGGAGAAGAGCATGTCTACTCCTCGTTCTTGACACGCTCTTACCTATTTACACGCTCTTACCTATTTTACCTATTACACGATCTTACCTATTTATAAGACCTCCCCGAGTCTTCTCTTCTCTGGGCTAAAAATCCCATCTCTCTTAGCTTCTGCTTATATGAGAGTTGCTCTGTTTCCTTAATCATTTTTGTGGCCCTGTATTGGACGTACTCCATTGGCTCCATGCCGGTCTTGCATTGAGGAACTTAGTACTGGACTCCAGTCTGATTAGAGAGGAAGTTGTGCTTGGAGAATCTATGTGTTTGGAAATGATATTCCTGATTAGCTACTTCATCACGTTTCCAGAGAYAGAGGTGAGGCTGACTGGCCTGTAGCCCTTTGGCTCTTCCTTACTGCCTTTTTGAAGACTGGAAGGACATTTGCTTCTCCCAGTCCCCAAGCACTTACACTGCTTGCCCTGGCCTCTAAAATATATTTAAGAGTGGCCTAATACTCAGCATTTAAGGCTGTGTCCCATCAGGGTCCATGGACCTACGTAGATCTGGCTCACTAATGTGATCCCTAATGCAATCTGCCTCTCCCGAGGGAAAATCTTTCATTCTCCACATGCTCCTGCTGGTCTCCAGGGCCTGGAATTGCTGCARGCCAGTCTTACTGTTTCAAGACTGAAGCCAAGTAATTATTCAGCAACTCTACCTTTACAGTGTCCCTTGTCAACAGGGCCCGTTCCTCATTCAGCAGGCCCCATTTCTCATAATCTTCTTACTGGTATTTTTTTAGAAACCCTTCCTGTTGTCCCTGATATACCTTGGTAGATTAAACTCCAGATRGGCCTTGGTATCTCCAATCCCATTCCGTTATACTTGAATACTTTCTCCATCTTTCTTTGAGATTTTCTGTTCCTCCCTCTGCCYTCTCCAGTGTATGAGTTCTGCCATGTCTTTAGCCACCTTTGCTTGCCTTCTACTGTGATGAACCATTCCTTAACCTGGAGGAGGCAATCCTTGCTTATCAATCAGTTTTCTTGGATAACTGTTCCTGTGGAGTGCTCTCCAGGCAGACATCTGAGGAGGAGGCTCTGCTCTTGGCAGGATCGTACCTTTTTCCTTGCTTCCTCATCTCAGAATCAGAAGCTTCTGCATCTTGTATTCACTGCAGCGAGTGCTGCCCCTGCCCTACACATTTCTAAGCAGCCCTTCCTTGTTTGTAAGCACATGGTCCAGCAGAGCACCTCTCCTCATTGGCTCCTCTGTTTGCTGTATCAGGAGGTTTTCATGGGTTGTTTTCAAGAACATCATGCATTGCTTTTGTCATACTGTGTTGTCTCTCCATCAAGTATTAAAATAGTTAAAKGTAGTCATGATGACCAAGACCTGTGAATGGGAGTCTACATGMAACTGCATGTAGAAAGCCTCATCCACTTCTTCCTAATTAGATGGCCTGTAGTAAATGCTCACAGGAAAGACACTCATGTTAGTCTGTTCCTTAATATATAAGCTCTCAGTCAGCCCATTGTTCATTCTGAGGTAGAACTCCACACATTCTAACTGTTTCCATTGCATAAAGGGTGTCTACTCTTCCAGAAGAGCTTGTAACCATTTTTTGTGGCATTCCCTACTACATCTCTGTAATTGCAATGTGTTCATATCCTTGCACACAGATCTCTTCTACCTTTTTATTTCCCATGCTAYGTTCTTTTCTCTACACTTCAGAGACACCTGATAAATACGTGGTTTTTCAAGAAGAAATGCAAGAGGTTTCTCTGTAATGTCTTGTAGACAGTTCCTTTCTTAAGTTGAAACTCTTTGAGGTGACCCCAGTTAAGCCCTTTTTCTTTTTAGTATGTGTTCCCTTTTCCCAGTATGTTCACATTGTCAGCCTTCTTCATCACTCCCTCATATGGTTKCTGGTAACTCTCTGACCTCTTTGCTTTTATAGTTTAAAGCCTTGCTTATTATATTGTCCAGAGATACTTCCATCTTATATGGCGAGCTGGATCAAATGTCTCCAAGTCTGCATGGAGATTTTTAAATGGAACAAAAGAAAAGTTATGAGGGTTCAGATTAGTCTTGAAGTCATGCAAGGGTTGAGCTATGCCAGAATTGAATGGGGAAGTGATCAGGAGTGCTTTTTTATTTTTTATTTTTTGTGTTATTTATTTGTTTGGAAATGAGAGGGCAAAAACAAAAACAAAAGATGGCTTCTGTTTGGCATTCAGGTGAATAAGTATTGATTTCTGTCTGTTTAATTGAAAATGCATTTTGGTTTCAACTGCTTGTTATGGAAGGCTCCCTACCTAATTAATGATGTGGAGAGGAGATGAGGATGGTTTTAATATGTGTTCCTTGCTACTTCTTCCTGAGGAGAAGGGTACTGTATTGTTGGCCTCAGCCAGACTAACAAATGTTCAGGAGAGAATGCAGGGATTGAGAACGGAAACACTGAATCACAGAAAGGTTGGAATGCACTTTTAAAGATCACGTAGCCCAACACTCCTGCTCAGGCAGGGACACCTAGAGCACGTGGCACTGAGTCACATCCAGGTGAGTTTTGAAGATCTCCAGAGAAGGAGACTCCACAGTGTCTCTGCACAGCCCATTTCAGGGCTCTGTCACCCTCATAGTTAAGAAATTCTTCCTCATATGGAGATGTCACTTCCTGTGTTTCACTTTGTATCCATAACCTGTCGCTGGCCAACACCCAAAAGAGTTTGGTCCCATCCTTTCTACATTCTCYCCTCAGGTATTTGTCCCAGTTAATAAGATCCCCTCTCATTCTTCTCTTCTCCAGGCCCAGCTMTCTTAGTCTTTCCTCATGAGATAGGCGTTCCAGTCCCTTAGTCGTCTTTGTCACTCTGTGCTGAACCCTCTCTAGAAGCTCCACGTCCCTCTGGTACTGGGGAGAATAGTAGYGCTTCATCAAAAATCTGCAGTAACAATGTGCATGAAACTTTGAAACATGATTTTAAAAAATATCTAAGATCTACTTTTGATTTAATCATACAAAGTTTCCAGATCAATGTCTTTATGAAGTGAGTAGATTATGGAGGTGCGTAGTAATGGCATTGTCATTTGATAGTGAGTACGGTGGGAGAAATGTGCGTGCATGTGTGTGTGTGTGTGTGTGTGTGTGTGTGTGTGTGTGTGTGTGTGTGTGTGAAACAAGTGCAGGTGAAATAAATGAAAGGCATGGCTGAATTGAGAAGTGCATTCCTAGCAACTGTGTGAATATTTACAAACTAGGCTGTGCAAGTTGCTCATGCAGGTTTTTTGTGTTAATGTTATGCATGTCTTTTTGTTCCTAAGATCTTACTCAGCAAAAATACTAACTGCATGATACACATACTCACCTGAAATTTGTGTGGGTGCTAATGTAAATATTTGTATGCTTGCATGCGTAATGTATGTAGTGTTCCAAATAAGAAAGCTTATTCCAACAGTCTCTTTCTGCTTGTCGTCTCCTTTGACACTGCCTATGGATTACTCTCTCGAAAGGCTGTCTGTTCCCTCTACAGGAGAAACGAGGCAAAGAGACTCTCTCTCCAGGGCAGAGCTTTCTAATAATGAATCAGGAACCTGTGTTCCGTGGGAAATATTAAAGACATGCTGTAAAAAATCCCAAGAAGAATTTAAATTGTCACCTGGAAGAGGATAGATTCTTAGTTGCTGTGAGGAGGAGAAGTTATAGGTGCAGGGCTAACTGGCCACAGAAAAACATTTTCAAAGACAGCATGTAATTTCACAGGTGGCCTTTAATTTTCTGGAAATTGAATTGCAATTTCCTGTACATATAGTTACTCCTGGGCAGTTTGAAACTTCCTGTACAAGTAGTTAGGATTTGAATTTTAATTTTCTCTAAAGATTTCAACTTGATGATTTAAATGGAAAACTCAAATCCATGAATGAATATAATRTGAACAATTTTTTTTCTGAATGAGCAAAAACAACCCACCCAGACTTCCAAAACCAAGAAGGACCTAACTTGAAAAATAAATAACGCAGATAATGCAGAAAGACATGTATAGGACTTTATAAAACAGATAAATATATCAAAATTTGTCTTGAGATTTAGGAATAAAATATCTGTCGTCTTTGCAAACCCTGCTTATGCACGTGTCTACATAAATGTGAGGTGGGGAACCTCACATGTATGTAGAAGAAGAAGAGTGGTACTGTGCTCTGTGCTCAGGTGAAATGGGGTGACACAGCTTTGATTCAGTATAGTTATCAGTAATATCATTGCAAAGTAAAATCATTTACTTTTTTCAGTGTAAGTCACCTGGTCACTTGAATTCTGAATTTATGTTGAAGATATGAAATTGAAAGCCAGATTCTGGAGCTTAATCTTTGAGCAATATGGCTGTTGCGGAAAAGTAATTTTTTTTAATGTATTTTCAAGAATTGCAAGAAAAAAATGCTTGTAACATCTTTCCTAAGGTATAAAAGATCAAAATAAATTCAATAGGCTTTAAATTCTTCCTTGTTAAGAAATTCAAAAACAGGAGTTCTTTTGCTGCTTYTAGCGAAACATGAGTTTTTTGATTTGAATGAAGGGATGTGCTCCAGAAAACAGTGGTTTTGGTTTGATTTCAGCTGTGCCATGCATGGTGCTATAAAAAAATATTTTCTGTTTTATGACATATGTAGACATTCGTGTTCTTTTCCGATAAAACTAAATTTCCTTCAAGAAGAAAAGTAAACACAAACTAATAGTAGTTGATTCAAAATATTTTGGGTCATATCAAGTTTGGTTTCCATTACATCTAAATGTTTTTCTGTGTGCCTTTATAGTATAATGTAAACAGAATTTGAAAGCAGAAGTTACTTGGAAGCAGATTATTTCTGAYATTTCCAGAACCTATTTTGCATTTTTGTCTGCAAAAAAACTCCAACAACTGGATTTTGTGGACTGTTACATTATGTAGTTTATGATGAATATATAGTTCTATCACAGTTGTTGTATTGCTTCAGGTCTATCATATTCAACATCAGTTGCCTTAATTATGCACAGATGGGTTGTGTAAAAATATCTTGAACTTAGGTCAAATGAAAACCTYATGAATAAAATAGTATCTTTGAGGGGTTAGGAGGTTTTGAAAATCAATCTGGTCCWACATGGAGATGACAGAAAGAAAAAAATTAACTATGCAGTGAAAATGCAGTCAGGTAGCTTTTTGTACTGCATAAAAGAGTGCATTGATCACTCCTTAGAAATATAACTCAGAAATATGTATGCCTTAGAAATATAACATGGAAGTTAAACCACTCAGGAAGGCTGCTCCTTAAAAATGTAGTCTTCATGTGGTATTTATCTTAATTCGCTTCACTGTCAATGCCTTTCCCAAGTGTGCCTGTGTTCCTTCCTAAATATACTAATTGACTTGTGTTAAAGATTTTTGGATTGTCAGCACACAGTGTTTCTTTGTTTAAGTGAGAAATAAAATTTCTACTTTCAACAAATTGCTATAGTTAGTCATGAGTTGTTTACATGAGCGGGTTTAAACCTGAGCTAGCATAAGTCAGAATAGCCCTTAAGAATTCTTTGGAGTTTTGAGGATGTTAACAACCTCAAAATTTCTTTTATACATCTATCACTGTCAATTCCTTTTCTGGTTTGTTTCTTTCCTTATCAAATATAGGAATCTGAGCCCAGAAATAGTTGATGCTGGTGTGTAGTTTAATATGGGTCATTTGCCTCACTTGAATGACAAGATATATACTGATAAATCTTATCAACACCATGTACACAGTTTACTTAGCACCACAGCAAYTGTCCAGAGGAATTCACAGTAAAAATCAGTGTCTTATCCTTTTTGATAAAGAAGAAATAGAAAGTTATAAGTAGAAGCAGKTAAGTGTTACTTATTTGTGATGCTGAAATTAGGAGCTTGGATGCCTTTTTGAAGATAGAAGATGAGATCTGTACTGTCCATTGTGACCACAAAGTTTTAAAAGATTTRTCTCTTCTTTTGTTATGGACTTTCACACAGATATCTGAATCACCTAAAAGTGTATAATTCAAGTATGCTTTATGACTGCACACAGACTGAATTTGAGGGATAAATTTTGAATGGCAGATTTCCATAAGTTCATGAAAAGATTTTTTTTTTGTTTTTTTTGTGGGAATTGTGTGCATAAATGTACTTCATAGGAAATTGTGAACTCCCTATGAAAGTGAATTTCCCTCTGAATTCACTATGAGTTTCCAAAGTGTGTAAGGTCAGAGATTTAGGGAAGTATATTTAGACATGTTTATTTTGATKAATGGTTTACTTTAAGGCAGCGGAACTTTACAGTTTTCAAATAATCTGATCATAAATGCAAGTCCGTCACTGCTATGTTTGATAGCTGTTGTAGGTAGAAAGTTTTATTCAGTCTTCAGTTGTTCTCTCTTTCTTCTCCTGTGGATYAAGAAAAAGCAATGTATTCTTCCTATTCTTATGTACTTATTTTCATCTTTTCATCTTCAAAATGAAGATCTCATATTGTCAACAAAATGAGTAGTTTATATAACTATAGTAAGGACATAATAATTTCACAAATGCGTTATGAAGAAATTTGGAAGAGATTTCAAACTACTCACAGATGACATTTCTAATTTGGRAAAGTGTGGTTGCAATTTTTGAAACTGTATGGGCTATGACTCTGTTTCCTTGGAACAGAGTTTTTTCCTTCTCTTGAAAAATAGCATAGGTCTATCTGCATGCCAGTTTTGGTTGTTTGCTATATTCTTTGCAGCATCCATTAATCTGTAACTGAACTTCATTCCACAATAGCCTTTGATAAAAATGTTGAGTGGTTGTAGGTCTGGCAAACTCATCAAGCAAATTACTCTTCTTTGGCATCACTAGCTCATTTTTAAAGAAACATTGCAAATTCTTTGGGCAGAACTTTCAAAAGTGTCCAGAAGAATGTTAGTAGAAACTATTAAAATATGTGGTTTGCTTAGAAATTGTGMCATTCTTCTTTTTATCTTTATAGAGCTAATGTTAAGGACAATGCTCTGATGAATGTGACACTGAGTTTTGGTTCTTTCACMTTCTCTTTATCACAAAATGATTTTCACTGCCTTTTGGCTRCTTTTTAGATATGTTGTAGGATATRACTATTTATGATCAAAATTTCCATATCAATAGTCTGCTAAAAATCACATACTATTTTTAACTAAATTAAAGTGCATTTAAAGAGTACCATAAAAATATGCATCTGATATGTGTTAGATATGGACTTTTGATAGAATGSTGATATTAGCTAGATATAAACTAGGATTCAAGACAGCTCGTGAAAGCTTTCTTTTGATCCTGAATTTATTTTAGAAATARATTTCATTAAGAGACTTTAGAAATCTATAGGTTTAGTTCTAGTAWGGAATCTATAATTTTACAGAAGTCCTGCATGTGAGAGGAGCAGTGGTAGGTAATTAATATCATGTTTCCATTTCATAAATTGTAGATAAATTTTGTTTATGTAATAGTTCTTTTTGAAAAGTGAAGCTGTGAGCAGAGTGCTGTATTTTTTCAMGTTTATTTTCRTTCTTCTTGKAGTTGTCTAAAAGTTCATAATACASATCTGAGATAATGATTTCTGTAGGTAATACATTTTTCAAGCAAAATATTTGACCCTGAGTCATTTAAATATACTTGATCTAAGATCAAGTACTTRGATCAAATGTACTTGATCTAAGTTGGAATTTTCCTAGTGTGATTGGTTTTGTCTTCTGCTGTCATGGAGTGTGTCTCCAATTAGTGCTTTAGTTTGTGTTTTGAAGCTATATGAATATAGTTTTCTGAACTARAACAAGGGTGTTTTTCAAAGCAAATCTCCAGATGCTTCTAGCTTTCTCCAGATGATGGACTTTGCTTCAGCACATCWGCACATAGTCTCTTAGTGGATGACCTAGATAAGACTCTAGAGCTGGTGAGACCTGTACTGAAGTATAGGCACCTGAAAGTGCAAAGGGTAAACTRTTTTGTTCTAAAGAATCATTGTAGTTCTTGCTAAAATGGATATAATCAGTGTGTATAGCTCAGACCTACTGATGATGAAGTCAGAGGAATCCATGTGCTCACTAAGTGATCTCAGAAGACTTTTATAGCACTGAAGATAAGCTTCATGAAGATCAGCTTACACCTTCATGGACACTTTCATCAGCTCTATTGAGTATCATTGATTTGGGTTACATGTTACATTTGGTTACATCCAGCCTAATTCTTGGTTGTAGTTTTGTGTTTTATGACTAAGAGTATGTTGGCATTATTACAGTACATCATCTTTCTTTTCAAGGAATGGCACCTAATGTTAGTATCTAATAGTTAAAGATTTAAAAGTGTTAGCAGTATGTGAGAACACTGCACAAATGAAATTGCAGTTCTTCTCATAGAGTCTTTCTCAGAGTTATGATTCATCTTCCCTCAGCCAAAATCCCCACAGAAATTTGTGAATATATAAAATAAACTTATAAGACTAATTGATTCAACACACTTTTTGATGAGAATAGTTGCAACAATAGTAATTTTGTGGAAGAGTGTACTGTGCTGTGTTTTTGTAATGGCAGGTGARACAAAATCCTTCAACAATACATTCYAGGAATAATACTGTGTGTGATTTTCTTCTGATACAAATCACAGATTTTAAACATTGTGCATGTGGCTAAACTGGCTTGGCTGAATTGTGCAAGTGTAATTAAGATATGTAAAGATTGGCTGCGAATGTCCAATGGAAATAAATGACTGTAAGAAGATCTTCAGACTTTGATGTTGAAAGATCTTCAGTAGAAAGCATCAGTGGAAAGTTTATTATTTATTTAAGGTTTCCTATACATGTAGAAATGAGATATAATCACAGAACAGAACAAGCTATGTTTTAGTTAATGCAGAAAATGAAGCTGTGCCTCATCTCTCCATTTAAAAAAAGGCTTTTAGAAATGACGTGTATGTTGTAAAATACAGCCTTTTTTTCAGCTACAAAATCAATACCTTAACTGCAAGCGTAAAATGATACTGAAGATTATTGTTTTGCTTAGTTCTGTTATGAAAATGAAAACTTCTTCTTTAATCATTCTTGACACATTACATTTGTGTTTTGATGCATTACATTTGCTACCCTTTGCTAAATGTTACCTGCTCTTCTAGGAGGTGGCATAATCACTTCTCATGTCTTCAGCTTTTCAGGGGAGTCTTCTTGTTACTTGGTGAAAAACATTAGAAGCTGCTTACATGAAATTTCAGGAAAAATTCTTTTTATTATGTTAGTCTCATTATTTTGCTTCTTGTCTCAATATTTAATACTATTAATAGAGATAATACAGAGGAAATTCTTTGTCTGTTATAAAAAAGCAGCACATACGGTATGTAACCAACCTAAATGCTATCAGATGGAGATGACAACTCTTTGAAGAGTTTAGAGCACAATGAGAAAATTTAGTTAGTATTAAAACTACATGATCATGTGAATGTCTATATATTTTATACATAAACAATAAGAATACACCATTTTTTGAGAATAAAACAGTCATTGAGTATCAAGAAACATTGCTATTGCTTGAATAAATATCTTCACCAGCAAAGAATTTTTGTAAACTACCTTTTAATGTCTTTTAAGTAATTGGTTAGGCTTCTAAAAATATCTTGTGTCAGTGTTTTATCTGAACAAGATTGTTAACAATGCAGAAATATTTTCAAATATTTCCTCCCTTCTCTTCCTCCCTTCTCTTCCTCCCTTCTCTTCCTCCCTTCTCTTCCTCCCTTCTCTTCCCCCCATCCTTCCCCTGAGTCCTTCAAAACAAAATGTCAAATACTACACTGTTATTATATTCAGAAAAAAAAGTTCTTCAGTGTTGAAAACAGTTTCTTTTTTTGTCTATATAAGATATTTTCAGTGTGTGTGTGCAGAGATGTAGCAGATGGCAATTTTGAATAGTGGTTCTGTAAAACTTACACCTTTATTGTTTAACTCTGTGTTTTGTTTTGTTTTGTTTTTCAAAACAAGTGCATTTCTAGGTGTAAGCCGTCTTTCCCTAAATGCAAAGTGCAAACTTTCTTCAAAATATAAATCATTTTTTCATACTGTTACCAGTCTGTATTTCATTCTGTGGTGAATCATCTGGGAATTTTGCRTTTTGTGGAATAGTTGACAATGGATTTATAGAAAAAAAAATATTTCTGACTTCATTTTGCGCTTCATTCTGCACATCCTGTGCCTTTTACTTGCTTCTGTGAAATGCAATAGAATGGAGCTTAGGGCTTGGAATTTTTATTTATTTGAAAGTATGTCTTTGAAGCATTGATAGCATTGCAGAGAATCCATACCATTCATGAAATCTGGCAGACTGGTTAGTTTTTTGTAATGTTTTCCTTTTTTTTCCTCTGGAAGTATCGATCCACATCTTGAACTTAGAAGAAAAGCATAGTTTCATTCTTGCAATACTGAGTAGGTGTCAGGATGAGTATATACATTGTTGTTGTATTAGTTCACTCACAGAGCTCAAAGTAAAATTATCTGTGTTCTATGTAGTTCTGCCTAAAGACAACATTGAATTTAGTGGAAGTGCCATGAGACTATGCTTGCTGAAAATACCAAAAATATACTAAAAAAGTTGACTTTTAAGTATTGCATTTATGAAATACTTTAAACATTATTGTATTTATCAATATACTTTTTAATTTTTTTTCCTAAATCTATGGTAGATTTTGTATTTTAATGTTGTTCACAATATTAACAACATGAAGAGCTTATGAAGCTGTTAGGTTTTAGTACTATTGTGTGATAAATGCATGTTTTAACATATGTATTATGCTTTGCAAGAATCTTTGGATTCATGTTCAGTGTTTATTGCAGTATTGGTGATTTATTCTTCTCAGATTGTGCATGTTTTATGATTTTTTTTAGGAAATCAGTCAAGGAAATTAATGAAACGAAGCATGGATATTTAGTGCTCAAAAATGCACCAAATGCTCGCACTTGTCTTCTCAAGGATTCATTTTCATTCATGAATCCCAGTCTAGTTTAGCCTTTAAGTGATATTAAAGAGACAGAAACAGGCTGRTGTTTTCAACCAAGAGTCTTTCCTGTGATGAGCCTCAAAATATGTTCTCTTTCAAGAGAAATAAGACTTTTTTTTCTCAAACTTATATGGATAACTATACATACTAAGCCTGGAGTGTAGTCAATCTTATGTTATCCATTTTAATAGCAATGAGTCTTTGTCAAAGTATTAACCTGCTTCATAGCAGAGAAGAGAGACTTTTTTTCCCAAACTTTGCTCGTATGAAAATTGAGATATAAAATTGAGTCATAAAGGATGAAATTATACCAGATATGATAATGAAATAATGAGAAATGAGTTTTTTAATGAGGAATATGTGAAGGTGGAGGAAATGTATTTTTATACAGTATTTTATTTATTACAAATAAAGATCATAAAGATCTTAAAGATCATGGATATATGCTGATCTGCTGGCTTGAAGTAAAACATGATGTGCAAAGCGGTGAGGTAATTGTAATCTGTTGCAGTTTTCTGTGCGAAAAATGAACTTGATTATACATGGGAAAAGGAAAATGTACAGATTAATCTTCTGCTTTTTTTTGGGTTCCACCTGAACAACCTCAAAAGAAATATCAAATTTAAAAGAATTTTGAGCGACTACTCTTAATACGCCTTTAATAAGACAGAAACTTTATTTGTAAAATCTTGTATACATGAGCAAGTAATAGGTCAAAAAAGACCTATTCTTCTCCCTTTACACCCATTCTTATTTTTTGGACATATAAATTTGGCACCAGCCATGTTAAGATAGTTCGAACATTACAGATGCTGAATTTCCTGGATTTACATTTTTATTAAACCTGTAAATGACAAAWAGCTGGGAAACACTGCAGGTATATTTGGGCTAGAATTCTAAGTGCTTCTGAAGAAGAAGAAAGGAACATAAGAAATTGATTGAAGGAAATACAAGGACAATTGCAAAGTGCTGCACTTAATCATGAAAATCTACTATACAAACACAAATAACTAGCAGTTCTTTAGAAAAAGGCCATAATAAATTGACTATTGAAAACAATAAAAGATTGAGGAACAAAATGTGAATTGAATAATGTCTTTTCTGAAGGTGAGCAGGAGTATAATTAAATAGATACATAAATAATCTTGCTTGCCTCAGCACAGATAACGCTGTGTTGGGAGGAAAATGGTGTGTTGAGAAATATACATCAAGAATTGAAGCACTTAAAGCACTGCAGTATTTTCCCAGGGAGGCTGTAATATTTTTAATACCAAAAGTGAACAGAGTTCATCTTGTTTTAAAATGTTACCATGCAAAATATTTTCCAATCCTTTTTTTTTTTTAAATCTGCCAAAATTTCCAACTGCCAATCCAGATAGATGATTTTTTTTTTTCACCCTTAAAAACACAATCTCTCTACATGTGGGGCCAGTTTTTGTAAGACTTTTTCCACATTTCTCTTTCCYCCTTTTCCTCTTTTCATAAGTTTACAAAGGGTGTCCTTCTTTTCTGCAGCATTGTAATTATGCAAAGGATGTTTTTAAGTCTGAAGACTCAATTCCCAATGGAAGTGATGGTTTGGTGTGTACATAACTTCAAGACTGTTTTGCAAGTTCTTTGCTTAATGCAATTGCAGATGTTCAGAAAGGAGGATGAAAGCTTCACTCCATAATATTAAACAGTGTTTTGTTTAAAGATACTGTTAATGGCCTTAGCCATTATCCAATGTCTAGAACAATGTAAGATAGGGAGGAGAAATGAGATGAGGAGACTAGTAGAGAATCTGTTCTATGCTAGTGGAATGTAATCATACTCTATTTGTGGGAAATAGRAAAAAAACTCCATTTGCTTAAGTGCTGTGAGGGTTACGGAGCCCTGGAACAGGCTGCCCAGAGAGGTCTCCTGTTCTGGAGATCTTCCAAACCTGCCTGGATGCCACCCTGTGCCCACATGCTCTAGGGGTGGTGCTTTGACTAGATGATCTTTAGAGGTCCCTTCCAACCCTCTGTAATTCTGTGATAAAAATAAACAAGTAGAAAACTGAAACKTGAAGTCTCCTGAATTAATAAGTGCATGCCCATATTTTAATTAAATTCAAAGTTTAACAGTCTCTAAACACAGTCTATTAGCCTCTGTTTGCTTGCTTATTTGTTTTACATTTGATTCTCTTATGATTTCCTCAGCTTTTGGGCTGGGGTCTGTCCTTTAGACAGACCCTTAATCCTTTAGATGTAGATAAGCTGATGCTCTCTTGCATGCTAGCAGTCAGCTAACTGTGTGGCTTATTTTAATTTTTGTTTATCCTGTGGCTGCCCAAAACATCTGCTCAGAGACACTGGCAACAAATTAGGGTATATGTCAGAGTGTAACATTGTACACAATGACATTATTTTAGTCTGATTAACTGTTAAATTGAAAAGTATTGATGAATACTTGCAAATAATTTAAGAGATTTCAGATTTTTATTATTACGTTTACATTGTACAGGTAGCATCTTCCTGAGGATATGCACTGTTAATGAAGGAATGTTGAAATGCGTGTGGGATTTAGATACCTTCTGCAACAAAGCACAATGTTAATGTAGTAACTTAATTCCTCCCCATAATGAAAATCACTGGCTTTATAAATGTAAAACTCCTGAAACATGTGTAGMTGTATCCTACATCCTAGGTGTCAGTATTGAAATGATTCCTGTCCTAGAATCTTTGTAAACAGTAAACATTTTGCTTTAGAGCATTGRGAAGAAGAAATGTTTTCCACATATCTCATAATTCTGCCTGCAGTGGTTAGTGTGTCATTTCTGTCAGTAATCAGTAAGTCAAACAGGCAAATTATATGTATAAAACATTATTGATGCTCAGATTTTTAAAAAAAAAAAGTTAACTGGAGAGATTTGTCTCTTTAGCATGAATATTCTAGGTGTCACGGAGTAGCGTGGGCCGGTGACTCTCTGGGTACCAAAAGTCGTGAAGCCTACCTAGGTTGGTAGTGCAGAATAATCAGATGACTGTCTCAGAACTTGTCCATTTTKGTTTTTATACCAAAATAATCTGTTGTACTAAAGCTAATGTAGGTTTTTTCTAGTATCTTTTTTTTTTTTTTTTTCCTGTCAAATCTCTGAAGTTTTGAAAAAATAATGTTTGGTGGCTTGCAGTTTCTAGTGAGGCTACAGGGAAGCATCACTAGAGGCTTACCGGCTCTTTTTTATAAAATCTTTAGAAACTCAGTATCTTTGATATGTCCAGTCTTCTGTCCAACAGAAGTCTCTGTCAAAACTTAACTGGTGGTATAAACTCATAGACACCTGTATTAGACATGTCACAAAAGTCTGTTAGTTTGGGAATTCAACTTTTCTTTTGGTGAATAGCAAAATCTGAATTGTAAATTTAAAAAAAACAATCCAGTAATCATTAGCTCTGGAATTTTGTGCATACATACATGCTTGTATGTGTGTGTACACATGCACAGAATAAGAACATAGGCATACTGTAATGATAAGATTTTTTCCTTGACAGAATACTGCTATTAAAATGGTGTTCATGATGGCAATGTTTATATGGTTATCAAGAACAGACTCAATTATGCCAGCAACATGAAACAAAGAGTCTCACAGGCATCATAAGATCTGTGCTGCTTTATCCTGGAGATGTATGTCAGGTCTTGTTACTTAGCTATGCCAAGAAATACTGCTTCAAGCATGGAAGTAAAATATTTGAGGTGTTTGAAAACATTATCAGAGAATGATGAAATAGGAAAAGACTGTAAACATGTCAATTGAAATTCTGATTAAATATGAATCAATATTATCAGTTCCTAATGAGACTAATAATTTAGTCATTAAAAAACCAGATTTTTATTTTTCTAGTTTAGAAACTGTTTATTAAGGTTTTTGAAAAAACTTAATAGAAGAAATGAAAGCACTGTTTTATAATGCTTCAATTTTTGGCCGTTTCCTCTAGTTCTATTGCTGGCCACCACTGAGAAGAGGCTGGCCCCATCCTCCTCACTCCCTCCCTTGAGGTACTTGTACACAATGATCAGGTCCCCTCTCAGCCTTCTCTTCTCCAGGTTGGAGAGGCCCAACTCTCTCTGCCTTTGCTCTCTGTTTTCTGGAATGTTATGAAGGAGTATGTGCTTTATAAGAAATGTATGCTTATTTTTTTCTTGTCAAGTTGGGGCCCAGATGAGTAAATTCTTTTTCTTCTCTCAGATTAAAAAATTTTCACATATTATATCCTCAGATCTTCACTCCTCATCCACCCTCCCTTCCACAATAACTGGAGTGACTTTAAGTAACTGGACCTATCTTGACTCTCAGTTTGGATATTTATATAGATATATTCTCTCTCTCTCTCTCTACATATATATGTCAATTGTACCTCTTGTTCTGCAGTTTGCACAACCTGATACCACAAAAGCACTAGGAAAGCGTTTTTTCTGAGTAAACCTGATTTGCTTAAGTCTTTCTTTTTTAAAGTGTATTATTAACAATTTATTGCAAAGTCATTTCATCCAATTTTAAAATTTAAATTATTTTATTGTACCAATACAGACTACCATCATTATTTTTCCATATACTTTTCATACAACTAGTAGAGCACTGGAACAGGTTGCCCAGAGAGTTTATGGAGTCTCCATTCTTGGAATGTTCAAAAGCYGTCTGGATGGATTCCTTGGCAGTGTGTTATAGATGACCCTGCATAAACAGGGAGAGGTTGGACCAGAGCATCACAGAGCTCCAGAGCATCCAGAGCATTCCAACCTCAACTATTMTGGAGCTCTGTACATTTCAAAAATGATCTTTTTTTTTCCCAGAGGTTTTCATTAATATCACATAGATTTCATTGTTGGATTCTCAGACTCTGAGCGTTGGAGACCTAAGGATGAAAATATGACTAGAAGTGACAGTATAGCACTTCCTGRCAGTCAATTGTTGCCAGTTAGTCACATCCGTTCGTGTGAGTTCTGCAAAAAATATTGAGAAGCATTAAGTAAACTTGTGGTTAAGATCAACTTCCAGTTTGTGATGCAGATTTGTTCTATGAAGTCTAGCTTCTGCTGCTCTGAAGATTGTGTTAATGTTAAATTATATCATGGATGGAGACTGGTGGAGCAAAATCACTGCCTGAGAGTAAGGCACTGACTACAGTGCCTTACTTGGCTAGTGTCCCAAGATCAGTGGTGGCTTGTGTATTAGTCAGTGGCTTACTTGAGTTCAGATATTTTTAGGCCAATCAAGAAATGACTCTGCTATTTTGATTATAAGGGAATCATGCAGCTTTATCTGCTCTGCCCTGTGAAGAAGTGTCCTGAATCAGTATATTTGCTGTCTTGCTGTCATCTGTCTATAGTGATGACAGCCCTCATCTTTGATTTTCCCCTAAAAGTTGTCTCATTATCTTACATGACAGAAACCTYGTAATTATATGAAAGTGTATATGTAAGATGCTCATTCTTCACTGTTTCTTTAATTGAAAGCATTACATCAATCAATTACTAAGAAAAGACAGGTTACATACTCCATTTTACATTTTAAATATATGTAGGGAGGGGCATAAAATATTTTTTTCTTTCTGTGGCACATATGGGAATTTTCTTTGAAAGTTTTTTGATAATGATGCACTAATTTAATTGCAAATTTAAGGTGAATTTCTATATCTTATGAAGTGTAAATATGTAATTGGAATCAGTGTATTTGATAGTGAAGAGATTTCAAAGAATAGCCCATTARCACTGTTCAAATTGAGAGTAGTAGTAAGTATTTTCTCTGAATTAGAATCSAAAGTCTGCACAGTATGAAGTAAATAGAAACTAAATGAGTTTTTGTTTGAGAAATATACAGTGTGTTAAAACATTGAATTAAAGAAAAGAAAGAAATGAATGCAGAGGTGTTTACAGTTCATATTTTTTCTAGTATGATACTCATTTATCCAGACATAGAGAAATCTAACTTATAAAGCATTAATCTCTTTTCTTCAGTTTAACTTGAGATGTTCTGCCATGTTTTAGTGCTGATTATCAGAGAACTAAAGTWTTATCTGTCTGTTATGAATGGCCTGGCATTTCATACTAGTTTCTCTGACAGTAGAAATAATAAATTGGTAATTCTGTTAAGAGAAAAAGTACTATTTTTTTTTTCTTTTTCRTAGTATCTAGATTTTWATCCATCTTTCTGGCAGATCTCAAWTTTTTGCTAATCCAACTGTGCCGTTGGCTGGTGTTCTGGCTGTAAAGCTTCACKATAGGCTTCATGTACACAGCCTGTTCTTGCAGCTTTGGATGCCATTTTTCCTTGGCTCCCTCGCACTGGAAAKAAGGTCGACCCTACTGCAGTGCATAGTCTAATGCCACGGAGCATTTCTGTTATTTAAAGCAGAGAGCAAGAAAACTAATTCTTTGGTGCAGTTTATTTCATTGTCTCGTGTGGAAAACTGTAAGATGCTGTTAGCAGGATGGTCACACTAATGTAGAGCAAGGAAGCTTCCAATATATTAAGAGAGGAATTACAGCAAAGTTAAACAAACTTAAAATTAGGCAACACTCACAAGCAATCCTGGAACATAACTGAAACTTGGAATGTTTTTAATCTGGAATTAACCTTCAACAGTAGCTGACATTCCTTAAATATTTTAGTTTCCAGATGTGAGGGAAAAATCACAATATGTGACAAAACGGATTTTATTTTCATGGATTTTCTTTTTTTTTCTTTTTACCCAGACTCCTGTAGAAAATTAGTCTAATGTTTATTAGCTAATTAAATTTCTCAAATCATCTACCAGCCGTTCATTTCTCTTATAATATTGCACTTGCTCTATTATAGCCTTTTAATAATAAAATGAGTTGTCAGTAGCACATGTTTTGTCAAGAAAAAACTTTTACAAGTGTTTAAGTATTATGCTTTTATATTTCTTCAGGTGAAAGGCAATTTAGTTATAAATAAATCTTTGAAAACGTGTGTTTCATTTTTTTTTCTGCTGATAGCTTCCCACGCATTTAGTGAAATATCTCCTCCTATGAGAGTTTCCCAGAATGTACAAGAAATGCCATATTTTACTCTTTCTTATTTCAGTTGCTAGAAACAAAACGTTGGAATAAATAATTCTTACCTTTACATTGTAAGCACCCACATAATCCCCAAAATAACTCATAAAGTAGTGCAATAAATTATATGCTAACAAGATTCTGCTACCTGTGGATGATAATGCAGGAAACTCAAGTTTGATTCTGGTGATTTTGGTTTCAAGTGATGTTTCMTCTTCCCTGCAAGTAATGAGTGGGTCTTTAGGACTAGTACTAGGTATAGGCAGACAAATTGGAAGAGATTTTTTTTTTCCCTTTCTTGGTTAATCCCATTTCAGAACAAATTGAACAATATATAAAATAATATAAATATTAAAATTAAAATATAATTCAAAGTACATCAGCTTGCACTCTGGTTGAAATACAGATGGGCCTGCTTATTCTGAAATTCTGGAAAAAAAAGCAGTGCAGAGAGAAAACGGAATCTTTTCCTAAATGGCCAGGACAAGTATAAGTTTTATGAATTTCTATCACAAAAAAAAAAAAAAGGTAATATATAGTGTAAAACAAAACAATTAGCAGGATTAAATGCTGTTTTCCTGCCACCATATGTATTGATATTGTACAGCTTCATTAATTTTGTTAACCTTGCAAGTGTGGCAAATGATGTGTTAAGCAGATAAAGGAAAAATATGTACTTACTGCCTAAGAAAAAAATTCTGTTTGAAAGATGAGCAGCCAGTGCTGTATTGGATACAGACAGAGGAAACCATCTTACATTATGTTGAGGTACATGTTTGTAAGAAAGGTGTGAATCACATCAAGCAGACTGTGTCTGAGGTGCAAATTAAAATGAATAGTAGGCAAGTCATGCGGCATGATTTAGCGATAAATGTTCATCCCTGGCGAATTAGGCTAAATTCTGTTTTTTCTTGTGATAAAACACCAAAATTACTTCTGTCAGTACAATCCTGTAAGGTTTTTACCATAGTAGTAACAGAGTTAGTGTGATCCCCCTCTACCTGTATAGAATTTTGTCTATTAAAACACCGTAAAAACACACTCCTTATTGTAAATCCCACTGCCAGGAAGTGCATAGTCWGGGAAGTAATGACAGTGAAGTGAAAGCAAAGTCAGAACTGAAGACTCATGCTCCATTTGCAGAGATGTCTTTTGACCCATCATCAAGACCATCATCAGTGTTTTAAGGTTTCCTTGAAAAGACTGGGTGCAGAAAGTCATCTTGGTGGAAAAACAAAAGGAATAAAAACACTGCTGTTCTTGTATTATGTGTGAATTATTATGCGTAYGGGCCAGGAAAAAAAGTCTTTGTTGAGGATGTGTTCAGCTTTCTGTGGTTTTAGAATTGCTTTGTCAAATGAAAGGTACTTAGAAACAGCTCTGTCTTTATGGAACTGTAATGCTCCTTTTTTGTTAATAGTTTTCCTTCATTCTATTGTTGCCTGCCATTATTTGTTCTTCCTTTACTTTTAAGCTTTCAAATTTGTTATTATCTTGTAGAAAACTCAGCAACTTTTAAGTACCTATACTGCTAGRAAACACTCCAGTGCAACCAAGTAATATCTGATGAATTTTTTTATAAAAACTTAGGTCAATCACCTTATAGACCATTTCTCCTATGTGGTCTTACCATTTCCCTTCTCACAGTAGCCCAAGCAGTGGTATATTGCTCCAGTATACAAAACAGAGCCTACACAAAGAACATTCAAAGCTATTTCCTATTAATTGATGTTAAATTGCCAGTTGGAAGATGTTTTTCCAATTTCATTACTATTCCATTGGGAGCTCTAAAGCAGTATTAATAGTCTGCCCTGGCAATAGCTGATAACAGGCCAAAGAATGATGTTTTTTCCATACTATCTTTTGGAGGAAAATGGGAGTTTGGGGCTTTTTTTTTTCTTTTTTTTTTTTTTTTTTTTTTTTTTTTTTTTTTTTGCTGTTGCTCACTATGATTTTTTATGTGGGTTGACTCAGTTCATCTTAGTTGATGAGTTGGGAGTTGGGAGTGGAGCTGTTGTGTTATTTCCTCTTCTCTACTTATTCCTACTGTTCTTTGTGCTGGGTGCTGTTCTTCGGTATATAGATGTTMTGCTAAAGGTTATGCAGTGTTTGTTTGAAAAGTTTATTACACTAACTTGAGTTACATATCTGTGGAGAAATATCTGTGGAGAAAAGAGCAGAGCTTGGCATGCTGACACTAGTTCATACTTTCTTAAGAAATACTTTCAGTCTGCAAAAAAGGAAGCATATGTTACAGTATTTGTATCTGTCTGTGATATCAGACATAAGATTCTTCTCTGTTAATGCCTATTTTTTTTTTTCTGGCTAACTGTACAATTGCCTTGAGTTTTCTGTGGTGTAATGCAGATATCTGTTTAGGTCTTATTCACTGCCGAATATTGGAATATATTGTAGCAGCACCAGATGCTTAGAGTTGTTGTGCTGTCATTGTCAGGGACTTAACAAGATTTTCTATGAATTCCATACAAGTACTAAACTTGAGATTTTAGTTAGGCATTTCTCATTAAAAAAAAGTCTGTCCTGGATTTTGTTTTTCCTTTACAGAAACTTCATTTACTCGCTATTGAGCTGGATTCATACTTCTTGGGGACCATACTGCTGAAATTCCATTCTGCCTTATTTGTTCTCTGAATCTCTGCAGTTTAATTATGTACAGCTGCTTAAATACCATGATATATCAGATGAAACTCTTCTCTTTTGAGGCTTCATTTTTTTCCCCCCTGTAGCAGTAGTATCTACTTTAGCTTTAAGCCCTGTCTTCTTTTTTTCTTTTTCTTTTTAGCAGGAAATTTAAGAGAAAATACAGAGATGCTTGTTAGCAGCTCCTGCAACATACTGAAAGAGATGAGTGTAACTGCRGTCTCTGTGTGTACATGTCTGTCTGTGTGCGTGTGCATATACAGAGGTAAAATACAGCATTTATTCTGCTTCTACACTTCTTTTATTTAGCACTTTCCACTTTCAATCCCAAGRCACTTGGTCTTAACAGCTAAAAAACTGCTGCACAGCACAAGTAGTTTGTTTTGATATTAAGTTGTTAACTACTGATTGAGCTATATTTTTAAAGGACATCCTGCTCCTGATTCAGGCCACTATATCGATGCCTAGCAATTGCTTCCCATATTCCTCATGCAGAATTTGCTTTGGTAATACATACCAATATATTACCAATACCAATATAGCATTATGACTTGTGAAGAAGAATCCCACTAGTTTCTTGGAAGTAACTTCAACAGTTCAGAAAATGAAACCATAAAAACRTATTTGAATTTGCCACAGTGTCAGGATAAATCTTATTGAGGAGGAAAGGAGGCAGAAAGAAACAATTATTCCAGACTTTCTTTCATAATTTATTTTTATTGTGACTAAGAGAGAACATTTTCAGGAACACAAAATATTTTCATTCAAGGCTTGACAGTCATTTCATATGAAGGAAACAGTATTGCCTGTTAAATCACTAGCACCTCTTTCACTCACTTCAGGAACACTTCTTTCCAAGTTTCTTTATCTGGAGAGTCTTAGAACCTGTTTCTTTTGCCYTAGATTTTAGACATTTAGCAAAATGTACACTCTGTGACAAACTCAATGAAAGATAAAACTAAGATTTCTGAGAGTGTTGAAATGGAAGCAGAGAGAAAGGCAAAAGAGATTCATGAATAACAGAGATTTTTCATTTCTCGTGTTTCAAAAAAGAAAATTCTTTGAAGTAGTTTCATAGACAAAAAGCATAGCTTTGATGTCTCCGTCTTACAAAGGAAGAGGGGAAAAAAAGAGTTTACTTTTATGGATATTGTTTAGTGGTACTGGGGCAGCCTCTCATTTAAGCTCAGATTTAAGCTCAGAAAGGCAAATGACTGGAAACAGGTATGTTTTCTGGAGTCAAGATTGTTAGAGATAAGTTTTAGTATAAAGTTACTGAGAAAAAGTACTGTTATTGAGAACATCAGGAAATAAAGGAATCATTGMTGTAGATATTTTTAGAAGATGCATTCTTCTGTTATACTAATCATATCCTGATATTCTGTAAATAGCAATTTGTATTGCAGTAAACAGCTTGGTTAGAACTGAACTCTATGTGTCAATGTATTTGTAGCTAAGAGGCTGCACTAATGCAATGTAATGTTGCTGTTTTGCAGAACAGCTGTAAAGTGAGTCTCAAATCAGAACTCTGAGCAAAGAGATAGTTCAAGARCAGACAGCTACTTTACTGCCTATAGTATATACTTGCTAGCTTTCAAGACAAGATACACCACTCAGTAGTTCTGCACATTGGCTATTAGTTTATAATTGTCCAAATTAAAAAAACACTATCAGCTGAGTGTTTTGTCTTCTTTTCACAGCTGTGCATAAATGTAGTTTTCCATATAAATCTTGGATATAATGTTTGCATAGGAAACAGCAACGTACTGCATTGTACTAAAGGGAATTTGAATAAATCGTACACATCGCTGAGAAGACTTTGCCTCTTGATGCCTACAATTGATTCACAATAATCTTTTTCATCTGTCCAAGTTAAAGAGTCCATACTTTATTCYAGTTATTTCCTGTATATTTGTTCTTTTCACTGAGGCTAAGTTAACCCTAGAATACTTAGTCATTTTCTTCTCCAGAACCTAATGGTTGACTTTATCCTTACAAGTAGCTGCCATGCWTAAGCATAATGTCTTAGCTTTCAATGCCCTAGCTTTTTTGTTTGCTTTACATAATGATAAGTGTATCCCCCTCAAAAATGTGAAACAAAATATTATTAAAAATTAAGTGCAAAAGATAGTTTTATTTTACCATATCTACCATCAGAATAATAGTATCTTCTGACTAGACTTAGAAGTCAAGTTAGACTTACACATCTGCATCTGACTAGCCTGCCTAATGCAACTGTASCTATCTTTTAAAAATTAAATTACTGCAGCATGTTTTGGACTTGTCTGCAGTGTTCGTAGGATGTGTTCATTTGTTTCAGTTCCTGTCTTTGTTGGTTTTTTTTTTTCATTTTGCCTCAAATTGGGATAATTATCTGCTTCTGTTACATGCTTATAAAATAACAGTATGAATGTATTTGGCTTTGTTAGTTCTCTACAGAATGGATGCTAGCTTGTTTAYATGCATCGAGATTTGTTAGAATTGGACTGACTTGTAAATCTGTGAACTCTGCAGACCTGTTTGTTTTCTGTGCAAGAAAGAATATATTCTCAGATATGATACTTTAATTACATTGACAATTAATATCTRGATACTGGCTCCTAAGCTACTAAAATTTGGACAGAAAAATTTAGTGTCCATTTAGTTAGAAACAGTTATGCAAATGCCCTCATTTTTTAAAAAAGTTTAYTGAATTTTTGTCCCAGATTTCATACTGCAGCTCATTCTGTAACATGTTCATATAATGGATTTACGATTTCCTCCCACTTCCTGCCAGCTCTGTATATACTCCCAGGAAATCCCTTGAAATTTTCCACGTTGAATATTGTTTTTTATTAGGTTCTGTGATGAAATGTGCTCTGGCTTATCCAGAATTAGCTTTTTTGATTGTTGTGATTAAATAGGTAAGACTTTGTGAAGTATTTTGGCAGCAAGAGATTTAAGTGCAATACCCTCCACTTCTTGGGGGAAAAAAAAAAAAAAGCTGACAGAGGTTTAGATTTATGGTGTCTAGACACCACCATTGCTTGATTTTTTTTTCCCATTTCTTGATCAATACTGATAGTGAAAGTGAAAGATTTAAGCGATCATAGAGATCCAAAGGGACATGGGAAATTTCACTGCTCTGAGCATTTCTGGCAAGTTTTGCAAGGGGGAGTAATGTAGGTTTTAGAGCACAAACTGGAAATTATGCTGTCTTCCTCTTTTCTGATGGTAAACTGTGTTTTTTAATATCCTTTGGTTATTACAGTATATTCAGTGCTTTATTTTTCTGCAGAATGAAAACAGCTTCAGCAGGAAAAAGAGACATATATTAAAACTCCAAATGTCTATTAAATATATATTTCTTCCACATATATATTAAAATAAATTAAAATTTTATATTAAAAAATAAAACTATAAATGAAGACTCATGAAGATACCGGTGTGATTTTTAAAATTAGGTATCTTTAGAGTGGAAGTWTCTGTGGCTAAAACACTTTGATGGAAAATCTGTCTCAAATATTATCTAGGATCTACTTTTTAAATTAAACATGTTGTGGGAAGGAATCTGTATGTAGAAGTCACCTGCAGAATCCTTTATTAAATTTATTTCGTCACTTTRAATATAGAATATTCAGCTGTTCAAAACACTATCTTCTTTTTCCCCTTATAGTAAAACATTAGAAAGTAAGGTAATACCTGTTTTGGCTGAGCAGAGAGGAATTTTGTAAATGTGTGAATAAATATGTAAGCAAACACACGAGATTATGAACCCTTCTGGTAAGGTTTCTAAGCAACATTTGCAGATCTACTAGAGTCACTTTTCATTCAGCAGCTCATGATTGTCTCTACTAGCCTTGGAAGTGACAGTTTAGAACCAAGATACTAAGCCATATATGAAAGTTAATTTATTYAGAATCATCAGGAATTTCTAACACCATCAAAAATCAGAAGTCTTATTTATAACAAGCCTCAATTTCTTTGTGTTCATACAATACTTCTTTTCAAACAAATATGCAAAAATTCAGAAACTGGGGAAAGTCTTCGGTAATATCATGAGAGAGTTGTTATGTACATTTGTACACGAAGAGAGATGCTATCAAATCAAAAAAGTAGTCTTGCATTTCTGCAGCTTGTCTTGTACAGCTTGATTACTCAAATTCTAAAACAAGATTTTTATTAGTAGTAGTATTGTTTTTTACAGAAATGAAGCAGAAATTAATTATTAGCTTTTACGTGCTCCCCTGGTGTGATSATATGTGATATACACATTCATTCTACCAAATATTAACAAACATAACTTGGCTGTGTTTTCAGAAAGTAAGCAGCTTGCAACTCAGTGATTTACAATTCTGACAAAATTGTTCCTGGGAATTTTTAGTGAAAAATACCAAAACAGTTTTGGCTAGACATTTTCTTTTTATGATAAATATTGGTTTTGTAAATTTTTATTCTTTCCCAGATGCTTTCATTGAAAAATGCTAAAAGAACTTTGCTGAAGAACAGCTGTTTATATTGCTAGACTGCATAACAGATTAGTGGATATTCTGAAAGAATATAATGTCTGTTTGTACAACAGCCACCAAAGTATTGCCTTATTTTCTCTCTTCACATGATTGCTTATGAAACAAATTAACCTTCAGAGTGAGATTAGTATGTTCTCACAAATTAACCTATGTATTTACCAACTGTGCTATTTAATTAACTGACATTACTCCCTTATGACCATCAGGTTGCAAGTATATTTCCTAGGGGGATGTAATGAGGCTTTTTCTATTTTCTAATTTATGTTTTTATTATGGTAATTTAGTCAGCTACTGCCTCTTCACTGACTTATTTGAAATGTCTAAAATCTTCTTTCATCACGCAAAATACATTTATTAAAAATGTTCCTGATACTAAGCTATGTTAATTGATTCTTCTGTATAAATTCAAGTGTTTTGAGTTCTTTTTTTGACAGATTGGGTAGATTTGGTATGGGTAGATGRTATGGGTATATGGGTATATGAGTAGATTGAATTAAAATGGAAAATTTCAGTCTTGTGTACAACAGTCCATACTAGCATGACTAGCAGAGAGCACAGTGACAATATATTTTTTTCTATATTTTTACCTTTCATCCAARTACCTGACATAAGCAAGAAGTTACACAGCTCCATCCTGAGTCAATGATTATAAATTATTTGGTTGCCATATCTAGATGTATGGGATTTATACACCAAATTTTGCAAGGCTGTAGAACTATAAATCAGCATCCTGTCAGTTTCACATCACTTCATGTACAGGCATGTGCCTGAGAACAGATGACCCCTTTTTTCTTCAGAAACAAATTCTTCAATAGGTCTAAGCTTTTTTTCCTTTTCTTTTTTTTTTTTTATTTTGTGGTGTTTTTTACTTTTAATAAATGTTTAATTCTCAAAATACTCAGCATCTACAGATATATTCAGAAGCATGTGATACACTTCATGTCAATAATAAATGATATCATTTATTTACTAGTATCAGATATTGTMATCTTGTAATAATTTTATAATAATATACGCCTTTCACAATCTGTTCACTGGTAAGACTGAAGTATATGCATGATMATTTGACTACATTCTGTGATATTTTAAATGAAAATAATTTATTCCTCCTGTTGAGAAAGAAGACTATAAATCTATTTCAATCTTAATATTTTTTGCATGGCTGTCTATAGATATAATTACAGGGTTTAGTGTGTTCAGTAAATAAGTGGTTATTTGTATTTTAAATGCACTAAGCTGGATAGTCAGATTGAGGAAGTCCTTCAATTTCATATGCAGTATGCCAAGTTATCTTCTAAGAATGGCCTCAGGATGCATCAGTTTACAGAATKAGAGTATGTCTGGGGATTTTACACATTGACATTTTGTCTGTTTTACATAAGAAAATCAAGTATAAATGCTTTATAATTGCTAGCCAGTCTGTAGAAGATGGTATTTTTATTTATAATAGACAACAGTAAGCAAATGAGCTGCAGTTTCAGCTAAATAACAAAAATCTGCTTGGCAGCCCTAGCTCTTCTTGGTATATTATTTTCTTTAATAAAATAATGGCTTGTTTCTGCCATATGTTTTTAATTAGGTACTTAAGTTGTTTACTAAGGTCAGCCTAGAGTTAGGTTTGTGCTTCTTTGTACTTGGCCTTTTAAAAGCACAAAGTTTTCAAAGCTCTTCCATCATTCTTGTTTGCATTTGGCCATTCATGGGTCATTCTTGCTTGATATACTTCTAGTTTGTGTTGTGTTGTGACGTGATGGCAAGAAGAATACTTTTACAAAAAAAGTTCTTTTTTCCAGTAYGAGAAATTTCATTCTCTCATTCTTAGATCATGAGTAAGCTCTATAACAGATATACAAGACAAAAAAAATGTTATTTGATTCTTTAAGTGCTGTCTAAGCATGTAACACAATGCTGCAGTTCAGCTTATGGAAGCAGAATTTTAAGAAGCCCAAACAATACAACTAAACTGAACCAAAACTCCAAGGAGGCAGAAATCAAGCCTGAAGTGAATTCGTTTTTCAACACAAGTTATTGAGGACAGAACATAGTTTCACTGGAATTATTTCTATAATCTTCAAATGGGGCAGCTAGTATTCAAATATCAGAAACTGATTTTATCAGTAATTTCAAAATTTATGGAATCAACTTCCTAAACAAAGAGCATTGCAGAAGACTTTCAGACAGAAAGGGCTACTAAAATAAAGATTTAAATAAAGAAGTTCTGATGAGTTATCCCTGCAAGAATAAAGTTATTGGAAAAGTGGAATAAAGCTATTGGAGACATTTAACTTTTCCCCTCATTTCTGCCACTTTGCATTACAGAGTTAGATAAAGCTTATAACTGTTTCAGTAAACACACGCTAATTTATCCAGTTGAATGGTGAACTTAACTAAATTGACTCATTGCCAACATCTGTATTTTTTATTCATAAACAGTGAGTATTTTCTCTCATAACATCCTYGTGGGTAAGCTCAGAGCAGACAGGGACGTGGATTGAAAACTGGCTGAATGGCAGAGCTCAGASGGTTGTGGTAAATGGCACYGAGTCTAGTTGGAGGCCAGYGCTCTCCCCCAGGGATCAGGACTGGGCCCAGTGCTGTTCAGCGTACTCATTGATGACTTGGATGAGGGAACAGAGTGCCCCGCGAGCAAGTTTGTAGATATCAAACTGGTTGGAGTGGCTGACGCTTCAGACGGTTATGCTGTCATTCAGAGGGATCTGCCTGGAYAGKTTGGAGAGTTGGGTGGAGAGGAACCTCATGAGTTTCAACAAGGACAAGCAGAAGTCCTGCACCTGCAGGCACCAGTACAGATAAGGGGTTGACCTATGGGCAAGCAGCTCTGTGGAGAGGGATTTGGGAGTCCTTATTGACAACAAGATAACCATGAGGCAGCAATGTACCCTCGTGACCAAGAAGGCCAAAGGGCCCAGCGTTATCAGCAGGTCGAGGGAGGGGATCCCTGCCCCTCTGTTCAGCTCTGATGAAGTACCTGGAGTACTGGGTGCAGTTCTGGGCTCCCCGATATAAAAGGAATGTGGAACTTCTAGAGAGGATCCAGTATAGAGCAACAAAGAGCAAATTAAGGGACTGGAGCATCTGTCTTATGAGGAAGGACTGAGTGAGCTGAGCCTGTTCAGCCTGGAGCAGAGAAGATTGAGAGGGGATCTGATGAATGAGAGGGGAGAATGTAAAGAAGATGGAGCCAAACTCTTTTCCTTGGTGACCAGTGACAGGACAAGAGGTAATGGGTACAAGCTGAAACACAGGAAGTTCCATCTCCATGTGAGGAAGAGCTTTACTATGAGGGTGACAGAGTCCTGGAACAGGCTGCCAGAGAGGCTGTGGAGTCTCCTTCTCTGGAGATCTTCCAAACCCGCCTGGATGCCMCCCTGTGCCCCGGGCTCTAAGTGTCCCTGCRTGAGCAGGGGGTTGGACTAGATGATCTCTAGAGGCTGGAGGAGATGATCTGTAGAGATCCCTTCCAACCTCAACCATTCTGTGATTTTGGGTAAAAATCTTCACATTCCAAGAAATGAAAGGGATTTGTGCTATTTACATCTATATGCCTTTTGTATCATTGTTCTTAAATGTGCATCAATTATAGTTAGTGATTAGTCAGAAATCTATTCTTCTATATAATATAAATAAGATCTTACTACCATGGTATTTTCTGGAGAACAGGTTTATAATAGCTGCTGAGGTATGGTGGCAAAGACAGAATGCATTTTGAGATGATAGTATATGTTTGTATTTCATATACTGATTTTTCACTAAGATCCATAGTAGCTTGCGGAAAAAAGAAGTTTGTCCTTTCTCTGCATCAAGGATGATTCAAGTTTCTTTCAAGTTACCAGGAAGCAGGAGAGAAACAAGAGTCTGGACGGGAAATTCACAAAAAAAAAAAAAAAAAAAAAGAAAGTTGCCTTTAGTATAGGACTGTGTTGCAGGACTGTGGACTATTAGTATGACTGCTGTTAGGAGGACCATGTTGTCCTACTAAATTATCTGTTTTGTGGTCATTATTACATAACAACTCTAATGTTCTTTCTGGCCTGAACATATTTCACCGAGTGAGGAGGGGAAAATGGTCTTATCTGAAAGAGTTTATTTCAGTTAACTTTTTTTTCCCCCAGGAAAAGCATATCCTTCTTTCCATATCTGCATCTTGAGTATTTCACAATTCACCATAGCTGTTTGGTCTGACAGGTCTCAGACTCTGGAAAAGGAGAAGGTGGTTAGTTTAATTGCCATATCAAGGACAATTATGTCAGGTTAAGAATTTGAAAATGAGTACAGCGTAGTGACAATTTTTATCATCACAGCAGTCAGCATTATTCCTAGTAGCATGGTTTGCATGATTAGTTCTTAAGACTGTGATTAGCAATCTCCTGCAGTGTATTTTGAACTCTTGCTAGTCTTAATCATGGGATATCTGTTTTGTTTAAATGACAGTAGTACTAAATGATTTTGTAGGAACGTTTTACAATCCAGATGAATTGGTGTGTCCTATTCAGGCACAGTATTTTGCCTGAGTGATACCATTTTGAAGATGAGTCTGTAATTTTCAGTGTAATATCTTATGTAAATATCAACAGGCCCATGACTCTGTATACTTAAGAATAAAGCAAGGAATGCTTTTGYTTGAGAGGTTTAAACAGTAATCCCTTTGAGTAATCATCATTTGGATATGCATACTCTGGAGGAAAACTTCAGCTTTGACATTTGATTTCAGGTTTTGTATACTTTAGGGCTAACTCTACCTTAGGATTTTTTTTTTCCTAGCTTCTTGGAAAAGTGTATTTGTGATTACCATAGACAAATGTTAAATATAATTTGATTTTTTTTTTAAAGAAATGTCACAACACCTGACTTTTAAATTGCATTACTGGGTAGTGAGGAGATTAGAAATTCAAATTTCAAAACCAACCTGACACATAACTAGCCATGGCATTTTAATTATGATTAGATTATAACATATTTGATAAAACTATATGCCCACATTTCATTAGCAAAATAAGAGCATAGGTCTTTGGCATTTGTCTCTSTCTTATTGTGATTCCTGTACTATTTTGCAGTGAATACTGTTCTGAGATTTGCCATGAAACCGGAGATTCTGGTATAGGGGGAAAAAGAAAGTTTTATAATGTTATGATTTTATGTTGTTTTCTGATATCTTGTGTCATCATAGAATAGAACTAAAGGCAGAAATTTGGGTATATAAGAAGCAATGCTGTGTTGTTTTATGTTACATCACTTCATTTTTACCTTTTTTTTTTCATTTAAGATTTTTCACATGAATAGATACTGGGTTTTTTGTGGCAAGAAAGAATTAAATACATTCKACTAGAATTCCTCTGAAGGTCATTTCTCTCTCATGTCCCACTCCCTTCTGAGGCACATTTCAAGCAAGAAATCCTAGAAAGATTTTGGGAGYTCTGGAAGGAGATTTTGGAAATCTGAAATTTGAGGCATGTCTCTAATCTTACCATAAGCAAGAGTTCAMGTTGGTGGCTCTCTGGTCTGGAGCACACTGAGGTAGCACAGGATTCTAGCATAATTTCAGGGTATTGCTAAGTGTCAAGTAYTGGCCTTTTCACTGTCTGACAAGAACATGATTAATCCTGGCAATGCATTCATTAYTGGCAAATTGAGGAGGACTAAAATCCTGCTGTATTCATCAACACGTGTTGTTGTAAATATAAAAATGACTGAGTATAATTTATACTGGTTAGAGCAGAGTTTCTTAAATACTTCCTCCTCATCATAGATTCTTTCCAAAGATTCAAAACAATTTGTCCCTTAGGAACTGGAATATGAGGCTAATGAGGGTGGATTTGGCTGTGTAATAGCCTTTGTAGTTGCTCAGTGGTACTGTGTTTTATTTCTTTGGTACTTTTTCAATAATATCCTTTGATGAAGCTTAGCAGTTGAGGAATATTTGTATTTTAACTGTCTTGCAGACTTTTGATCTGACAGCTATATTGTTTCCTGTAGTTTTGTAGTTATTGCTGTATTAAGTATCTGTGACTGAATGACTCATAACCTCAGAAGAAATCAYAGAATTGTTATGTTGGAAGGGACCTTTAGAGATCATCCCCCTTGCACATGCTGGGTTACCTAGAGCACAGGGCACAGRGTGACATCCAGGCAGGTTTGGAAGATCTCCAGAGAAGGAGCCTCCACAGCCTCTCTGGGCAGCCTGTYCCAGGGCTCTGTCACCCTCACTGTTCAGAATTTTTTCCTTCAGTTCCTGTGGAACTCTTGGTGCTTCAGTTAGTAGCCATTTCCTCTAGTCCTGTCAGTGGCCACCACTGAAAAGAGGCTGGCCTCAGCCTCCTCACTTGAGTATTTATTTATACTGATTAGATCCTCACTCAACCTTCTCCAGGCTGAACAGGCCCAGCCCTCTCAGTCCTTCCTCATAGGGCAAATATTCCATGCTCCTGATCATACATGTAATCCCCAGAGGTGATCAACTGTGGAGATTTCTTGGCTTTCATTATTTATTAAGAACACAGAAACAAAATACACTGTCAAGAGCAACTTTACAAGAAAAAGGGATGGATCCTACTCCTGCACTTTGCTCAGAATCAGCACAGCATTGTCTCTCCATGAGGCAGACATTTACAGTATGCCTATTTTCATGATATCCCAACTCCAGGTGACACTTTTGTAACCCACAGGGCAGTAACTGAAGTCTTCAGTTTTCCTGCCCTGGCAGCTTTGCCAACTTTTTTCAGCATTGCACCTTGCTCAGGAAGTTAATGAAAGCCACAGACATTATGCTTCTCCCATTTATGTCTGGTCTTTGAATCCTTAGGATTTCTATCTTACTGGCTGAAATGGATAATCTGCTAGTAAATATAATTATTTACTCTTATTTTCTTTTTCTCCTCCTTTTATTTTGAGCAAACATCAAAACCTCTAATGATAACTTTGCTGTCACTGTAAGGGCAGTTAACAGCAGCATCCTTGTGCTGCCATTGACATTTCTGTACTTCATCCTCCTTCATTACAATATCAGTAAGGTGGATTTGGGGCTGCTGTGACAAATATTTGAACATAAGGATAGATATTGAAATACGGAACTGTCGTGGCATTGGTGGCATCTTCCATCCAACAGTCTGAGTGGGAAAAAAAAAAAAAAGCGAAGATAAGTGTCTGTGAAGTTAGGTTGTATGCAAGCATAGCGATGGTAGTAGCTGGTTTTTGGTATATATCCACATTGTGGTTTTTAGTTTTTCTTTTTATTAGAAGAATCCTCAAAATAATTTTTATGTGACACAAGCAACAAAGTAGTTCTTTCCAAGTCTTTGAAGCATGTGATTCCTCACTCAAAGCTGAAATATGAAACTTTTCAGTTAACCCTCTTCTCTCAACTATCTGTGTCTCCTGCTGAATAAATCCTGACACTTTTTAATTCCTATTTTTCTTTTTTTTTTAATGAAACAGATACAGAGAGGTTTGTAATGTAGGTAAACGAGGAATCAAAAATGCAGAGTAATGATTCCCATTTACCTGCAGAGCAAGATTTTTGCAAAATGGGCAAATTTATGCCACCAGAATTGCCAGAAATAGTATATTTTCTGAAAAATTTTAGCATCTACTGATATGGTGAGCTATTAGATGCATGCAACTTGCATACAATTTGTCTTCAAATTAATTAATCAGTATAATAAAAATTACAGTTGGTCTAGGTAAATGAAAATAATTGTATTCAATCTTGACCCTTAACTTTTTTGGTAATAAGTAAATTCAGTTATTATATAACAGAGGATGCTAAAGCAGTTAGAAACTATATGCACATTAACATGCACGTGCGCACTCGCACCTGCATACACAGAGCTGTAGTAGGTACAGTGTCTGGATCTCAGATGGTGTAATACTCTCTTGTCATTATATATCTTTTACAAAAAATAATGTCACAGAAATATCTAGTTAGAAGCAGAATGAAGTAATTTAAAGGCACCTGAAAGAAGTTAGCAAAGTACATCACCTTGTTAAAACTGTCTTGGTTTGGGGAAGCACAAGATAGAAGCACAAGAGGATAGTAATACATCTGTAGGAAGATTCTGTAGAAAAATCTGGAAAACTTTTGCTTTTATAGAGAAAAACAGTTAATGATGCTGTTTATAGATCTTCTGAAATGGAATAATATAGAGATCACATGATCTAAAAATCAAAGGATGATTTTCACTTGATAACGTTGAGGCCTACTTTTTGTCTTAGTATGACAGTAATTTATTTTAAAGTTTCACTTCTGGGAAAGTTTAATCATAGAATCATTATGGTTTGAAAAGAGCTTCAAGATCATCAAGTCCAATTGTAAACCCATCACTGCCATGCCTGCTAAACATTGTCCCTAAGTGCCTCACTTACATGTTTCTTGAATACTGCCACTGATGGTGACTCCACCACTTCCCTGGGCAACCTCTACCATTTTTTTCCAGGTAGAAATTCTTCCTAATATCGAACCTGAACCTCCCCTGATGCAGGGGAGCCAGCTTGAGGCCATTTCCTCTAGTTCTGTTTTTGGTAGTTATTTTGGAAAAAAGATCAGCCTCCACCTCCCTGGAACCTCCTTTCAGGGGGGCTGTAGAGAGTGGTGAGGTCTCCCCTGAGCCTCATGTTCTCCACACTAAACAACACCAGCTCCCTCAGTCACTCTTCAAGCTCTGTGCTCCAGACCCTTCACCAGCTTTGTTGCCCTCCTTTGGGCATGCTTGCATGAAGTGCAGCCTCACCGGTGCTGAACACACGGGCACAATCGCTTCTCTGGTCCTACTGGCCACACTGTTCATCATACAAGCTAGAATGCTGTGCCCACAGAGTGCTGTGCCCAGGTCACCTACTTGACCACCKTGGCACACTGCTGGCTCATGTTCACCTGGCTGTCAAACAACACACCAAGATGCTTTTCTGCCACACAGCTYTCCRGMCASTCTGCCCCTGTAGCCTGTAGCAYTGTGTGGRGTTGTTGTGACTGAAGTGCAGGACCCAGCACTTGTTGAATSTCATACASTTGGTCTCAGTCCATCAATCCAGCTTGTCCAGATCCCTCTGTAGAGCCTTCCTGCCCTCAAGCGGATCTACTCTTCCTCACAGCTTGATGTCACCTGCAAATTTGCTGAGAGTCAATCCCCTCATCCAGATCATTGATAAAGACATTAAAGATATTAAACTGTCCCCAACACTGGCCTGTAGGGAACACCACTCACCACCACTCTCCAGGCTCAACCATCCAGAGAATTTYTCCCCCAGCAAGGAGTACACCTGTCTAAGCCAAGAGTTGCCAGCTTCTCCAAGAAAATGCAATGGGAAACTGTGTCAAAAGCCTGCTGAAGTCTAAGTAGATCACACCCATAGCCTTTTCCTCATTTGGTAGCAGGTCACTTGGTCATGGAAGGAGATCAGGTTGGTGAGGCAGAACCTGCCTTTCATGAACCCATATGGCTGAGCCTGATCCCTTGGTTGTCACACACATGCTTTGTGTTTGCCCTCAAGATAATCTGCTCCATAACTTTTCATGATAGGGGTCAGTCTGACAGGACTCTAGTTCCCTGAATCATCCATCCAACCCTTCTTGGACAAGGGGACCACATTAGCAAATATTGCTCGTCTGGACCTCCTCTGTTGCCCAGGACCACTGATGATGGAGAGTGGCTTGGCAAGCCCTTCTGACAGCTCCTTCAGAACCCTCAGGTGGAATCTCATCTGATCCCATAGACTTGTGGGTGTCCAATAGGAGTAGCAAGTCAATGACTGTTTCCTCCTGGATTATGAGKGGCTTATTCTGCTCTCCACAGGTGTCAGTCAATACAGTTCTTCCACTGAAACTGGTGAGTGCCCTAGTTCAGGAACTTGGAAGGTCAAACTATCGATGTAGCACTCTTATCCAATTTTCCATGCTTTTAGCCAACCTGACAGTTCCTAAGTTCCTAAATTATGATAATGACAGTTTTGCTTCCAGGGAAAAAAGATGTGCCCCTCTCCCTCCTTTTTTTTTTTTTTTTTTTTTTTTTTGGGGGGATCCGCAAGTACATTAAAAGTAAAGAGAAAAGCCTTCTTATTGAACTGAAGATTTTTAAGAAAGCCAGAATATCTGTGGCATTGTGGGTTGTTCATGAGCACATTCTTCTGTAATTTAATGCTTAATTAAATAATTTCTTTATCTCATGGGGAGTATTATTGAAGAGTAATTAAATTGTATTGTTCAAATTCACAACTATAGTAATTAATACAGTTCTRATATATGTTTCTGACAGAGATAAAGAAATAATTACTTGGCACCATTCTTTTTTCTGATTCGTGAAAGCTAAGAATGACTTACTGCTGTGTATTATTGTACTTTTTTTAAAAAGCAGCTTCTGTTGGTCATTCTCAGAGTAAAAATATGAATCATTGTTCTGATACAGTGAAATAATTCCTGCTTTCTCATGAACCATCTGGTTATACTTCTGTTCTTATTATTTTTAGCTGTTAGTGAGACACAGTTGAATACACATGAATATTCATGAAGTTTGGATTTTTTTCCTTAAATTTCAAATAATTACATTTATTTATTTTTATCCAGGTAATAAATACAGGGCACTTACAAGCTAATTATTTTAGGCTTGTTTCCAACACAAAATAAGAACGTTTTAAAGCATGTCTTAGGATAGTCTATTGRAATCTTCTGTGGCTTGTGTTTTTGTATTTGCTTTTTAACTTTAAGTTGGAATGATGTATAAACCTTAGGAAGACATGTGATGGTGTCTTCAACTCTGTGCATCAAATAATCATGCAACAGAGCAAGGCCAGGTGAGTGGGTTCCCTTAATTTAGTACATCTCTATATGCAGATGAAGAAAGAACAACATTAAACTTACTGCTTCAGAATTTGACAGAATGGTAACAAACTCGATTGCAAGATGCTCAGCATATACTTAATTTCCTTGCTCAGAATGCAAATAAATCTTACAGATTTATTTACAGATAAATCTTACTCAGGTAAAAAAAAAAAAAAATATTCCCCAGCCTAACATTTTAAGGATGGTCCTAGTAGTTAAATCAGGTTCTTTCTCTTCCTTTCGTGTAGTGCTTTTATCATTTCCAAAACAGTACGGAATACCTCAGAGTTCCAGGCATCCCTGGCAAAAGTTAATAATGATACTATTTACAGAATGCTCCAAATACTTATCAAAGTCCTGAAGAGGCCCACCTGCACTGGCATTGTGTATGCAGATCTGATGAAGATCTACAAGCAGCAGGATTTACTAATGCTGCCAGTTAAACAGGTTCAGCCTGTTGTTAATGGATTGCCTGTCAGCTGTTCCACATACTTAATGGAARCTGCTTGCCATTTCAGTGTTATTCTGTCATTTTATCTTCAGGGCGTGCTTGAGCTACTAGCTTCTCTTAACTAAGTAGTAGAGAAAAAAAGAGCAAATCCCCTGAACTGCCTTGAGAGGGAGAAATTAAAAAGACACCTTAAACAAGTGTATGTTGATTGATCAGTACATTTGGGAGGGTTATGCTGAAAGATATTCTAAATGAAGAGTTAAAGTWTAGTTTATATTCAAAAAGTAGGTGTCTGTTTTGCAATTATTATAATTCATACAACRAAGTGGTGATCTCAATAATTTAGAAGCAAGTTATCTCTAAAAATGGAGGTGGATCCATTTATTGAGTGAATTTATTGGACCAAATTTTCTTTTATAAAAACAAGGGGGCTGATTTTTGATACATAGTTATTGACCACTGATTGTAGTTCTTATGTCATTGACTTAAATTTATTCAAGCAACCTAATGACTTGCTTATATTATTTAAAAATATATAAAGTCTAAAAAGAAGAAAATTAAAAAAAAATTAAAAATTTAAAATATGTTTTCTTATCTAAAAGAAGTCACACAAAGAATCTAATTGAATGACTAAATAAATTGAATGAAAGTACAATATGAAGTATAATTGAAAAAATACATTTGCCACAGGATAATGATAGAGGAATAGACATTTTTGTAACAGTTTATTCAGAGGTATCATGACAGTACAAAGAATGAGTTGGATTCAGGTGCATTTGTCTGTGATAGATGGAAATGGGCAAAATTCTGATGCTATTTGAATCCCTCATAGCTGTAGTAATGTGGAAATAGAGCCATCATGAAACTCAAAGAAAAGAAGTAGGATGCAATAGGCTGACCTTTCTGCAGGTGGATCTGATAAAAACCTCTGAAGCAATAGCCTCAGGGAGTATCAAAAGCAGGTACAGATAAATGGCAACCAGCTTTGGTATTTTCTGAGGCATGTGATTGAGAATGCTTGAGCTGCTTGGAGAARCAGCTCTAGGTAATTACAGATGTAGGCCAGATGAAAAAAAAAGAAAAAAAGTGTATTGCCACATGAAGTAAAAGAAGCTTGTGAAAAGTTTGCTCAGAAAACAAATCTATGTGTGAAAATTCATGTTCTAAACAGAACACAGCTTGTGAGATAGCAGCATGTATATATTAAACGGTAGCATGACATAAAAAAATATTTAAATTTCCAGAAGATTAAAAACTAGTTATACAGCTTCTCTAACAGACAGCATTTACGATAAGAGCATAGCTACAGCTTTGTGTGTCGTGAAAATATTTGTTTTTTTCTATTAGCTTAAACTTCTCCTTGACCTAAGATCTGCTGTAAGCAAATTAGGTAAAAGGAGGACCTAAAGCGTTTTTAGCATTTTAGCATTTTCGTTCGTTTCTTATTTTTCCTGTCTTAAGGATTTGGACTTAGACACCATTTTCCGTAATGTCAGACAATAAAGCATTGTGAATGCACTGACACACAGAAATCAAGGAAGGATCACAGAAACAAGAAGRAGGACAATGAAAAATTCCGAAATCCAAATTTCTAATACCTTTGAAAAAAACTTTTGATTCTCTTTAAAGAGCTGACCAGGCCATATATATAGGAGACATATATATATTCCGAGAATGAGAATGTAATTGCATCATTTTGTCTGTCAGGGCTTACAATTACAAGATCACCTGTGAAAAGACAAAACGGTAAACCTCCTTATTTCATTTATTTATTTATTTAGGATCCAGTTAGTGATGAGACTTCRTGCCTCAAGGTGAAAATGCTGATTGCACAATAGCTTCTTTTTCCCTTGCAATGATTTTGGCATTCATTTGACTAAMAGAGGATTGATTCAGCTTGCTAAACTAGCAAGAAGATAATCTGACAAAAGAGGTACATTGCCTTCTGTCAGTTTAATACGTTGATCAGAGAAGCTATAAAAGTATCAGTGCTGGTGCACGTGGAATCCTTCAGTGAGGGTTTTGGATGTCCCTTTCGCTGTCACTGAGCTGACAGAACAAAGCAGTTGTTACAGRAAAACTTAACTTGCATTTTTCATGAGTTTCTTTTATTCTCCTAGAAGGATCTCACAATTTTAGCTTCTAACAGCAAAGATGAAGTTTTCCTAAAATAAAAAGTTTTTTATCCAGTAAATCTCATTCTATATTCCTAACTTCCTTTTGGATGATTTCTGTTTAGGAAAGCAGGTAGRAATGTGCCACAGAAATAACAAAACAAATGAAGTGCTTTATTTAGTTAGTTATTTTGCTCTCTTTGTTTAAACTATATAGTGGGTTTTTTTAAAGCTGAAACTTCACATAGACGCTGAATGCTAAATCATAATTATTGTGCTTCAGTATAGCTACAGTGACATGACTGGTTTCATGGAGCCAGATACCTGGACTTGAGATTGTTAAACACTGTGAGCTGGGCTCATCTAGAAGGGCTTGGAAGAGGCAATCTGATGTCTCCTGACAAAGAGCAATTGCAGCCACTGAACAGAGCAAAAGTACTGCTTTTGCCTGAAGGAAGGTACTCRTGCCCATCTCACTTCTGTATAAGTTCAAACAACTGCAGAAAGTTTGCAGAAAGCATCTGATCAGAGCATCTGCAGAGTGAGTTCATGCAGTAATCTAAAGCAGGAGCTGCATTTATCCTTGCAGTTCTCAGATCAGGTTGTTACAAAATGACAAGTTTTTTTCTACTTTGCTGATTTTGGGTTTTTTTTTTTTTTTCTGTTATGATTAACAATTGGAGTGTTTTAAGAACTGTAGAGTAATGAATATCGTCAGTGCCAGTACTTGTGGAAGAATGGAATTATGCCCAGTGATGGACTCTAGTCTTGACCTGTTATCTGACTCTTTTTCTGCCTTTTCTTCTAACAACTTAGTTGCAAAAAGCAATTTCAGCACAGGGAGGACTGATTCTTCTCATCATGTTCCAACATGTACAAAGTTCATTGATCTAATTATCACTTAGATAGTGTAGCAATGTAGTAGATTTACATGTAAGGTAAGATCATACGTGGACAGAGGGAAAGAAGCAAGTAAAACTGAAAAAAAAATTTTTTGTATTTCCTCATTAGCCTTTAGCTTATTATATCTTGATTATTTAGGCAAGTTCTTTGTTTCAGTTTTAATATGGTCAGTCATGGAAATGGAGTCTGAATATATATTCCTATAGAATCAGAATAACTACTAGGAAGACCATTAGAGTGAGAACAGTGTAACATGAATACCAGTGATGAATCAGATTCTTTACTCAGGGTCCAATTCCTCCTAATTGCCACTTACGGTTGGTTTCACACTATATTAAAATAATTGCTTATCCATAACAACATCCGTAAATCTAGTTAAGGTTTCACTATAGTAGCTTTAATGATTCCTGAATTCCTCTTTATAGCACACTTTTGCAAGTGCCAATTGAGTATGGTAAAGTAGTAAGGATCTAAGCAGTAGAATATTTTATTCTAAAAATGCATTCAGCAACATAAAGGTTAATCGTTTACCTGATATCGAGATGAGGGATGAATTTTTGCTGTCCTCAGTGTGGATCAAATTTATTAATCTCTTTTGTGGAGAAACTGAAGGATCAGTATTAAGAGCAAGGGCAGGACTGATATAAAAGAATCATGGAGATTTATCAGTTGTTCTTCTGTTTTAAGCATGTAATATCTTGTTTATCCAGGCGTTTTAAGGTTGTCTTCATTTAACAGAGTTAATTATATAGTGCTAATATAAATAATATTGTTATACATTGTTACTAGCAGTTAATTACCATAGACTAGTTGGATTTTTCACCCAGAGTTTGTGAGGGAGATATCATCTTACTTCTATGAAGCTGAACCTCTTTTAACAAARATTCTTCTCAAAAAGATTATAGCAAAATAGTAATGTATCAGGACTGTCTGTTGGTCTTCATTTCACCCCCTTTTAGAAGAACTCCTGCCCTTCTTGAAGCTTCCGTCTCCTTCAGGATAATCGAGAAAATGGGAAGGAATTTGGGTGCAGCTTTGTCTTTTGGCCTTCATAATTGGCATGAAGGTTATTTTGATTTGGGAGATTTTATTCTTAAATCTATAGCAGGTTATCTATACCTGCACTGGGAAGCAGTGCTGGCACTGATTCCTGACAACAAATCTTGAATGAAAACTTGATCACTCTGAATTTTACCATCTGTTATATCCAACCTGGTATTCTTGGATCCTTTAGCATACTAAGGGACAAGCACATCACTCCCTACGATTTGGACATATGTTGATTACATTTATTTTATACACTGTAATAAAAATTGCAGCTCTAATCCAGAAGCAATTCAGTAATTTTACATAGATCAATATGTTTTGTAGGAAATTATTTTTCAGTTGCATTGTTTAAGCTGATAAAGAAACAGATTGTTTTAAAAATGATGGAAAATAAATGAGAGTCTCTGAAGTCTTTTACAAGCACACATAATTTGGATTGTATTTAAATTTTTTTTTTTATTTCCCATTGAAATGGTTTCAGTAAGATTTTCTTTATTTTGGCACACTGTGCACTTCAAAGCATGACCAGAATTTGAAACAGCATTGTAGTTCTAATTTGCTTGTCCCGCTAGAGACTCTACTCAATTGCAAATTAATTATGGAAAATAATGGAACATTATAATGAAGATTAAACAGAAGTTAGTGAGTCTCTGTTCCAYAGTATTTTAAACTTTTTCTATGTTAAATGAATATACCTATAAAGGGCTTGGGAGGGAGAGAAAGAAGGGGACAGATGTTGTATGTCGTGTGTGTAGGAGTCAGTCATTCATATTTTGATAAATAAGCTGCTTAAAGAGTGTAGCTCTGAAAACAATAATCTTAACTGAGAATGCAGTAATGTCTGATCTAACAGTTTTACACGTTATCACTGTTAATGCAAATGAGAAACAGAATTGTTTGGTCTAYTTTTTCAGCAAGTAAAAGATGCTCTTAACTGCGAGGTTGCATTCRCCATTGAATTTCATTTCATTTCTGAATCTATCAGATCATGTGACAAAGCCAGTCACAGATTATAACCTTTATTACAAAATAAAAATATATCGCAAGAGGCATGCCTGTAGTTTATTTAAAGTATAATTTGGCAAAATCACATTTATTTCCTGTGGGAGATGTGCAAGGTGTTATGATATTTTGGAAAACTAATGCTAAGATTTTTTTAAGCACGGTGAGACATCTGAGGAACACTCACAATAGCATTAGCTTCTCAAACATAATAATGCATAAAAGAGCAGCAGTGTACAACCACTTAATTTTACTTACACAAATATTAAGCAGACAGCTTAACCTCCTCCTTAGTTCCACATTCCACTCTTAGGCCCAGTGATAGAAGCCTCCTGAAACACAATAATTATGAGAAAATACTAGAGTACTACCAGGCTTATTGAGATAAATGTCTTTTGAATCCTGGTAACTTCCCATCTCCTGCCTTAGCATATATCTGATGGAGATGGGAGACTTTCCTAAATAAAGGTCTTATTTCTTCAGTTTTTTGTAGGGCAAATCCTGTATGCTCAGCTAGTGAGGAAAGATTGTAATATGAACTGAGCCAGGATATTTAATTTAATTGTTAACTTTTTATTCCTCATCTAAAAAAGTGACTCATGACCTAGTTAGAAAGCATAATAAAGTGGATTGTCAAACTCTGTATTAATAAAAACTACTTAATAATGTTGCATGATGTCAAATTGCGGAAACATGTATTGGGAAATGTAGATGTTCATGTAGAGCTTCCAGATCAGTGTGATAAATATCAGCCATATCTCTCTCTGACTCTTTTTACGTTGAATGGGGTAGGTGAAATGCAGTTTTGTCAGGTCTTTTGTTTGTAGAAGATTGCATGTATTTCTAATTACCGTGATAGCATGAGGTGCTGTAAAAATAGTTTTGAACTATTGCAACTATTCCTTCACGCCTTCAGAATTTTAAATGAAGTTAAATCGAGTCGTTCCTAGAATTTTTTTTTTCTGTAAAGTATTTCACACCTTCAAGAGAACCTGTTAAAGACATGTATTCTTATCACAGATTATCAAAAGTGAATTTATCAAGTGAGTCCTTGCAAAAAGTGTTCTGCTACAATTGCTTGTACCTTTTGCAAAACATACCAAATAACATGAACTACTGAATAAGGAGATGTTAGTGGGGAGCTGAGACCTCTGAGGATGAGGCATACTGAATATGGATATTAGTTATATTTCTATTCAAAATATAATGGATATATGGGAGATACATGTTTGCATCTCCTAGCAGGAAAAGGAGGAGAACTAATTAATTTTGACTCTCTGGTTTACTGCATTTCAGCAATTTGCAGAGGTTTTAACATGCGTATTTTTAGTGGAAGAATATAGCTGATGACAAAAAATAAAGAAAGGTGGGAGGTTATTATGATTGCACTAATATATATTGTGCCATGATCTTGGGCTGAAAAATAAAAGTCTGAAGATCTACACTCCAGAAAAAAGTCTTGGAAAAATAATTTCTGTATGACAGCCAAAGAATTTTGTTATCTGATACTGTCCTTCTGAAAAGATTATGAGAGATAGGTTGAGCAAAACAATTTATGTCATATATTTTAGAATAATTTTGAAATAACACAGGCAAAATAACTTTGATTTTTATTAATATACTGCTTGGATATTGTATAATCTATAAATCTATAAAATGGTTTGTTAATGTGCAAAGAGCTGTACTAGTCAGAAATGCGATTTCTCCCTCTGCCATATTTCTCCAGCACATTTTTGTCTTGTGTCTCATTAAAATAAGGGGAAAGTTTTTATATTAATTCTATATGGCAAGAGGGAAGTGACAGTTCTCAAATGCTCATTGCTTGCTGTAGAATGGGAGAAAAGGATAAAACACACTTGGCAGTGGAATTTCCAATGCTGAATGCCATTGTAAGTTAAGAGAGCAAGATAAACTCCCTGCTAAAAAATACTCTTTTTTTTTTTTTAATCATTTTGTCTCCATCTTTGTTTAATGCTTAGTCTATTTCAGCTTTAGAGCCTTTAGTAAAGTATTTTCTAAGCTGCTGTAGGCAGTAGAGTTCTCTGCCTCTCCAAGACTGGCAGTGAGTACACATTATTATTTTGTATTTTTTTTGAAATGTTCACTTGCCTGTTTACATCAACCGGAATGTTTATAGCTTTGATAAATTCTCTTTGCTCTTTGTTTCCTCTCTGGGAAATAACTAAATGTGATTCAAAACCATTCTAAGGAATTTCACAAAAAAAATCACTGTTTCAAAGATCTCAGTACTGAGAATTCTAAAGGGTTTTTCTTCTTGTTTCCTAGTAAGCAATCAACAGAGCTGGAAAACGTGGCAGTGAAYTCTTTCTCTCTTGCGCTTTTATTCATGGAACCTGGATTTTACAAGGTAATTGTTCCATTTTAACTGTCTGCAGTTTACTTTTTTTTCAACTTTTTTTTTTTCAATTTTCAACATTGCATTGTATTAAATATTTGTACACTATAACTGTTCTGTGTTGCATTGCATGCATTCAGAAGCCTATATTCTCTCAGGAAGGAAGGAAAATATATATGCCAAGATCTATAATATCTGTGAATTCCTGAAATGTTCTTCCACTATATTTCCATCCGTCTGAGTGGAAGAAGAGTTAAGCTAAACCATAATGTTTAAATTTGAAAATTAGTGCATTTGTTATTGAAGGATTGCTTCTCTGCATATGCACTCTGAATTTATTAGAGATTATATTGGTAGGGAGGCTAAACAGATGTTCAGATGTGTCCACATATGCTTGATAATCCTTATTGCTTTACATATTTTAAGTTTTACAGATTTACAAAAATTGTACAGATTGTCCAAAATTAAAGATTATGATGCCTGCTCTTAAGCATGTTTTCTAACTGTAATGTTTTGAAGATAGTCATGTTAAATATTTTAAACATTTAATTATCTAGAGTTTCAAAATGCCTGTGGAAAATGAACTTGCTTTGATAATTATTTTTGTTACCAGGAGAGTAGAGATGGTTTTATCAATAAAAATATCTCCCTTAATATCTTCCTGCAGTTTGGATAAACCTCTAGACCTAATTTTATTCTCTTCCCTTGTAGATGAATTTTACCTTTCAAGTTGTTTTAGCTATGAGAGAGAATATTACTCTGAATTTTTCTACTGCTGAAGTTAGTCCTTTCACACATGATTAAGAAAGATTTTTAAATCTTTTTTATTTTGTTATATTTTAAAAAGAATAGAACAAGCAAAAGCTTCTCCAAATTAATTCTTTTAAATGTAGAGTTAAACAGAAGAATTATAGCAGAAGGGCTACCATGAACCATATATTCCAGGTGAAAATTTGCTCTTCTGGAAAAGAAAATTAGCAGCCTTTGCAGCAACTAAGATGGTGGAGAGAGTATTTGGCTTTGACACATTTATTTAACAAGTGGAATCCAAAGGCTGTGCATTTTAATTAATCGATTGCATTTCTTTAGTAAAGAGAGGAAAAAGTTGAAGTAGGCTCTGCTGTGGATGAGTCCGTGCTACAAGATGTGGATGGTGACGGAAAAAGAGAAAAGTAGCAAAATTTCTTTTTAGACATTCTAATGATGGAAGCCATTTGTAGATACTAGAGAAGACTGTCATTTTTACTAACTGTCTTTCACCTTCACCTTCACCTTCATGAGTAGGGAAAAAAAATATAGCTTACCGAGCTTCTTTTGATTGAAGGTATAGTTAAAGATTCCTTTGATTCTAATGAGTTATGTGTATTTTTCAGTACTAAGATTTCTACTGGAAAACCTCATTCAGTTTGGAGTAGCTCTATGGAATGAGAATAAACTCACTTAGGCTTAGGATAATCACCTGATATAAGGGTAATAAGATATTTTCAATCACCTGGAAGGCAGGCTTTAGAGTTGTAATTTGGTTAATATTCAGACAGATTTGAGAGTTACTGTGAACAAAATTGCCTCTCATCTGTCCTTTTTCTTTCTACTTTTTTAGAAAATATTAAATACGTATATTTTAAATTATTATCACCTACTCATTTTTGTTTTCTTAATTCTTTTCTTGTGAATATAGAATACATAGCATGTTGATTTGTCTAAGCTGATACTGAGAAAGTTTTCTCTGTACTATTGATGCAGTATTGGAGTGCTAACGAAAGTGAACAAAAACTCAGCAGTTCGTAAGAGTCTCGTGAACATATCTGTCTGTAACTATCAAGCAATTATTAAATGCTAACATAAAATATTAAGAGGCTTATGGTACAATATCTATTTTTGTTTCAGAACTTAAAATTAATTTATTATATTTATAACATTTGTTATAAAACTTGAAAGGTGTTATTTAAGAGTATTATCACTTCTGTACATACATCCTTTTGTAAAGAGAAGTTATCTGAGTACTCTGTGACAGCGGTTTTAGATATAAAACATACACCCAAAAAATGAAGTTTTAGTTCAGAAATTAGCCATGGATCTCTTTTTGTGTGGAAAGAATAGAAAGAAGGTTTTTTTATAACTACTGTGGAACAACTTCCTGTGTTCTGCAGAAGATAAATATACTTTACACAAACATACAATATCTGTTGCCTCCTTTTGTTATCACACCAAGATGCATCCCTTTCCTGTCATAAGCAATGCAATGTTCAAGATTATGTACGTTCCTTAAAATAAGAGAATCAATCATTGAAAGTCCTTCCTTGACTTTCCTTCATGTCTTGCTCACACCCTAATGCACATTTTGAAATCTATCATTTCTATCTATCTATCATCTATCATCTAGCATTTTTAGCGTTGCAGTTCTGTCTTTGGGTTAGAATTTGCAAGCAAAACTCTTCTTGGTAAAATACTGTGCTGCATTCCATAAATTAGAAAATATATAGCAGGAGGAAATCCACAAAACTTTAAATACATTTACTGTCAAAAAAAGGGTGACATTTGAGCTACAATTATAATGAAAGTTAAAAAGAGACCTTATCAAGGTAATGCTTATAGTGTCCCTAAGTGAATAGAGTGGCTCTCTTTATTTTATCTTATTAAGGGGTTTTCAACTTCAGTCTGACTGACAAAAACCAAAACATTAAAAATCCATTTCTTAACAGCAGCTTGCTGATACACAAATGATTTATAAATACATAACTTTTTTCTAGGTATTGACAGTTAAAGACTTTGAATTTTAAAAAAAAAAAAAATCTGTATTTTTAGTATAAAATAAAAAATGGTAAAATATGTACCTTTTAGTAGAAATTTAAAAGATGCATTTGGTACAAGCTTCAAAAATTTATTCTTGAATAACAAATTTCTGAGCTCTATTCCAAGCTTGCTTACTGCCTCACTGTAAATTAAATCATAGTTAGACTGGAGGATTCTGCTCAGACCTGATACATATTTAGCTTTAATCATTTATGACACTGTTTTCTGACACATTTTACTCTTCTGGACAGAATGTTTTTCTGGCAGCTAGGGGCTGTCAATACAGTTTAGACTCCAGATCTGAAAGGCTTGGTAGCACAGGATGTTTAAATGCGTATCGTTTAAGTGCTAATGATGAAAACCCCATCCAATTCTCTCTGAGACCCCTGTTTTAAATCCAATAAAAAGCCCTTGAGTGGCCAAGCAAGAGCAGGTTTCTCAGCCATGTTAATGAGAGGAGCAGAACCAGTCACTGCTTGCTAATGGTGTGGAAACAGTCTCATGTCACAATCCTATCAAAGTGCTGTTGCAGGCATTGCACACCTCTCTTGGGAATAGAGATTTCTCCACACTGAGAAGCAATGCTGTTATCTTTACTTTGTTCAATTTGGGATATGGCGAATGTGAGTGAGGAGACTKGTGCATGTGCTATTAACTGTTAAAGAAGTGTTCTTGGTATCCCTCAGGCATACTATGAGAGATGGCAAACTACATGGCAAGGCCTAACTATAGACCAATATAAGCTGGAAATAATATAATTAGACGTGGCAGAAGAAGGCACTGAAGCGAAGAAGCATACAGTGTGCAATTCTGCCCTGAAATTCTGGAAAGCAGATAGTGGTAGGAAAAATTAGAAAGAGATATTTTTCTACAGGTAGTTCTCAGAAAGGGTTTTTGCCAGTAACAATAACTAGTAACAATGTCATTTGATATCAGAAGAGAAAATAATAATAGCAAATCATAAAGTATTAAGACAGCATATGGCAATATATACATACTCAGTAGACTACAACGATTTTATTTATAAATTCAGAAGTAGATTTAGRTGTAAATACAGCATAATGAATGTGATAGCCTTCCATAATGGAATGGCTGGCTGGAAACATGATGAGAGAGCAATGGATGTATTCTGCATTGAATTCAGCAAGGTTTTTGACTCCTGTAATGTCCTCCAAGCTGAGCTCAGGAAGTGAGGGATAGATGAGTGAGCAGTAAGGTGGGCTGAGAACAGGTCAAATGTCAAAGCTCATAGAGTTCTGATAAATGGTGCCAAGTCTAGTTGGAGGCCTGTGGCTARTRGCATCTCCCAGAGGYTAGTACTRGGTCCGGTGCTATTCAGCTTATTCAATGACTTGGATTAAGGGCCAGAGTGCACTTTCAGCAAGTTTGCAGATACAAAATTGGGTAGAGTGGCCAACAAACTAGAGTGGTCTGTGCTGCTGTTCAGAGGCACCTGGACAAACTGGAGAAATGGGTGGAGAGGGACCTCCTGAAATTCAGCAAAGGCAGATCCTGTACCTGGGGAAGAATAACCCTGGACGCCAGTATAGATTCAAGGTTGGCCTTCTGGAGAACAGCTCTGCAGAGGGCCTGGTAGCCAACAATTTWAATCCTGGAAGTTTAAGCTTCATTTAAGCATCGGTGCACCCCTGTGKCCACCAACGCCCATGTATCCTGGAAGGCATTGGGAAGAATGCTTCCAGAATGTCAAGAGAGGTGATMCTCCGCCTCCGCTTAGTCCTGATCAGGCCACATCTGGAGTAGTCTGTCTAGTTTGGGGGTTCGCCGTGCAAAGGAGACATGGTCCTACTGCAGAGTCCWGCACAGGACTATAAGGACAGTGAGGGCACTGGAGCAGCTCTCTTATGGGGAAAGACTTGAAAGCCTATTTAGCCTGGAAAACAGAAGACTAGACAAGACTTTATCAGTGTATATCAATATATTTATTAKGAGAGTGTCTAGAGATTGGGGCTTAGGTCTTTTCCATGGTGACCACTGACAGGACAGTATCTCTAGATACTCAAAATCCTCCTGGATGCAATGCTGTGCAACATGTTCTGGATGACCCTATTTGTGTAGAGGATGTTGAACTAGAGGATCTCCAAGGGCCCCTTCTAACCTCAAGCATTATGTATGATTCTGTAAGCAGAGAAGCAGTGTGCTCCTACATAGACTAAAAAGTAATATTCTTCTAAATTTATCAGAGACTCATCAAGATTGCTCTTGGATTCCTCACTTTGTTTAAGGAAATCCGTTGTGCTGAGTCTGGTGTTCTTTCTCTGGGAAATACTAATGCATCTTCAAAGGCCATTATTTGAAGTCTTCTAATAAATTCTCTATGTGCAAAAATGGTCCCTTTTTACACATTTTCTTTTGTTTAAGTTGTTACATAAATCTGCAGTCTTTTCAAAATCATTTGAGAGTCTTTCCTTCTAACTTGGAACATGACTAAGAAATACAATAAAAATGTTCTTTATGTTCTTAAAATTGGATGCATTGAAGAAAGGTAGGACCCACATTCTGAGACTGTATGTTTCTTTTACAGCTATTAGAATTGATTTTAAAAATGTGGAGGTGTGATTTCAATATTAATTTGTTCATACTCAATATATTGCTTTGGATCTATTAACTTAGTCAATTTAGATGACTACGTCCTCTAAATACCATACTGCCCTTGTAACTCTGAAATCATGGACAATAGCTTGCATAGTTAGTAGTGTGTTATAGTTAGACTTTTCTGAAATTGTGTTTATCTTGTGTGCTGCTTAATTATTATTTTCTTACTTTTCAAAACATATTAATAGATTGCACATATCGTACCATTTTTGTTTCTTTTGCCTATCTGTGTTTGAAAAACACACCTCATTCACATTTTTAATACCATAATTCATTATTAATGTTGAGCTTTTTGATTGCCTCCAATACATCAAAATTAATCACATCCACCTGTATTTACTTGGTTACTTTTATGTTTTAATTTCCTTTTTTCCTTCCTTTTCTTCACCTTTTTTTTCTATGGCCTACCACTTAGTATCATGTATCTCTTCATAATTAGAGACCAGCATCCTTGAGAAAATAACTGTTTTACTATACAACCACAAATGTGATTCTTATAGTTTTTTCATGGTTTCTTGAGAAACCTATGATGTCTGAAACAGCAATGGGACCCTAAGCATACACTATTATCATGAATGATTGAAATACAAAGGTAATGTGATGTGAAACTGAAAAAAAAAAAGAAAAAAAAAAGTGAATGAGATCATGGCTGTTATAATTACGCATCCCAGTTGCTAAAGAAGGTCATGTAGGCTTCATGACATCTCTGAAAGTCAAAACCATGCCAAGAAATCAAGCTTTTCATAGCAAAGATGATATGGATGACCTGTTGAATTAGGTTGTAATATAAAAAGAAGTTTCACTATATGCAGTGACCAGTATGCATCAGTTCTGAGGAAACTGACCAAAATGACAAAGAGATGAACACCAGGCTCAGAACAAGGCGGGAGTAAAACTTCAATAGCAAACAACTTTATGTGGAAACATTCCAATTAATGCCTTTGGCCAATCTGAATTAAGATTCTGACTTCTCATAGTATTTCTTCTAATTGTTTGGACTGTGCAGCTGGGATTCTGGATATAAGGTTCTTATATTCTCTAAATTATATAACGTGATAATATTCCAGCTTCATTCAACCTTATTATAGATATCCTCAGCTCTGCTGAGCATTTTAATTACAGGACTTGAATGTGCAGAAATAGAAAAGAGCTATTGTTGCTGCAATCTGCAAAACGCATTATTTTGTGGGTAGCAGCAGGTAGATGATAATGGTTAGCTGTACTGCATCCTACAGAGAATAATGTATTTTCTGGCTCAGAGAATGCTTCTGTCCCTCAGAGTGCAGTAAAATTGCGTATTGGAAGATTTACAGTGATAATGAATTAGAAATTCTAGTAAATTAAAACAACTGCATTCTTTCCTCTAACCACAATGAAGGAAGCTTTTTTTCTTTAGTTATGACGTGACCAAAAGCTAGGATGTTCAACATTGTCAGATGTCACCCGGTATCTGAATTCCAGCTTTTACTTTGAGTTAATGTTTCCTTCAGTTACGAGACAGTCTWGCAAAACATAGTGTGTGTGCTTGTTGGGGAGCCAGAAGAGGCAAAAAGAATCCTAGGAGAGATATCCAAATCAAAGATTTGGCTGAGATTTGGCTGAGAGGGTAGAATGGCCTTTCAAATTGTGTTTGTCTTAGACTAACCTCCCAGTTCAGAAATAAAAACTGATGCTGCATCGATAAGCAAATAGCTATTACATAAATAGGAATGCCAATCCCAAAAATAATTTTGTCCATATAGTCTGTTTTAATCTTGCTATGGAAACTTACTGCAAYGATTGAAAAGAAGATCTGCCTAGATAAAATGTTAACTCACTATTCGGAGTAGATTCTTCCCTTTCAATCAGATGAGGCTTTCATTTTGAAAATATTTCTTTTCTCTGCAGGTTGCTGCATTAAGAAATAGGCTGATACTTCAAAGGAAAACCCGTATATGTTCAGTTGCACAGAAGTTACTGTACATTCTTAGTTTAGAACATTCTCTGATGTCTTAATTCGTATAGGGTAAGAACATGGGTACCTTACGTAATCATTTAATAGTATACTTTAGGTAAAAAATGCTGTGATTTTTAMATTTATTCACAAAAATTCATTGTAGTGAGAAAAAAATGGAATGAGAAGGGAATTTCTGTGACAGTTTGATATAACAAATGTAGCATAGCACTGAAGTTTGATTGAATTTCTGATAGGAAAAAAGTACTTAGAAAATAATGCTTTGACAAAGCATTTTTTAAAATAAGYGTATTGCCCTTCTGAATATATTTTATTTTATATTTATTTTGTCCTACTTTTGAGATAATTCTCAGGTCCTAAGTCTATAAAGTAGTAGTTACTGAAAACACAAACACAAAAAAATCACATTTCAAATWAACAGAGATAAGTGAATGCCATTTTGTTTTTAAACAACTTTCATGCTCATCATTTCTTTAACCATCAGTATATATACAAGTCAGGAAGAACAGAATATATGGGGAACATATGGGAACATATGGGAACACAATATGGAGATGTTTACATAGTTAGCTGTTGCAATAACTTAATTAACTCTCCAATACTGCATTTCAAAAGCACAACAATTTCATGAGGRGGAACAACTTAGATGTGCTAGTGTGGAAGTGAAGGGGAGTTGTGACCTGGATAATTTGTGTCTGTGCATGAAAGAGCAAGTGATTGTGTTGCACTGTTGCTGTGCTATTCCAGTAACTCTTTATGGCAGATTGGTGGCCAATTGCTTCAGGGGCTTAATGGAAAAGCATTCTTAGATTATCCCTTGTCACCATGAAAGGCATTACTTTAGACTATCTTTCTAAAAATGAAATGGGTCAGATGTAGCTCAAGGCAGAGAGACTTACAGTTTGGGCATAACTTCAATCTGAAGACTTTTGAGGGTTCCATGTCTGTTTTTATTTATATTTTTGTGACTTGCTTATCTGTACTCATTAGTTTGGGGCCTTAAAATAGTTATGCTTTTTCGTAAAAATAACTAAACAAATTGCTGAGAGATGAAGAAGAAAATTCACTTTTGTATTTAGGACATTCATTTTTGATTTTCATCAAGAAAAAAAATCCCTGCAATAGTCAGAGTAGTCCAGCTGTTATTTAAGTGAGGTGAAAGAAAARGGAAAGGAAACATTTATCATTTGGAAAGATGCCTTCTATATAGAAAGATGAATTGTCAAATCAATTTTAACTTATTTTGTTCTCTTTTCTGAGTTTTGTTATTATTATTATTATTACTTATTTATTCATAAATATAGGCAGTCAATCTGGGTGTTTTGGAAATGGAAATGTAGCAACAACCTAGACTACAAAATGCAATCCCTCTGTCCACTCCAAAATGTTGTCATATCCAATCAAATTTAGATTTGGCCAAGAAGTAATTTACTTCCTTAAGMTATGTTTGTGTTGCTTTATCAAAATTGTGATGTACGAATCAAAAATATCAGCTTTAAGTTGAGAGCTCTTAAAATATCAGTACAAAAGTAACCACAGAATAGCACAATCACAAAGAATGATTGAGTTTGGAAGGGACCCCCGGAGGTCATCTAACTCTCTCATCTATTCCGCACTCCTTGAACTTGCCTATGAGGATGTTATGAGGAAAAGCTGTTGAAAGGCATGTTGATGTCAAGATAGACAAAGTCCACAGCTCTTCCCGCTTCTACACAGGCAATCATTCCATCACAGAAGATCAAGAGGTTGGTCAAGCATGATTTCCCTTTGTGAAACCATGCTGACTACTCCCAGTTGCCGCCTTGTCCTTCAGGTGCTTGGAAATGGAGTCCAGGACCTTTCAAGGAATTATAGTCCGCAGATCCCCCCACACTAATGCATTTATCCCATCAGGATCGATGACCCTSTGTAAGTCAGCTTGGCTTAAGCAATCCCTAACCCAATCCTCRTCCACCAMGGAAAAGTCTTCCWTTCTCCAGACTTCCTTTCTTGTCTCCAGGGTCTGGAATACCTGAAATGAGGACCAGTCTTACCAGTAAAGACTGAGGAGRAAAATCACTCAGGATCTCTGTGTTTCCTGAATCCYTTGTCYCCAGAGCCCCTGCCTCATTCAAGCATTTTCCCTGRTGAAAAAGAATTGAACACAAAGAAAAATTTTATAGATGACTTTAATATATTTCTCACAGAAAAAAAATGAATAAAAAGTTATGTAAGTTTCCCTAAGGATTGTATTTCTAAGGTAAGCACATTGGTTATGGTTGGCAAGAGGCTGTTACATCCAATATTTGCTTCAAGTGGAAGTGCAAATCTGTATTGACAGCACTTGGTTAACACCAGAGGAGAACACAGCACTGCTCTGCACACTGAGGACCATCTGTGCAGTAGGATAGAACCTAAATAAAAAAATGAAGGTTGTCTTTCCCTTACACCCCCATTCCCAGTGACAGTTGTACTTATCTATATTCTGCTTATTCTTTAAGCAGGAGAAATGAACTATAAGGCCGTAAAATTCATTGTCGTTTAGATAAAAGCAACATGAGATTGACTCCCTTTCCTTACTTTTACTCTCGCTACGTAAATACCTTTAATTGGATTTTACATGAGGAATAAATCTTTGTATAAATCAAAGAGAAATGTCTTTATGTAGTGTTCTAAGAGAGAGCAGATAAAATAAGAGCAGATAAAATGGTCCTTCAATCAACTATCAGCAATCATCACATGAATAAAATGTAGCATTTCTCAGTARACTGAAAAAGAATATGTGACTGATTCAGTTTAGGCAGGCCATATAATGCTATTAACCAAACTCTCTGCCAATGTGATTTGGAGTCATTGATCAAGCTGATGCTGCAAGGAGTTTAATTTAAAAAATCTGAGAAAGTTAGTAACTAGAAGGGAAGAGATAAGATATATTATTTTCTGCTGATAAACAAGGAGGAAATTCAGTGTTAGATATTACACTTGTATGATAGTAATAAACTATAGGAGGCCAGATACAACTATTTTAATCCTTTTTAAAATACTGCAGAAAATATTAATTCATTTTATATTTAAAAAACCTCCTTCCTCCTCCAAGGAACTTATTTGTTAAACAAGTCTAAAACTTATTTTAAAAAAATAAAAATTAAAATTGCCTCACCAYATTTTTCTTTTTGTTTGAAAAAGTTGATAGGGATATCATTGCACTGAAGTCAATAGAAATATTTTATTTACTATGAACATGCACTGGTCTCTATATACCAAAACTTGAGCAGTTATCTCTAAGTGCTAACATCTGAATAGCATTGAAGTACCTGGAATGGCTCTCTAGGTTTATCATAATCGTGTTCTAAAGTTATCTTAATGAGTTTCTTCCTCAGGCACAAATCCAAAGGGAAACTATTTTGCCATGAACTTCCTTCAGTTGTCATACATAAAATTACTAGGTTGCCATCTGTGTTTTATTTCCCCTTTCTTTCTTCTCTTGAGCAGGTCCTTGTTTCTAACAAATCATAGTGTACTGCTTTATTTTTTTTTTTGTAAATTTTGGTTTTCTCAATTGCACTTTTAGAAACACATTATGAAAACTTGAAGATTAGACTTCATGCATACCCAGCTCCACTAATATCAGCATMATGCCTTTTCAAACTAATGTTTTCAGAAAGATAAAAGGCTCCAGACCCTGCAGGTCTTTTGAGTTTAGCGTGGGGGGTTTTGGTTTTGTTTTTAATTTGTTCATTTTTTTTTTCTTTGCAGGAGAATAACTTTATTGTATCTTAAATGGAAGGCAAAAAGAAAGAATTATATAATAGATTGATAACACATTGGGAAAGTTTGTGGCTGAAGTAAATGACCGTCAGTGACTGTAGTGTTTGTCATTTGCTGTTCTAATTTCCATCAACTAACTTCTCTTTCAGAATCTATAAGTGGAAATTTCAAAAAGTAGCAATGTGTTTCGCTGCTGAGTGGACTACTAATGCGTTTCACTTTCTTCCCATATGTGAACTGAATATGAGCTGCCATCACTCACCATTTACCTTGCCTATACTAATATCCTGAAAGCCGTGTAAAATCTTTGCAAACCTGGCCTAACAAGGTATAGCAGATAAAGGAAGCRCTTAGACTCCTTTTTATAGACAATTATTATAAACCTGTGCTTTGAGATTATTCATATAGTTCTTAATATCCATAAAAGAGTATATCTCCACTTAAGAACTTGTTATAGATTATAGCAGCAATCATTCAAGATGTCTTACCACCAAATGTAGATTTTTATGATCTGGAATTAGCTTTGTTTTAAGTAAAATAAAGCAAAACATGTAATGTTCACTTTCATGCCTCTGTATCTACCACTCAGTCAAGTGGATAATTCTAAACCCAGTCATATCAGTTGGATGCAATAAGGATATTAACRGGGTGTGAAAATAAAAGCATGATAGTCAGGGTTGTATTTACAGGTATACGCAAGATCTCATGCACAGTATAAATAGATTTGAACTATCTAACCTGAATGTCCTTGAAAGTAATGGSTAATTAACATTGTTTTCTGAACTTGGTAATTCGAGCCATCCCTATGGATAATTTGTGTGGCTGTTTGCAGAGCTGTGTGAAGTTCTGCTGCAATTCCCAAAGGTGTTAATTAAATTATTTGGTCTGTTTCATTTCACATATGTTTCATTCTCTTGAGTTTTAGATATAAATGAACCCAGAAACAGCTTTGTTTCCTCACAACTTTGATCTGAGGCTATCAGTCCTTGCATGAGTTTTTGTAAGATTTAGGTCAAGTTATCCAAGCTGATTCTGTCTCATTCACAGCTACTGAATTCAGGTCATGTTTCAAGACAGGTATCTACTATTGGTTTCATGTAAGTAAGAATTACAAAGAGAACAGAATTGTCAATGTTGCTTCTGAAACAAAGGGGAAATAGTTTCTTTCCCCCATCCTGGCATCTGTAAAATTCCCTCCTGGCTGATGTTTTCCATGTTTGTAATACACCTCGAAAAACTACTAGGAAATCTTCCAAGCTTCCCCTAGATATATACTCAGATGAATGACTGTAGTGTCTTTGGGTTGAAATGGAAAAGGAAGAAACAGCTAATGGGGATCTTTCAGATTTCAGAACATTTATTTATTTATTTTATGTAAAGCCTGTTAACCATATTGAATTATTCAGCAGCTTTATTATACAAAGCCATATTCTTTAGGGGACAGGTTTTTATTTGTGTAGCTTTGAGGCTGCAACTATATCATACTGCAATGCAATGTGCACTAGTACCTCTTGAGATCAATTATAAACTAAGTAGCTGTAAATATGTAGGTGAAGAACATCTGAAAGCAATAAAAAAGAAAGCAGCACTGGCTTATCTTCTATCTCCAAGGAATGCACTGCATGTGTACTATAAAGAAAAAATATCTTGGTGCAGCTTTCTRTGTTTACCTAATGAGTTTTTACACACGTGGAGGAAAAATGCTGTAGTTAAAAGTTGAAATGAACATAGACACTACAACAGTCAATAAAAATGAGAATAAACWCTAATTCTGAAATATTTTGTCAAGCTCAAAAAGGCACTTGTGTTTATTTCAGGTTACAAGAAATATTTTGGAGATCAGAGGCGTTTCTCAACTCAAGCTATGGCAGGGACTAGAGATCTCTCCTCTTTGCTCAGTTTTTGTTTCTAAAAGGATGGGTAAAGCTAAGTGTACAGCTTCAGYTGCAGGTTTATTGACATATTATGCCTGGATCATACAGGAAATACACAGGTCTAAATATGCATATTGAAGTAGATAAATAGGAGAGAAATTCTTGTTTGTTTTTTCTTTTTTTAATTTATTTTTGTCTGTTTCCTAGATCACTGGGATCTTTCTTTTCTCGGTAACTTTCATCACTTAGCATGAACCCCTTTCCCAGCTCCTCTTATCCCCTGTTTCTATGCCAGGAACATAAGTGAAGGGGGAGTAATCTTGACTCAGTTTCCTGCCCATAAACTGTGTCCAAACTGATTGCTCATGTTGTGACTTAACACAGTCTATGGGAAGACGCCGAGAAAAGATCTCTGAGTTTCTATGTCAACTAGCTACTCATTTGTATTGTACTACAGTGAAAGTAGTAAGCACTATGACCCTCTGGATAGCCCTGGTTTTGTTGGGGGGGTTGGACTACAGCCTTCCCAGAGGAGCCTTTCAACAACCACAAATCTCCTTGTAGAAAAGTATCATAAGAAACATCTTCAGGAGGATGTTCTCCAGCTTAACAGGGAATATCTCACTTCYGAAGGGGAAACTTATAGGCAAAATAACAATTCATACTGCAGGCTGACCTTGTATCACTACATATCTGTGTATAATGTGTCACTATGAATATTTTTCCATCTTAAATAGAAGAGGGAATATAAAAGAGAAATCTCAATAACTAGCGACAGCCTTCCCYCACAAGTTGAGGACCAAGTCTATTCTATCCCTCTAAAAATCAAAAATCATGCTGAAAAAGAAAATCCTTAACAAATAAATAAACAACAAAGAGACTTGATTKCCAAAATCAGTTTAAGAATTTGAAAAAAAATACAGGGAAGTTGTGTGTCTGAATGGGTACCTTAAAATTTAGTTCCATTTAAACGGGATATGAGGGATTACCACTTCACTGTGCTACTTTTCCTATTCTAACCTCCAGTAATGTGGCTGGGCTACAAAGAACTGCATGAARAGCAATTTCATCCTTCCATTTTAATTTCATCCTTCCATTAAGAGAAGCTGTAACAGGTCAGTTCTTGCAGACAGCAGAAGAACACAGTGGGTCTGCTAAGTCAGACCAGAGATCTAGCTAGCTCTCTTACTGAGTRAAAAGAAAAAGAAAAAAGAAATCTGTAAGAACAACGCAGGTCAAAGGCAAGGTACAATAAGTGATTCCTCCCCCATCCCCACTCAGGAATGAAAGAGAAAAGCACCAGGCCTGCCCTGAGATCGTGAACATGCACAAAAGTGTAGGTAAAAGTAAGTTTTCAATCAAGTGCTTGCTGAAGGGGGTAGAGAGTGTGAACAAAAAAAAGAAAAATATTGCTTTTGAACAAAAATGCACGATTTCCTTTTTTCTTATTGCTTCTGCTGTGCGAAAAGAGTAGGGTTCCTTACTTTCTCTGAAAGAAACATTACTGCATCAAATAGCTGCCTGTCATTATTTTCAGTTCCCCAGCAACTTGTGTAGGCCGAAGCTTGGACTAAACAGAGATAACTGTAGCCTAACAGTGTTTATWGCAGCTTCCTTTCTAGGCTTCCTTCTGCTGTAGACCACTGCATAACAATGTGACCTAAATGTAAGGATTAAGAAAGTGTTTTATATTGTGAACTACAAAGGATGTTGTCCTCAGGGCTGTGTATGAAGAAAATCTTATAGATATATTTGTGCAGGAAGAAAGATGGCCTCAGAAATAATTTTATTTCATATTAAGGTACCATTCCTATATGATTAATTAACAGAATTGTTGCAGGCGGCTGTATATTTGCTAAATATTTATTATACATTTATTATACGTGAGAGACCTACCAGCTACTTTTTCCTCATCATAAAAGATTATTGTTTTTACCTTCACATTTTACCACCATGAAAAGCCAAAATTATGGTCAGTGGAGGCTGGGAAAYATATGTTTATGTTGCAATTAGCCATTTCCTCAAGGAAAAAAAAAAAAAAAAAGGTACTAATATAAGCAGGATTGAAGACTAATATCTTGTAAAGGGAAGAAGGCTATGAGCTAATCACAGCCATCAGCTAAACATAGCCACCTTTCCCACTCTGTTATGGAATCAACAACTGTTAAATCACAGTGAATTTAGGAAGGCATCCTTAATGTAGTATTGACATGGCTTATGGTCACAGATGGACTCGAGAAAAGTGATTTGGAATTTGTTGTAGCTAAGATATAGGTGTATATAAGTAGTATTACCAGATAGTAAATTAGTAAATCACTTTGAAATAACACAATAAGGTAATAAAATATTATCAGTAATAATAATAATAATAATAATMATCATCATCATCCTTGGGCAGCATGCTAGCATCAATACAAATACTTACATTAGTGAACTGGACACATAGAGAGCAATTTTAAATTAGAAGTAAACACTCACATGCAGTTTGACACTGGTGAAATGTATTTACATCAGCCCTGCTGCAACTACTGAAGAAAGTACTGATAGGATTGCAAAGGAAACCAATTACAGTTATTGAAAATACAAGTGAAAACATGAAAACAATCACAGAAACTGAGTGCTGTTGAAGCATCACATCTTTTTAGCAGAAATGCACCTGTTAGTTGGATTTCTTCTTTTATTGTAAAATCAAAAAGAGAAAAAATAAAAAGATAGTGTTCTAGATATCTAGCTATAAACTGAGCCTAGTAAATTGGCTACTTATTTCCATCTTTAAAGTGGACACTAAAGGAGACTAGTAAAAGATTCTCTAATCTATTTGCTAGAAAATTCATCTCAATCTCATACTGATGTCTTCTCTTTTGGTATGTTAGCAACTACAGGCAACTAGATTTCACAGAATCACTTATTTGATCAAATAAATTATTCAAACAAATCACTTTTGATTTGTTTTTAACGTTGAATGAAAAAAATGCKTAGAGGTTAGACTGTTAAAGCATTTTCATTGTCAGATAATAAATATCACATTAAAGAGAAGAAGAGCTGTGCTCTGTGGAATGAAATAATCCCATTTTGCAAATATTCTTTGCTCTTCAGATTAAGTTTGATCATGAGCTTCATAAATCATAATGAAAAACAAATGCTTCTGAAAGCAACCACATGAGTACAATGAATGTGATCCACTACCCAAAATGATGAAGATGAGATCTTAAAATTTACACGGAAAGGTATTATTATTTCCTAGCGTAAAACACAAATGACTCTCCCTAGCAAAAGTTAGGTGCTAGGCTTATCAGTATTTGTGTTGCTACATAACCAAAAAAGCACCTGTGGGATGACAGATGAAGACTGTTCTTGCAGTTTGAAGGAGAAGGTGGTAAGGAGATATGAAATACTGTGATAGCTATAGGCCCAGCTCTGGTAGTACCAGATTCACAAACAGTTTATCAACTGTAGGTCAGATTATCTTCAATATAGCAAACTGAGTTCACAAATAGCATCATTTATTCAAGTGCAACATTTGCAAACCAGGTTTCAGATGTCTGTACAGGAAATTCTCTACTACAGCACTGGATATTTAGCTAGCCCTGGTGTACAAATCTGCAGTCATCACTCACTTCAGAAGATGGGCTCTTAGTCTCAAGGAGTCTCCTCAGGCAGASTCCTGACCCAAGGGGAGGAAAGTGCCTCAACCTGTCAACAGATCCAGAAGTTACAATGGAATCTTTCCTCCTTCCTCTTTACTTCTTTGTTCCTTTTTTTTTTTTAACATATAAGGGGAACTTGAGTGAAGTGAACTTGAAGGGGAACTTGTGTGAATTCTAAGGAGTCAGGCAGAAGGGGCAGGAGACCTGTGTGGATGAGCAAGGAGCTTAGGCAGCAGTATACAAAATGTGGAAAAAAGGACAGGCCCCTTAGGAGAAATACAGGAATGTCATCAGGGGTTGCAGAGGTGTGACCAGGAAAGCTAAGGCACRTTTGGAATGTAAMCTGGCGAGGGATGTTAAAAACAASACGAAAAACTTTTTCAAATATATTAACAACAGAAGGAAGGTCAGGGAAAACGTGGGTCTGCTGGTGAATGGGCTGGGTGTCCTGGTTACAAAAGCACAGAAAAAACAGAGTTGCTGAATGGCTTCTTTGCTTCAGTGTTTACCAAGGGCAGCCCTTCAGAACTCCAGGCTCTAGGGACAAGAGCAGGACTGGAGAGAGGAAGACTTGTCCTGCATAGAGGAAGATTTTGTTAGAGAGCTCCTGTGGAAACTCGACACCCACAAATCCATGGGCCCCAATGGAATGCACCTCAGAGTGCTGCGTGAGCTGCTGGATGTCGTAGCCGAGCCRCTCTCCATCATCTTTGAAAGGTCCTGGAGAACAGGGGAGGTGCCAGAGGACAGGAAGAAAGCCARTGTCACCCCRGTCTTCAAAAAAGGCAAGAAGGAGGAGCCGGGCAACTGCAGGCCGGTGAGCCTGACCTCYGTCCCTGGAAARGTGATGGAGCAGSTCATCCTGRCTGCTGTCTCCAGGCACATGGAGGAGAAGAAGGTGCTCAGGAGTAGCCAGCATGGGTTYACCAAGGGGARATCATGCTTRACTAACSTGATAGCCTTCTTCAATGGGGTGACTAGATGGATAGATGAGRAGAGAGCAGTGGATGTCATCCATTTGGATTTCAGCAAGGCTTTTGACRCYGTCYCTCACAGCATCCTCCTGGGCAAGCTCCAGAAGTGTGGATTAGATGGGTGGACAGTGAGGTGTATTAGAAATTGGCTAGATGGCAGAGCTCAGAGGGTGGTAAACAGTGGTGTAGAGTCCAGCTGGAGGCCTGTGGCTAGCAGTGTCCCCCCGAGGACTAAAGTCCTTGGTCTGGTCCTGTTCAACTTATTCATTAACGACCTAGATGAAGGGATGGAGTGCTCCCTCAGCAAGTTCGCTGATGACACCAAACTGGGAGGAATAGCTGATAGCCCTGAGGGCTGCGCTGCCWTCCAGAGGGACCTGGACAGACTGGACARCTGGGCGRYGAGWAACCYCATGAAGTTCAACAAGGGCAAGTGCAGGGTCCTGCACCTGGGGAGGAATAACTCCAGACAGAATGGGGACCGACCTTCTGAAGAGCAGCTCTGGGCATCATGGTGGACGACAAGTTGACCATGAGGCAGCAGTGTGCCCTCGTGACCAAAAACACCAATGGGATCTTGGGGTGCATTAAGCAGAGCGTCTCCAGCAGGTCGAGGGAGGTGATTCTGCCCCTCTACTCAGCCCTGGTGAGGCCGCACCTCGAGTRCTGTGTGCAGTTCTGGGCTCCCCAGTGCAGGAGGGACGTGGAGCTGCTGGAGAAAGTCCAGCGCAGGGCCACGAAGATGATTAAGGGCCTGGAACATCTGCCCTATGAGCAAAGGCTGAGAGAGCTGGGCCTCTTCACCCTGGAGAAGAGAAGGCTGAGAGGGGATCTCATTATAAGTACCTCAGGGGAGGGAGTGAGGAGGATGAGGCCAACCTCTTCTCAGTGGTAGCTCCCAAATAAGTTTCTGTAATGCCAACACTTTTGTTAGGCCCTAGTTTTTGCTCTAAGTTCCCTCTTTTCAAGCAAGTCTTCCACAACAGTGAAGGTAGAAAGGGCATCTTATGTGACATGAAGCCAGGATACTATTTTCCCTTAGGATTACAGGATTATAGGTGAGGGACTATAACCAGAATKAAGAAATAGGAAATTTAATAATGACAAATCAATTGACAACCTGTTTTCAATAGTGGAGGAGAAGCTTTGAAGCTGCAACAGGTAGCGATAGGTAAATCATTTCAGGTTTCTGTCTGAAAACCACAGAATATTGTAGTGGAAAATRCCATTCTAAACTGCACTGAATCATAGAACATATTCTGTAGCCATTTGGATTAAGAGCAACAGTAAAAGTAATTTAGAAAAGAAAGTACATTATCATATTGACTGCATAGCCAAACAGCTTCAGTCACTTTGAAAATAATGATTGCCTATTGGCCGTGGTAGTGACATAGATAAGAAATGTATGTCTTTAAAATRTGTTCTGTGAAAGACATTTTTATTTGTGTCTTTACTGTGGATAAAAAATTGTATCCTCTAAAACTTGTTCTATAAGAGGATTATGAGGCCTARAAGTCTGCTTTACAGAAGTTTTTTATCCTAAATGATGAAAAAATATTTTAACAGCCTGCTGTAAATGTAGGGATAGGATCAGGCGATCAAMTTATGCAAGACACTTAAATATTGCTAGCAGCATCTTTCACAAGACCTGCTAACACTTGCGTGAATATGAAGCGTGATAAGATGATGACAATTAGATTAATATATGTTATCCCCCAAGAGTGAATTCAGTTGAACGATGCCAGAATTTTAACTTGCAACAGAGGAAGCAGAAAGGAGTGTGGTTAAACATTCCTTATGTCTATTTGTTCAAAGTGGAAGGGGTGACCATTTTGGTGAAAATCACAGAGTGCCTGTACTGAACATTTCAAATAATTTTATCTTTGAGTACATTATCAGAATACAAGGTCTGCTGACTTATGTTGTATTGCCAAATCATTTTTGGAGAACCAAATTCTCCAAATCTGTCTGCAAGATGAAAAAGATGACCCAGTGATGAAAGGGAATCTAATCCCAGCATCTAATTCAGGATTTTAAGAAATACATAGCTTCAGTTAGAAGAATTTTGAATATTCTCCATTCCTCTGTATCACTGAGTCTGTGCAGGAATAACTCTGCAAAATGACTAATGTTATGTGTTAAATGATGAGATGTGAAAAGTTTTGTGTATTTTTACCTACTTATATATACATATGTACATATATTTATACACACACACACATATATATGTATATGAAACTAACCAGCATAGTATCACTTTTCAGCATAGGAAACCACTTCCCATTGGCTTATATCAGCTGACCACAGACAAACCAAAACACCAAACCACATTATTTTTCCTCCTCCTTTCCTCACCATCTCTGTCAAGGAAGAGCAAAAATGGGACAGATCTGCAAAACTGTGAGCCAAGTAAGCTGGAAAGAGCCAAGGAGTACTAATGGTGTAACTCAGGGAAAATTTTAAGGGCATTTCAGGTCCATGGGTGCACAGGAGGCAGCACCTGGACAATTTGTTCTCTAGAATTCCTACTGTTGGGCATGGGAATATGCAATATTTGACTCTTCTGCAATCATTGTAGCAAGTACTTTCTTTGAGTGAGCTCACCTGGTCTGTTGATGAAGATACTGCTGCAGATACGTTTTCATAAGCACAATGGCTTTTACTGAGTATATAAAAAGCTATTTTATGATCAAGTTTGTGTTAGAATATTAATGTCCTAGACCTTTTGTTTGCTCCAAAACACATGTAATAAGAGGCAGCATGCATACATTGTTCATGTGGTTATAATTATTTGATGCAGAATTAGAAAGAGCAATAAAATGAAATTGTAGGAATAGTATGTTCATAATTTTGCCTACCTTTTTAAACATAACTATAACATAAAGCAGGGAAAATATAAAGAGCAATGAATGAAAAAGATACTCAGGATGTGTTCAAATGTAAGAGAGCACAAGGTATAAATCCTCCAAAAATAAAAAGACCATCTTTATAAACAGGATAATACAGAAATCTAAGAATATAATCCACTCTGTATGCAGTATAATAGTCTCATTTAGCTCAATAGCAAATGAGCTCTCAATAGCTGAGATATAAGGCATTTTGTTGGATTATTTGGGAATCTAGTGATTTAATTTTAAAAATAATTTCTTTGTTTTGTAGTCAGAAAATAGTCTATATATTAGCAGAGCATGAATTTTCTTTGTATTTCTAGAATAATGTTTCTATATTCCTCTAATCTTAATTGTACTTCAATTACTTGAGAAAATATTGAGACCATATAGTAATAAAATGAGAGCTTTGTCTTCAGGAATAATCAGAATTTCATCACCTTTTATTAATATTTTATATGAAATAGGATACACAAGTGGTATGCATTCTAAGCTAGCATATATTGCAAACATTGTTTGGAGAACAGTAGATATTGGCAGACATATAAATTCTAAAAGTGATGTCATTTTACCATCCTTAGAAGGCTGTCTTGTTATGAATCTGAAGGTATTATGCTCTTCTACCATAATAGATTGTTTAGGAAAATAAATCGGAGTAAAGAAAATTATTGTCTAATATTATGGGTCTTAATTTGGATAAGCACAAGTAAAAAAAATTATTACAATGTGTGTGTCTGACAACCAAACCCAGTAATTCTGGCATCTCTGTGACTTAGAAAAAATGGAATAGGGCAAACTGTCAGTTCCCGTAGTACCTCACAGTCAGTTTTTGTCTACTTACCTGTACAAAAATCCCAATTTTCCCTAATAACAACAAGTTATTTGCTTGTATGCAGTCCTGTGATGTTCAGTGTTTGTAAAGATACTTGTACAGATGGAACTATGYCTACCTTTTCCTTTATACCAGGAAAGTAAATTATATGAAAGCCAAACTTCTTGAAGACCACTGAATTTCTAGGCCACCTCCATCACAGAAACCGTGCTTGAATTCAGTTTCTTATTGGGCCAGCTATTCAGAATTACTCCATTACAAGTCTTTTTAGCCTGAAATGTTATAAATGAAATGCTAATRCTGTTAGACAACAAAATTATATGTTATGTGTTACAGCAAATCCTTCTGAATATTTTTACTCAAAAATATCTCGAGAATAGCTCTGTAGAATAATTGTTCATTGCCTGAAAACTAGTCATCTTTTGTTTCTTTTATATTTGTTTATATCTCTTAATTTAYTCCACATCTTCCCATTAGTCACCCATGGAATTGGAATTCTGCTTCCGTTAGAGTATGACTTAGAGCATCACATATCTATTCACTTAGAGCAATTAGATAAATCCTCTGAGGATTTGACAATCAGATTTAGATATCATTTTGTAAAAATAATTTGCAAATTATCTCATGCTATTATACTTCAGATAGTAGGATATTTCWGTCTTAGTTGCAACAGTACAGTACAGCATGCACAGTTTTTGAGGGAGAAAGGAAAGGGTCATCATAGATTTTTTAATACTGTGTGACTTATTTATGAGATGCTGCTTTTCCTTCCTATCTTTCTTCCCAACTAACCTAGTCAAGTCAGCATGGAAGGTTTATATTTCCCTTATTCATTCTTTTCTTTCAGAAATCTGAATGGGCCAAGTAGAATCAGAACAGAGTGGTGGAATGTGTTGCACCTTATTAGTGAATGTATGCTACAGGATGCAGACACTTTCTGTTATAATTTTGCCAGTCAGCCTATGGAGGTTTTTCAATTAATGGCTATTGAGGAAAAAAAAAAAAAAAGATATATAATAACATTCCTGAAGGTTCTAGTTTTTTACAAGACTGTTTTTGAAAAGTTACACCACATATATCATTTTAAATTACTGTAATTATAGTTGATTATTCATTTGTGATTTACCTTTGTGACTAATGTAAAGTGTGGTCAAACTTGGTCAGATTATGTAGGTGAGGTATTTTATACTGATGATAAAATGGTTATTTGCAATGAAAGTGAAATTGTTTAACCGTTCTATAAAAGGCTCTATAAACCCATTCTATAAAAACTATTCACATAGTTTTTAATAAGTTTTTATGACATCTGCCCCCATGTCTTGGTGGATTGTTGCTTCTATTTATTTATACCTAGCATTATTTTCATATTTATATTCAATACAATATTTAAGATATACATTAAATGWTATTTATTATTTGCAGATCAACCTAAAATTCTTTTGAATCATCTTCTGTTTTACTGTTTTTCATTTTACAGTTTTGAAATTTTTTGATAAGTTTTGTCTAGATAGTCTGAATAAAATACTGAAAGTCAAAACATTTTGATTTTTCATTTTAAAATGGTATTTTTACTTCAAAACAGATACRTAATGAATATGTTAGATTATGCAGTCTTATCAAAGTATAATGTGCTAGGGTTACTCAGGAAACTTCACTGTTTCTAAAATACTTTCATTATTGATCAGTTTAAAAGTCTGTCAACACAATCAAAAATCTAGAGAGTATATTCAGTGAGGGCTGGTTGTTCCTTGGAAGCAGGTAACTTCTGGAAGCAGGATGGAGAAGTGTAYTGGTATTATAATGAGATTAAAATGCGGAAAATTTTTGAGCAGGCTCCGTCAGAAGGAACTATCTGCCACCATTGTTGGCCCAGCACCAGGCATCTTGTCGTACCGTGTGGCTTATCATCAGCTTCTTGATAYGACGAGGTTGCCACCCCTGCAGGGAGTACAACATGGTTTGGCCGCAGTATCTTCACTATGCTGCACCCTCCATTGACTCGTGAGCTGCACGGCACCATCAGATGGTSACAGGGAGGTGGCCGCAAAGTTTGGCCATGGTGTCTCCATTCTGCTCCACTCTTCAATTCCTCTATTTTTAGTGTGTGCTGGGAGGCAGRTTGTGCTGCTGAGGGAGTCATGGAGAAGTAGGTTCCAAACATACCAGCCATTCTGGAAGTGGTGGCTGTCTCTCACCTCGAGCAAGCCCCAAGTAATACCATAACTTCTGTTAGTCCCTAGTTTTTCTGCATTTTCTCCTTTCCTGAGCAATTTTCTCACACAAGGTTGTTACGCAGGAAAAAAAAATCATTGACATGTGATAGGACTTCAGGCTAATGGGTTTATTGTTTTCATTTATTGTTCTGATCCTATTTTCTTTGTACTTATTGAGTAACACCTATATTAAATAATTAATTAAATAATAAATAACTATTAAACAATAAATAACTATTAAATAACTAATTAAATAATGCCATGAGCTCTCCACAGTRTTTCTCTGAAAGCCTTGTTAGGTTAGGGCATTGTTTTAATGTCCAGTTTCTTTGGAGTATCTCATTCAGACCACATTGTTAAGCGTAAGGTTCTTAGTAAGAAAAAAGAAATCCTGTGTGTATAGTCTCCCCTTTTATTTCATGTTAGCAGCAGGGTTCTCAACTCTGTGTATGGATACTAAACAGCAGCACCTTTTATCAAGGGAAATCCACTTCACTTGAGATTAGTAAAATGTATCTTCCTGGCACAGGAAAAGAGGGAGTGTGATTGAACTACACTGACCACTGATTACATTGCTTACAGTAAAGAGAGAAAAGAAGGTTTCCATGGTCACAAACAGGCTGAGAGTGACTGCTTGCTTTTGTAAGGGGATTTAAGCTCAAGTAGATTGTAAAACAGAAATTGATCAAATGAAAAAAAGAGTATGGTTAAAAGAATATTTTTCTGACTCAGAAGGCATAAAGGAATTGGGAGATTCTTTCTCAGAAAACTATATAGGGAGAAAAATCTTAATCCTCTCTGCAGTCATAAAAGAGAAGCTTGTTATCTTTTCTGACATTTCAACATGAAGATTTTAAACCTAGTAAATTCAGCTGACTTAACCTCATGTAACCCATCCATTTTCAGGAGAGAAAAGATTTTACATATTTAGATGGATATGATATAGTGTCATTCCAGAAAAGAATTTAACCTTCAGGATGAGGGTTAAACATACATGGGTTATACATGCATCTCCAATACTATAATTTGTATTTTTTGTGCTATTACCTTTAAATTTATAAATGCCACAGAGATGACAAGTTTCAAGGAAAGTGGCTATAGTCTTATATTATTGTCAACCTTTAAAGATGTACAGAATGTCTTTAGAGTGCATACTAATTCCCCACAGAATAGCTTATAAACTATAATCATCTGTGATTTTAAGGCTAGTTCCCAAGCTAAATGAATCCTTTAAAAATTTTGATTCTCCTTTACACTGGATGTTACCATCAGCAATGATTTGTTATACTGCGGTCYTGAAAATACAGAAACATCTAGGGGAACAAGCGCCAGTATGTTAAATAACAAGAAATATCATGTCTCCCTATTCTACATCAGTGTTTTGTAAATCTTCTTTGAATTGCTTGGGAAACAGTAGGCAGCTAGCAAAAAGGCAAAAACAGATAAGGCTTCTAAGTTCCTATGCTAAGTTCYCAAGTCATGTAAGAGCGCTGACTTCCTACTAGAAAGCATTACAAAGGAACAAAAAACAACACCCAACCTGGCCCCACTCCACTTATTTTCATCTAATGCAAGAAAGAATAGGAAGAAAAAATCAGATTTAATTCAGGATCTCCTKAAGAAGGATAGTGATGTACTCTTGCGTGATTAGCAAAAATATATGTAGCCATTAGGGTATCTTGTAAATAGCAAAGGAATCTTGCATAGATTAGAAGAATTGTGGGAGACTTGTTGGATTTGCATTGCTGTGGTAAGCAGCAGAGATGCGGTACTGCAGAGTTAATGTTTTTTCCCTTTCTATTTCTTATTTTGCTATATATACTGCATTATGCTCATTTCACAACCAGTACATATTTATTTTCTAAATAATTAACACAGTGAATGAACTTAAAAGCTATTTGACTAGTCATGTACCTGCTTTTCATATAAAAGTTCTCCTTTTAAGTCCTCTTGTTTAATTCAAAATTAATTATTTAAGGAAAGTATTCCTTTTTATATATGTTATTAAAACAATAAAAATTTTGATTTTTTTTCCTGTAATTAAATAAAAATAACAGTCCTTCCTGTGTCAAGCAGCAAAAAAATAATTAATAGAATTTCTCTTAATCACATAATGGCTGAGATTGGCACAGCTAATTTCTGTCTACAACAGTAAACAGAAGTCCAAAACAAAGTTCTGAAATAAACACGTGCAATTGAAAATTAAGGTTTAGGTCATCTTATTCATGCTGTGATAATTCGTGAGTGCTGTCAACAAGTGTTTCCAAGGCTTAATTCTTCTTCCAAGGATACTAATATCAGAGGAATTTAGATTAAATTTTGATTCTCTGTGATTATATTAGTACTGTTGAAAAGGAAAGTAAGTTCCATTTCTCAAATTAAACTATGAACATTTGTGCTTGATATGCATATATTTGTTGAGCTGCAATTGGAAAGTATTCCAAAGACYCAAGATTTTGATCTGCTTATTTGCCTCTTGAAAGTAGAGAGAGAAGGTAGAACTGTATTTCATAGAATTTGGATTTCAAATTCAGTTAATTCTTTGAGATTTTTTTAAAAGCCGTTTTTTAACAGTAATTTTTTTTAACCTTTTTTGACATTTCCATTAATAATTAACATATTTAATAGTCAACTTTGATTTATTATGAGTCTGTGAGAAATATGCGTGTATGTGTATATGAGAAATGTCACTATACAGATAGACACTGAGATGTATAATCTCTACTGCTTTATGTTTCATGTTTTCCTATTGGAATGATTGTCTTCAAATAAATTGTGTTTGTCTCTAAAATTACATAATTACATAGCTGTAATTAAGGGTTCTGAAATTAATTCATTAAATGATAAAATAACTGCTGAAGAAAAAAACATATTGAATGTCAGAATCTTGTGAATTTTGTTTATCTCTTTGTTAGTAGATATATAGAAATGAAGAGGGAGGAGCAACTGTTTACAGTTAATTCTTCTCTGTGTCTATCACTTCTCTTGACAAGGAGGTAGCCTTCAGACTATATGTAGTAGTATTCTATCACTACATAGTATTCTACTACTGCATAGTATTCTACATGTAGTAGTATTCAAAAAAGTATTCTTCAAAGAAATKATACCTTTATCACAAGCTCACAGTTCCTATGACCTTCTTTGCTCAGCTTAATTCCAAGAAAACTCATTTAAAAAACTTACTGATCCAAATGTGTCATGTAGTTTTCTTAATGTGCTTTTCATTGTATAAGGATATATTCTTTAATACTTAATCCCTTGGACTACTCAAAGTTATCATGATGATAGTAAAAATGTTTGTTTTGTTCTTAAATAATATTAAAGCAAAAATAGAGAACACAAATGTTATGAAAACCACTCTTATCAAACTCAGAAGTAGCACAGCAGACTGTCTTGGTTTCACCAAAGCTGGTGTGTGATAACCATGGCCCATCTGAGCTTCATATTTGATCATACTTTATAACTATTTGCAATTTGTACATTCAAACATTGTTAACAAGAACATCCTCAAAAGAAAACAGAGAAAATAGTAATGATATTTCCTGGTCCATCCAAGTGAGTATTGCTCTTCACAGGGGAGATGTATTTCCTGTGAGCAAATGCCCCAACCTCTTTGCCTTTAAGTATACAGTCTTTTAATACAGAAAAAGGTTAGCCCTACTGGTCTAGCCTAGGTGGAAAGGATATCATCACTGACCACCTTCCTCCCATCACAGTTAAATGGGGATGTATCAGAAAGATGTTTTCTAGTTTTGAAAATAATTAAAATGTTAGGAAAGGGGTGATATTCTCGCCTCCTTCACCTGGAGCCAGAGAGAGTGTGAGATTTTACAGGGGCATTTGAGAGCAATGATAGAGGCCACACATCAAGCCTGACACTCATTGAGCAGCTCTCTATCCTGGCACTGTGCTGAGCTTMTAGGATGCTGAACCCAGGCTTGCAGAGCCTAAGAATTAGCTTCTTGCCAGTAGTTTCCATATCAGATGTGCTATTGCTGGAGAAAAAGAACTGCTTGTTTCTTTTAGTTAGGACTGCAGGTCAGGGGGAGTTCTCTTGAAAGCTTTCCTGTGGCTAGTGAGCCACAATGAGTGGCCTTATTGAGTCAAAAAAGGCTGAGGATGAACATACTGGTATGCATGCACACTCAGATGATGGATTTGAATGAGTCTGACAAGCAATTGAACTACAGGCAGTGCACTTTGGGTATGTAGCCCAAAGTATCTATAAGCTGAAGATAAGTAAAGTGCTTCTTGCAAAGTATTTTCTTATTTCCTATATAGCTGTCAGTCCCAGATTCATTCACATTTAGAAATACAATCAATGACTTCCAAATAATATGTTTTTATGCCTTAGAGAAAAAGAAGGATTTTATTGTCAGTCTTATCGTTTACCTTGGTGAAAATGAAGGCAATTTTAGCAGCTGAAGCATGGTTCTTTTCCTACACAAGTTGTGCCAGAGTGCAAACTTCGTGTGTTCAGAGTTGCAAAGCTTGGATTGATTGGCTAAACAAGGATGAATATCAACCTATTCAGAACTGAATATTCAAAAAATAAATTCCACGTACACATAGATAAAATCTTTATCTGACTTCTTTTTTGATGCACTCAGTACTCATAAAGGTCACATAGTTTTCCTTTGCAACAAGGAGGACAAAATTCCTGKTTTTTTGTACAGAAGCTAAGGCTAAGAACAAAATCATCTGATCTTCCAGCTACTTCATAATAGGAAGACATCATCCAGTGCTTAAAAGGACTATAAAATTGCATTGCTTTAAATCACAGAGCCTCTAATACATAAGGACCAGGATGTGGACTGACGAGCTATTCTGTGTGCTGGTTTAGTTYAGGAATTTGGTGGGAAGATCAAAATGCTCAAAATTTCATTGTACATTCTTTTTCTCACTTATGTGGACATTTAATTGCAATAGTACAGCAGTCTGTAGTACAATACTGAAATGCAGCTTATTTCATACCCAAGTTACATCTTTAGATGTAAGAAATATACATATTTCTTACCAGCACATGCTCACGGACCGGCAGTTAATGGTGCTGCAGTTACATAAAAGTCTGTAAAACTTGGCATTAGCTATCCAGAACGCTTGGTCTTCTATTTCACTTGTATGAAACAGGGGTTTTTTTCTTCAAATGGAAGAACCGGCCTACTGTGCAAGCAAATTTTCTGAGGATATATAGTATACCTGCTGTTGTATGAGAAAAATTAGGGGAGGGTATTGCCAATGAGCCAAAGGTAGTCAAGAAGAAAAAACTCATGAGTGATAATGCATAATGTGGCTGGCAGCAACTTAATTTGCTGTTAACGAGCGTTCACTTTTACCTGTTTCAGCAGAAGAGTATTCAAGGTCTGACACCTGCCGATGGTTTCGTACATACCATTATTCCCACAAATATGATTCAGATAAATTATAAAGGTTATCCAGCTACCCTACTGGAACTGCCTCCAGCTGAGCTTTTCTTTTTTTTCTTTTTTTTTCCTAACCTTGCATAGGACCAAGGTTTCATTTATACATTGCGGTGAATCTGCTATAGATGTACCAACAGCAACTTTCTTTTTTCCTAATCCTGTGGTGAGTGATTCAAAATCAGATGTCATAAAACTGAGCAGGGGCTGATGGTCCTTAGTATAGTATAATTATTTCTCACAAAATTCACAGTATGAAAGTCTGTGGCCAGTGGTATATGTGACTCAGTATGGTGCCTTTTTGTACTATATAGCATCATACATCTCAAGTCCTCCTTGCCTGAAAACTGCCACTGAATAGCCTTTTATTTTGCTGTTGTTGCTCTTGCTGTCTTCGTTCCTTCTGAAGGAGGCCAGAAATTGTAGTTACACCTAAAATTCTGAGAGTGGACTGTGAAGGCAATGATGTCCTCAGATCTCTGGCACGTTCAGGGGAACATCAGGGTCTGTGTAACAGAGTCTTTGTAGGGGAGATTTTCTTAGATCTTCCTGAAGCAAGGTGGCACTTTGTCCACCAGTATCCTTCTCCATCAAGATTCTTTCCAGAAGGTCAACCCCTAGCCCTACAGATGCATGGGGTTATTCCTCCTGCAGAGCAGTTCTGCAGTCATTATCCTCCAAGCTCTGCCTTTCAGCCAGTTGTCACACCATCTCACTAACTCWCTCATCTATTCCGCACTCCTTGAACTTGCCTATGAGGATGTTATGAGGAGAAGCTATTGAAAGGCATGTTGAAGTCAAGRTAAAGGAAGTCCACAGCTCTTCCCTCTTCTACACAGGCAATCATTCCATCACAGAAGATCAAGAGGATGGTCAAGCATGATTTCCCTTTGTGAAACCATGCTGACTACTCCCAGTTGCCGCCTTGTCCTTCAGGTGCTTGGAAATGGAGTCCAGGACCTTTCAAGGAATTATAGTGCCCAGATCCCCCCACACTAATGCATTTATCTCATCAGGATCGATGACCTTGTGGAAGTCAGCTTGGCCTAAGTGATCCCTAACCCAATCCTCATCCACCAAGGAAAGTCTTCCTTTCTCCAGACTTCCTTTCTTGTCTCCAGGGTCTGGAATACCTGAAGTGAGGACCAGTCTTACCAGTAAAGACTGAGGAGAAAAATCACTCAGGATCTCTGTGTTTCCTGAATCSTTTGTCCCCAGAGCCCTTGCCTCAGTGGGTTCACATTTTCTCTAGTCTTCATTTTGTTGCTGCTGATTTTAAACAACTTTTGGCCTTCTAAACCTTCCAAGCTCCATCTCTGYGAACTTGGACAGTATCCCTGCATGCCTCCCAACTGGCCTGCCCTGTTTCCATCTTCTCTATCTCTTTTTTATTTCTTTTTGTGTTTTGCCAGGATGCCTTGTTTCAAATATGCAGGTCTCCTGCCCTGTTTGCTCAAATTCTTGCTCTTTGGGTTGCCCTGATCTTGAAGAAGGTGATCCTCACATAACAATCCACTGTTYTTTAGGGATGTCATCTTAAAAGGTAACTGACAGCTCAAAGTTCTGTATTAAACACATGAGATAACGTGGATTCTGAAACTAACCATCAAAATTCCTTTTAAATTCTTTATCATTGTTCCATTCTTAAAAAGTCTTCCRATGGCCAAACAGAAGACTATTAAAGAAGACCTATTTTCCCTTACCAAATAGTACAGTACTGAGGTTCCTATCATCATTTATGAAATAGGTGCACTTATGCCGTGAAAAGAAGTAGACGCCCATCTACTGCACGTCAGTTAACTAGGTACAACTGAGTTAGTTTTGAAATCTCATGCAGTTAGCAGAGTTGTCATTAAAAAAAATGTGCTATGCTGAGCATTGCCTGTTCTATGGAATTGTTTACTTTATATGCTGTGCATGTGCAGCAAGCAATGGTGAGCAGAGTATTCTGTGCACAGATATCTCAAGGAACTGCTTGTATTGCCTGGACAGTGAGGAAAATATGCATAGTATCTCATTAAAAGCCTGACATATAAGTATATATACATACCTATTAATGTATGTTTAAAATATAAATATCTATGTATGTGTGTGTGTGTATATATATATATGTATATAGGTGTGTACATCTGAAATATCTGATGAGGATACAACATTTATTTGGCCAAAATATCAGTATCCTAGGATGCTTGACAATTTAGTTTCCAAGCACTCCAGCACAACTAGAATTATCTAACCAACATTCATACCACAGCATTTTCCAGATCTTTTTTGCACTTTTCTGAACTGATAGGTAGAAGTTGCAGAGCTCCCCTGAAGCCAGACGTCTGACTTCTTTTCAGTTATGCTGGATCAGTACTACTACTGTTAATTTGACACTGGAAGGTATTGAGAGGTATTGATAAGGGAAAACAAAAGGAAGGGAGAGAGAGATGGAAGAGTGAGAGAAGATTTATGGCTTTTATTCTTAGTTTTATTTGTGTATATATTTATTATAAGTATTATTGCTTAAGTGTGTAAATGTCTTGAAAGATTACTACTGTTTATTGAGTTAGTGAAGGAGCAGGTAAAAGGAAGAATTATGATTCATACAACTTATTTGTGTTTTCTTAATTCCTTTTTCACAGGGAATTGTGCAACTATGAGTTTTTTGTTTGTTTTGCTGTACATAGAAAATTATTATGGTATGTCCCTTTATATTTAAAGGTTACCATTTTCATATAATTTTTGTAACAGAAGTAAGGATTTGATATCTGCTTAGCAGAATAACCCACGATAAGGAAAAATGTTGCCATACTGAACATAAAACTAAGAAAATAATTCYGAGCAAGTTCTGAGTACTTCAGTTCTGGTGGATTGTTTCTCATTTTTATAACTGGCTTCATAACAATGTCTAGATTATAATGTCTACCTATGATTATGTGTCAGTGTGTGTGCGTAAGAAATGAGAAATTGTGTAAAATTGCACATGCTTGTCTGACATAAATGCATTATCCTACTGTTTGCTGGCAAGTCACACAAGTGATTGTGTTGATATACACAGATATGCATGAAAGCACAAAATATGTGTGTGAAACGATTTGTCTGATAAATCTCAGTCAAGAATATTGAACACCTTTAAAACAGACACAAACTTGAGCCATATATTTTCATTTTTAAACCTAATCGTAATCACAAAAAAATAAACAGGTCAGTTTTATACTCCAGAAGTGACAAACAACGCAAAGCCTATAAATATTTCAGCTTGAAGTTCAGAAGATGTATTGGCAACAAAGAAGAATAAATTTTGCTGACATCTGGATAGATAATGTACTCATTAAGCAAAATATTTAGCCWTGTGTTTTGGTATTGTTGGAGAAAATCAATWCAGTTTAGGAAGAAACTGTTTCTCTGTGCAGTTTGTCACAGAGGAGTTTTCATGACTGATTGCTATTCCCAGTAAAGCATATCTGGAAATTTTTAATAACCAGCACAGTTGAACTAAAAAGAACAGAATATTTGCTTAGTTTTGATTCAGTTATGACTTTTAAAGAATACGGTTTGGAAATAATTACTTTTCCCCACAAGACTGAGAAAGGCTCAACTTTTCAAAAGGCAATTTTACATATTTTTTACACTATCAGAGGTTTTGCTGCATATTTCTCTCCTCCTCTGATTCTGTAATTCATGGTAGCTATAAGCATTCATGTATTTATGAATGTTGTTTGTGTCAGTATGCCAGTACAGTGACAGTATTATGATCTTAGTATGATGTAATCTTAGTATGATGTAATAAAGTATGTTCTAACACATACATTTAAAAAAATTTCCTTTAAAAATTATAGCAAAAAATACATTTTGGAACAATCCTAGTAGAGATAAAATAAAGAAAGAATGAGAACCAACAGACCATTAACTGTACCGTTTTTTCATTTTAAGCTTCAAAGTGTTATATTTCTATAAAAACCTAAAGGTAGGACAACATTAGGAGTTAATTAACATAACATTGTGTGAAATACATAGTAGCTTAAGCTACTCCTTTTCTGTCACCCCTTGTTATCTGGAATATAAGCTGGAATATTAATTTCTGTTACATGAAGAGAATGATGTCTTACTCTKTTGTGCGTCTTGTGTGTGAAACAAAGTGAAAATGCTGCTTAGTCCTATCTCTGATATTTGAACAAGTGTAAGAATTGCAGAGTCTTGTAGATCATATAACATATTTTAAATAGTTTTACTATTAATATTAGTGACCTAGGGAAATTGTTCTTGCTTTTCAAACTAAGCCAGTCAACAGAATGCCTGAGTGTTGTGGTAAAGTTACTTCTTTTCAGAAATCACTGCATGCGGTCTTCCACAGGACTCTTTAGTTCTTTGATACAGAAAACATCACTTTTTATTTTATTTTTCAAATAAAAAATGATAATATATGTTTTTCACATGTCTTTGTACTATGAATATAAATTGCAGTTTTAAATCATTCTGTCAGCCTGATTATTTTCTTGGAGATTTTCCCAAAACTGATTAATGATTAATCCAATGTTRATTAAGTTAGTGCAAGGAGACAGAAGTTACACTTTCTTGTGTTATCAAAAACTTGCCCCCCAAAAGTAACTTCTTTTCAGCATTTTTTTCTGGAGCCTTTAGCAAGGACTCAATTACAATGACCAGAAGAGAGCTGCTACCTAGTTTTGACGCAGAGACACAACGCGCACAGAATTGCCTGCGTTTGGATTCCTTGACGTGATTCTGCCTCCTACCCRTTCCAAAAGGAGTATACTTGCAACACAGATGCTGGAAGGTGCTGGAACACCTGGAAGATGAAGAGCACAGAATTGGAAAAATCTCCTTAGTGTTCTGCCAGCACATGCTGGAATTGTCTGCCAGAAATTGTGTCATCTACTTATCATGAGGAGCTTATAGAGGAATTCTGAATTTTTTTACAGTCAGTGCTTTACATCACAAACTGAGTGTTCCACATATTTTCCCATTAAAAAACACTCCAGAAATATTACATATTGAATAAAGAAAAGGAACCTGCTTCTAGAACAGGCACACATCCAGTCATCTATGKGTATAAGCCTGTCTAGTGGAAACCCCCTAAAGGGTTAACTGGCCACCAAAAGTACGGGATAGTAGCCAACACAGGCTGAGCAAGACTGGTTAGAGGAAGCAAAGTCAAGCAAGAAAAACACAGGAATTGTTCTTATTGGATGGCTGCTGATACCAAACAGTAAATGGGAGACTTGGCTGCATGGAATAAGCTCCCTAGCTGCATGAACGCCTCATGAATCATGAWCAGCATGTAAATGTAGCACTACAGTAGCAAACGCTATTGGATCACCAACGTGGTAGCCCCTGCTCTTTAGTGCCACCACAGCCATCCTCCTTGGTTCTTCTCACACAAGGGAAAAGCTGCCACTGAGCACTGAGCAGCGCTTGAAATTCTCATTTCTCATACTTGCTTCATTTTTTAAAGAAACATAAGGTTCAGTAAGATATGGCATTTGTGTGTTTCTTGTATTAAGCCATTAAGAAACAAGAAAAAAAAAAGAAAGAAAAAAGAAAACTTCTTGAGCAAGTGCTGCCAAAGACTACAGTAATAAATAACTGCYTAATAAATGTGCTTCGTATAATGAAATTTAGAGGGAGGTGCTAGGATGCTCAGCTCTGTTTCAAGGGAGCTCATTCTGTTCTTATTATATACAGTAAAAWTTTTTTTTTTWTTATTTATTTGCTTTAAATATCCTCAGGCAAAGCTATATTTGAAGTATTTTGTACTACAATAGTGGAAATATTGTAACAGGCCTGGAACAATCTTGGAACAGGCTGCCCAGAGAGGTGGTGGAGTCTCCTTCTCTGGAGATCTTCCAAATCCGCTTGGACACCATCCTGTGCCACATGCTCTAGGGGACCCTGCGTGTGCAGGGGGGTTGGACTAGATGACCCCTAGAGGTCATCTAGCTTAAGGTCTTCCAACCTTAAGCAGTCTATGATTCTATGATATATGACAGAAACTCCCTATTGTCTTCCAGGTATAATGCTGCAGGAGATCATTACCCAGATCTGGGTTTGAATTYGAACTCAGATTTGGAGTTAGTCAAGTTCAACCAAAGCAAATATTACACTAGTGAATATATAGAGTGTGTTCCGCTAGAAGATTCCTGGTTGTTTGAGGAGTCTTTCATTGATGAGTAGGAGTCTTTCACTCACTTTAAAGGATAGGAGATAAAAAAAAAATAATAGTAGAAGAGTTTAACAGGGGGAAAAAAAAGGTGAAAATGAGACATAAAAGATTAAACATTATTTGTTTATTCTACTCTGTATACAAAAACAAATTGACTATAAGTTTAGTTAGAGAACTACATTTAATGCTTCAAGGAAAGATTCATTCCGTTAGTAGAATTTAACTGCAAACACATCATTTTAAAGAAATGTTGTGTTTCATAATAGAATGTTTGTATGACCTTCTCAAAAAAACAAATTTTTTTTTTACTTTATTAAATTACCTAAGAAATATGTTATTTTTGAAATACTACTGAAGACTATGTTCATAAAATGAACTCCTTTAAAATATACATGTCTTCTTCATATAGTTCTTTTCAATAAAAGAGAGATGATGATTTCACTGAATATAGATTGCAGATGGAAAAAGGCAACCAGGGTGAGGGGACTTGGTGACTTTCCTCTACAGATGAGTGGAACAGTGGTTCTTTGATCTACACTGAGCTGGAAGAGAGGAGACAATGGGAGGAAAAGTAACAAAAGTGGGTTTTTTTGTGTTTGACCTTGGAAGATGTGAAGTGAAATCCATCTTTCAGCTATAGTTCTGTCTTTGAGCTGTTCATAGGGCAATAAAACATCCTTCTGGAACAGTATTAAAAATCTAGGTAAATCTAAATATACAGGTGAAACTAGTATTTAATTGCAAGTAAACTGCTCTTTAATGCTGTACTTTTCAAGCAGGATACYGAAATATTTTTGCTAAGCAATTTCACTAGAAGTTGTGAAAGTGAARTAGTGAAATAATAAAAGATAAGTGGCCAGTGTCTCATTTATGCTGAGTGATGCTAATCATAGTGGCTTTGTTGAAATATGTATACCTGCACTSAATTCTCTTACAATTTTTCCTTGACCTTAAGTCATTCAGGAGTGACTATTTCATTTATTTAATTTGTGAGTTCTATCAAAGRTCAGTTTTGAGGTAAAGGTTTATCTTTCCTTGTTTTTAATTCTTCTTATATCTTCAGAGTAGATTTACATCAGACTATCTTTAAAAACTGAAATATTTAAACTATAAAAACTGTTATGTACAAAGGAACTCAGATTCCTCAGATATTTAGCCATTAAGTACATTAAATTATCATATTATTATCAAAATTGCAAGTTTGRGGGGGAGGTAAAAAGAGCACTGTAGCCTACTGTTCTCAGTATCCASTAGGAAATTGTAACTTGCTTGTACTTTGAACTGATAAGCAGGTTTACATACCCTTCTTGATCTTACAGGAACTGAATGRTGATCAGGATGTTCTTGATGGCCTAACTATTCCTAGACTGTTAGAAATAATAAGATCAATAAAAACCATTCCATATTGTGCAGTGCTTTATGCAATTTGATATGTTATAGTATTTTTAAAGTCAGATCACTGTTGAACAGGAAGTCCATGTAAACCTTTTACAGTTCAGGTTACATACTGAGACCCCTTGCTCATGCTAGATCACATAATCAGTATTCTGTGCACCTAGGAAGGAAGACACTTAGCAGAAGTGTACAGAAAGGCRTTCAGCAATGCAGTTCTATTTATTAGGATATTGAGACAACATATGGTAGCAGAGGCAATGTTAGCATGTTGTGTCTGTATTTTTGTACACTGAGTTTGATCCCAAAGTTCCAAGATCATACTCACTGTAGTATACCTCTGTAGATAAAGTAGTATATTCTGTTTTAAGGGTCCAGTTCATACTTTYATTGTTTTCTTTGGAATATTTGTAATCTTAGGAAGAAAAAAAACAAGTGGGAAAGGAATAAACATTTGCCAATCTTAACGAAATATGATGCAAAATCCATACAGTGTGCAACTCCTGGCATCCTTTTTGCTTAGTTTTGTCTTATTCTGTGAAACAAAGTCACATCAACTTCTATTCAACTTGCTTGCATCTTGAATGCTAGAAGAAATAAAGACATGGGGAATTAAGCAATTCCCTTCAAAATATTTTTTCCTCCAACTGCAGGAAGAACTATTATTTTGTAGTAAAAAGTTTACRTTTTCTAAAATATGAAACTAAAAAACTCTATTTTTAGATCTGATTACATGTGCCATTTACAGTGTTTTAATAACTAATTTAATAATTTAATAAGTATTACTAAACTGATGATGAAGAGATTTTACTAAGCTTTACTGGAGATTGAGCTAATTAATATTATATAAACTAATCCGTTAACTATTAAAAATTCTGATTTTTGTTTTGCTCCTTTCTGAATGTTCAGCTTCTTATAACTGGGGATGCAAGATGCTGTTGCAGTCACAGCATGTCAACTCTTGTTCACATTAGACTCTATATTTAGGATACATCATACTAGCTAAGTTGTAAACAAATAGATAAATAAAAGTTCTTCGGTTTTTCTGGATAAGCATTTGATCTTTCTTGCTTCCAGCAAATTGTGAAGCCACCTTCAATTAACTTTGGGAGCTACTTSAAAATTTTTGTTCTTTAGAAACATAAACAGTACCTTTAACCAAATTATTTTTTGTCCATAGATYGTAATATTTTTATTACTCTGTTATTGAGTATTACTGGATCACATTAGAGATGTGAAGCATCTACCATAAAGGAATTTAAAAAAACTCCTATTCATTTTTTTGTCTTCATGTATTTAATCATAAATTGAGAACTTATGCATCACAGTTTAAAATAGGTACAACTGTTATCTTGTATAGAAGCAAGAGTTGAGTTGAAGGAGATAAAACATTGTGTTTGTTATAAATGAGAGTGGTAAATGGACTTTGTGACCTCAGGATGGTATTTTTTTTTTTAAGTAATTCAGAAAAATTACCTTATTTGAAGTATTATCAGCAATAGTATGGCATTCTTAAGGATATTAAAAAAATATAAGARTTGAGAGTTACAGGTTGGATCTCAGGTAACTCCATACTTTGATGTGCTGAAATTTCAGTAGACGAGCTGGAAATCCTGTAATACTACCACCTTCTGTGACCACAGCAATACTTATCTTCTAGTAAAACAGAAGATACAGAAATGTAGTGCTGTTTTGATTCTGTGTTTGCTTTATGAAAGACTGAGAGAMGTTACCTATAACATCAATAAGTCAGTGAATAGAGTGCTGCTGTAGCACTGAAAAGAGGTTCAGTTTCTGGCTGCTCAGTGTAGGATTGTGAGCTTGAATCTTAATTTCCTGCATTCTGTGGGAGATTTTCACAGATRTATGCTCAGCTAATAGTCTGTAGAGAAAACGAAGTTAAAATAATTGGAAGATAAAAAAAGAAAGACAAACCTAGAAACTATGAAGGCAGGGACGTAGTAAAATATGTGAAAAATAAGAGGTGTATTTTAACCAGAGTCCTATAGTATCTGGCATAAAAAAACCACAGGTCACAGAATGAGCAATTTGGCAGTACAGTGATCTGGATAATAATGGAAATAATGTATTTGTCTGTTTCCTGTTGATTCTTGTTCTGTACCCAGTAGCTCAAAATGAGCATTACGAAGGATCACAAAATATTTGACAGCTAAAGTCTAAATAGGAGACAGAAAATTAAGATGTTAAAGAATGAGAGAAACGGACAGAAGGTGAGATTAACTACATACCCTTGCATGATTTTTTGGTACTCAAGGCATTGTTTTCACTAGAGATAATGGCTAGTGTCAAAAAATTTGCTATGTTAATGGTGTTGCAGAAACTGATGATCACTGAAAGAGTACCTTTCAATCCTGTCTCTCTCCTCCTTGGTAAAATAGCACTGTGTGACATCAAGATTCTTATCCAAGAACAAAAAATATATTTAATTTATTTACTTCATTTGTTGTTTTTTTATCTTGATGTGATAGTAGAAATGAATGGCAATAGCAACCTTAAGGAATCTCTCTGTCAAATAGGTCTTGAAATGCTATCTGAATCTGGTGTTTCCTTATGATTCTTATGATTCTTATTATTCCAATCACATTAAATTATACCTCTTTCCTGCTACTTTAAGAATCATTCCAGCAGAACAAACGGGTGTGAAAGAGTTTTACTAGGAACTCAGGTGTCATTCCCCCCTCACTCAATTTCAAGCCATAAGGTTTGCAAATTCTTGCACTTGCCAACATGAAAATTTGGAGTTGAAAATTTAAAGAAAATTTCTGTTTCTGAAGGAATGGACTTGTACTACAGAGACAGACATTGCAAGCAATTTGTGCATATTCTATACTCAAAGACCATTGTGTGATATCTGTATAATGGAGTGAAAGAGGCACAGAACACTTTTCACTATTATGTTCAAAATGGTRAAAAAAGGGTGGGTGGGTTTGAAAACACCGTAATTGTAGATATGACCTCAAATGCCATGCAGAGATTGCCATGCAACTGACATCTCTTCTATTTTTTTCAAAACTCGCCCATAAACATCAGACTTATAAAGTGATATATATATAAAATGCTAAGACAATTTGTGGATTGTCATTTGGCAGGACAGGCCARCTTACCTGCTTGGGTCTGTGACTGAGTGTGTTCAGTTATTAGGGTTTGTGTATCTAATCCTTTATGACATCCTGCCTGAGGCCAAGACGTGTTATCTCATCATGAGAGAGGCAAGCAGAATGCTAAAACCAGTCAACACTGTTACTGTAATATTTCTAAAAGCTGACTGATAAAATTTTCTTTGGCTGCTTTTACCTCCTGTCCTCGCTTTTTGATGATTGTAAAACTGAAACACTACCTTTTTTTGTTTCATGCAAATTTTGATTTTACAGGATTATATGAGAAAGTTCTCAAGAAATACTGAAAGTTGTTTAAATTTCTATGCTGCTCTTTTTCTTTTCATTCCAACTAATAAATTGCTGAAAGTATTTTGATTAAAGAAAATTAGTAGATATAGATTCTGTGCAATTATGTCAGAAAGAACCTATTAGATTTAGAGTTGATGTAGAATATCTTTCATTGTGCCTATATTTTTCTAAGTGACAGTGCTGCAAAAGATTATCTGACATTACAAAAACACTAAAGTTTTTTTTTACAGAGAAATCAATAGTGTCCCTTTCTCTTTCTTTTTCCYTCCATTATACSTGTGTTCTGTTATGGGAAGTGTATCATTGCATTAATTTCATACCCAAAACTTAAGAATGGACAAGCAGTGGTGCATGAAGGAGTTCCTTTTGGATTTTGAGTATCTCTAGTGGATTTCTTTTTTTTTAAAGGAAGTAGTGTCAGGTTCATTTATGTGTCTGGAAGCTTGTAAGATGCTGTCATTCTTTTATTTCAGTGTTAAGAGTGTGGTAACCATCTTAACATTATTCTCAGGTCTTATTTAAGCCCACACACTCATTATCTTGAGCTGTGAACATTCTTTCAGTTCAAGCATTTAAATTCAGGAGCTTATATAGAAAATATATATATATTTTAGTAGCATCCATTTCAATCTCTTGGGGACCTGAGAATCAAGAATTGCCTGGTTAGGTGTAAAAATATTCTGCCTTGATGTAGCAAAAGCTGCAATTCTCAAGGTCTGCATTTAAAAACAAAATAAAATAACATAAAATAAAATAACATGAAATAAATCTCTGTTCTTCGTAAACCTGTGAACCACAGCACTTGATTTGGGGATGATACCAAACTGGGTGGAGTGGCTGGCAATTCAGAAGGCTGTGCTGCCATCCAGAGGGACCTGGACGGGTTGGAGAGTTGGACAGAGAGGAAGCTCTTGAGGTTCAGCAAGGACAAGTGCAGGGTCCTGCACCTGGGGAGGAATAACCCCAGGCACCAGCACAGATTAGGGACTGACCTGCTGGGAAGCAGCTAGGGCAAGAGAGACCTGGGAGTCCTGGTTGACAACAGGTTAACCATGATCAGCAATGTGCCCTCGTGGCCAAGAAGGCCGATGGCATCCTGGCTGCGTCACTTGCATTTCCAGCAGGTTGAGAGAGGGGATCCTTCCCCTCTCCTCATCCTTGGTGAGGCCACACCTAGAGTACTGTGCGTAGTTCTGGGGTCTCCAGTACAGGAGGGATGTGGAGCTGCTGGACAGAGTCCCGCATAGAGTGACAAAGATGATCAAGGGACTGCAGCACCTACCGTATGACGAAAAACTAATTGAGCTGGGCCTGTTTAGCCTGAAGAACAGAAACCTGAGAGGAAATCTAATCAGCATGTATAAACACCAGAGGGAWGAATATAGAGAGAAGGGGGCTAAACTCTTCTCTGTGATGGACAGTGTTAGGAGAAGGAGTAACCAGCATAAGTTGAAATACAGGAGGTTTCATGTCCATGTGAGGAAGAACTTCTTTCCTGTGAGGGTGATGGAGCCCTGGAACAGGCTGCCCAGAGAGCCTGTGGAGGCTCCTKCTCTGGAGATCTTCCAAACCCATCGGGATGCCACCCTGTGCCCCGTGCTCTGGGTGTCCCTGCTGGAGCAGGGGGGTTGGACTAGATGATCTCTAGAGGTCCCTTCCCACCTTAACCATTCTGTGACTCTGTGATTCTAAGATTAAAAGTACTGTCTGTTATTCCACTGGTAGAACTGCAAAGTTTTTACCAAAGTGTCACTGAAAAGCCCATTTTTAAYTACTCAGATAAAAATTTATGACATCTGTAAATTAAAGTGTCTGCAGCAATTACTCTTCCAACATCATATCCATAACATCTGTGGCAACTTCTCTGCCARTATCTTATTCATATGAGTGTATTACCAGAAGATTTTTCATGCAACTTTACTCATTAAAAGCAGATTCATAAAGGACTTCAAGATTTCGTTTGTAGTGTATTGAAGKGGAAGAGTCTGATACTCCTACCTCTTGTTTATGGCTAGAAGTTGTGATTAATTCTAATAGTTAGTTTATCTGCACTAGACTTCAAAGTAGTATGAGAAAGTAGCTCTGAAATGTAGGTAGTTTCTCTGAAATGTATATCTGCTCTGGGAGCTAGCAGAAACTTCTGATTTAAAATTTTGTAAGCAAAACTGCACCAATCCTGGAATCTTATATGTCCAAAGTCCTCATAATCTGTCAGTTTTTTTTTTTTTAATATTTCTTTGTATACATGCATGGTGGTGTTTTTTACAGATAGTCCCTTCACTCTGTCCTACATGCAGTATGCTTGGTGCACCCATTATATTCTATAAGCGAGCTTTGTCTTCCTGTGATGTAGCAAATTTTTTTATTGATTTAACAGAGATTTGTTTCTGTAGCTTCACAGAGTGCAAAAGATTAATTACATTTATGAGGGTATTTTATGTTATATAAAATTTATTTACATATATTTGTAAATATGTGTATATGTGTAGGTTTATGATTCATTGAACTGACTGTTCTGGTCATTCTGGTGACTCAGCAAATTAGTAAGCCACTGTTTACCTGGGTTTATGAAGTAGGTGTTATCTTTAATATTAGCTAGCAATAAGAACCTACCACAGAAATATAAATTTKTATATATTACAGCATAATATGAAAATCCATTTTGTCTTTGCTGATGTATTTCTGAGAGGGTAAATACTAATATCTGTTTATTAAGTGTTGAAAGAAAATATTTGAGTCTGTTTTTGACTGTCATTGCTCTTCATTATCTTCACAGGACCTATTAGGACAGCTTTTCTGTCTTACTTTCATACCTCATTTTCTCATACTACCTTTTGAATAGTTTCACTTTATAATGTGCTTTTGTCTTCAATGTACATCTTTTGGCTCTAAAAGATTGTACTGTGCATTATGGATTTTTCTCCAATTGTAATTATTGCCTTATTGAATTGTGTAGAACAATCTGATTTTGTAATACTGTAGTTATTTGTTCAGTTAGCTAACACAAACTACAATTTGGTCTTCAGAAAAGCCAGTTGTCAGCAATAATTTGTCCCACTTAAGTCTATCCATCAGCACCATGGAAGTGTGGAACATTTTCTTTTTCGTGCCTTTTTAGCAGCTGTTAAAATTTCCAGACGCTACTTATTAGCGCTCTAAAAGCCCCTTCTTCATTAGTGTTATATGAATTAGGCATTACTTTTTTGAAATTTGAAAATCTCGAGACCGCTCTGCCAACCATTATACCTGAACCTGAGCATTAGGATCTTCTGGCACTTAGCTCTTGTGAGAGTTATAAAAGCCCATACGCCTTTCTGAGAGGATGGGCAAAAAATCATCAAAACTTTTGAACCATGTTTTAGCAGTATGATTTGCTTTGCTTACAACTATTTTCTTTGACATGTAGATTTTAGGTTGCTGAATTCAGACTGAATTCAGCTGAATCAGCTTTTGACAAATTCAAACTACCTGGTTATCCAAGACCCTAAACAAAGCAATTGTAAAGCATCATGGAGGTAAAAGAACAGAATACGAACTAGAAAAACAAGAGTAGCTTCAATATTTGGTTTGTCATGTGCAAACTTACTGAATTAAAGCAATGTGGTCTTGGTACACATGTTTTTTTACCAGATTTTCTTTTAATCTTTTCATATTTTGTTTAGAATGCTGTGGACTTTTTGAGTAATGGTTTCTTTTACATTCTAGATCCCAAATGATGGGTTGTCATAGGTCTGTGTACGTCACAGCTATCAATATTTCTTATCTAGTTTTAGTGTGATTTGACAGCAATCATTATTCTCTTCAWAGAATCATAGAATCATTATGGTTGGAAAAGACCTTCAAGATCATTGAGTCCAACTCTAAGCACTCAACACCATGCCTGCTAAACSATGTCCCCAGGAGAGCCTCATCTACATGTATCTTGAACGCTTCTGGGGTGGTGACCACACCACTTCCCTGGGTAGCCTGTTCCAATGCTTGACTATTCTTTGCATGTAGAAATTTTTCCACATATCTAATCCGAACCACCTCTGACACAACTTGAGGCTGTTTCCTCTTGTCCTGAGCTTCATGCCAAGCTTTTATGCATTTCAAGAATGCCATACCACAGTCTTGTGTTTGATGAAAGAAAATTACTTGTCTCAATCCTTAACTGTTGGTCATATTTTATAAATCTTAAATCATTCTTGTTTCTCTTTTAGATCGTCTCTAGTTTGTTCATATTTTCTTTGAGAGTTTAACATTCTGTAATTAATGTCAGCTGTCAATGGGGAAAAGTTTTGCAGTTTGGCTTACTATAGGAAGTTCAGGTAAATGATAACAGGATGAAACTGATCTAGAAATCAAATCACACAAAAAAAATTTAATGCAAGAGAGACCTACAGTAAAAATACTGCTTGGGCTATTTAAAAGACAAAAAGTTGAAGCACTTTAGAAATGTAAAAGAGTGGAGTATTATGCTCATATTTACCAAGAACATTATTGCTTTGATATTAAGGGATGTTACATAACAGAGAAGTGAATAATCACTAGGCTACTTGCTGGTAAGATGACTGACCAAAGCTTTTGTCTTCAATAGGAAAAAAAAAAAATCAAAGATTAAATATTTTGTTAATAAAAAATTCCTTCAAAATATTCTTCCAAATTCCTTCAGAATATAAAGAGAAAGCTTAAATCTATGGAGTAAGATGATTAGGGTTTATCTTAAAAATATTATCTTGAAAATGATCGTTTTTGTCTTGCCCTCCAGTCCTTAAAAACAGATATAAGAAATAGAATGCATCCAGTCGGTGTTCATATGGTTATGCCTCCAGGGCTGTTAAATTCATTCTTTTTCTCCTTCATCTAAACCCTAAAAATATACTTATCTAATTCATAAATTAAGAAGGTAGTCTTTGCTTTTCTATTTATTAGACCAACTCCCCAAAGAAGCAGTTCCAGTGAATGTTCCCTAGAATGATTCATGTGATTTTGTTACTTCAGTATTTCATATGCCTTTCTTTAGACTATGTTCATAAGATAAAAGCCAGACAGTAATTAATTTGCCCTCATTAAAATAAAGTGCCTCATCAACTGAGGAAAAGAGAAAAATAGTTTTTGTTTGGGCCAAGTGCACCCAGTCAACATTAAATGATTGATTTTATGTTCTTCTGTAAAACTATCACATCCTAATTAGCACAAAAATGAACTAGCATGGATCAAAGTCAAATATAACTCTTTTTAAGATATGAAAATTTCACTAGAATGTCTCTTTCTTAAAAAGCTCTCTGAAGCAGGATAATCAAAATAGGGACACAGAGTCATCTATTAGCAAGAAGAGATTAACAAGGAGGATTTATCAAGAAGTGACTGGACAAGGTACAAGAAGAGGAAACATGACTAGACATTGTCATGATCTGGCTAGAGCTGTCCCAAGCCTCTGAAGTCTTTAATTTAATCTGAACTCAGATTCACAAAGATAATAAAAAGCATTTATTTACAGAATATTAAAAAAAAAATAGCTTCTGTATTTTGAAAAAGCAAAATGGAGAAAGGAGAGATCTAGGCAAGGAATTCCTCCGCAGAAATCTCCTATCTCCCTTACTGGCAAAATGACATGCTGAAAATGAAGTGAGAGTAGTCAGATGTTTACAAGCAGTCTGTTTCAATTCAGAAAATGTGATTTCACAGCAGCACTTTAGTCTGAAAATATGGAATTGCTCAGAAAGTGGGTTGTGTGTCCTGAACGGAACGACTGAAGTGTTTAGTGTTTTCATTGAGGAACTTGGCCTCTTTTTCATTCATTCCCAAGTTTACCAAAAAATATATGAAATATCTAAAAAACACATGTGGCATCAATGTACCAAATGGTTCTAAATAAATAATAAAAAAGTGAGATAACACAAATTTTTATTACTACATCTCTTTCCTTTAATCTCAAAGACCAAGTCCATTACAACTCCGTAGTGACAAATCAAGTCTGACACATTCAATCCCTATTACGCATTTTTCACCATATCTGAAGATTTCTCTTTCCATTAAGGTATCTGGTTAAAAAGAAATGATTTCAGGGAGCATTTGTTACTGCATTTAAGGTGAGGTCAGCCAACATTTTAGGTTAATGGGAWAAATTTGCTTATCTTTTACTGGTGTATTTCTAGAATTAATCAATGATTCCATCTTACTCCTTTATTGACAACCACAATACAGCTATCAAGATGTCTGTTATTTCTTCCAAACAGTGATACCCTATCACTTGCACTGAGAAAAAAAAAGGTTGTATCTATGCTGAACTGCCAGGCATAGAAAAATGTAGGTGAATGTGTGTCTTCCTTGTTTAGGTGTATAGATAGTTAATAATTACTTACAGTCACCTTAATTATCACTTCATCCTCCTTAGTGCTGAATTTTGACCCTGCTTCTTAGCTTCTATCAGGAATTCTACAAAATATTTCAAGATGGATTTATATCTAGAAAAGCAGTTTTTTTGTGGGGTTTTTTTTTTTTTTGTAAACTAAATGAGAAGTATATTGTATGAATATAATAAAAGATAACAGAATATGCAAAGTAATGTGTCATATATCATACAGCATAAGTCATTACAATACACTTTAAAAAAACTAATAGACTTAGAAATTCTAAACTAAAATAGCTTGCTGACAAATGTGTAAATTTTGTAGTATCCTTTATTCATGCCAGTGATACAGTATTCTCCAGAAAGAGTGATGAAACAACACAGAAATCATTTTCTAGAGCTTGATACTGCCTGAGTAGTTTTTATTAAATATTGAAGCTCTTAAAAAATATCAGATTATTCATAGACTGGATATATAAATATCAGTCATTATAATAAGAATGAAATGGCTCTTTTGATGTCTTTAAAAATGTTTTATCAAGAAACTCACTTCAAATAAATTGGACTGGGTCAAATTTAAAATGAGTCGTCATATCCAGATACAAAAGCAGCAATATCTGAAACTAGATGGGAATCTAAAACATTTAATCTATTGAATTGCAAGACTGAGACTGCTGTATGTTCCATCCTCCTTGTTTCAATTCATATAAAATTTGAGATAGCAGTGAGGAGAAAGAAAACAAAACAAAACAAAACAAAAAAAAAAAAAAGAGTAAGAATTCAAAACTGAGCAAGGACTGTAAACCTCCTGATTTCCCTTTCTCCCAGAGTTTATACTATGCCTTTGTATGATTCTGCAGAAAGCTCTTTATCATTGGAATCATATATAGCTGAGTTTCATGACACCTATGCCTGTGTATTTATTTTAGCAAGTCTGCTAAAATCTCTAACATCTTTTTCTAACATCTCTAAGTTAAATCCATTCTGATTAATATAAGCCTGCCTGGCTAGTGTGACAAGCTGCATCTGTTTGAAGAAAGAAAAAAAAATCTCTCAGATCTTCTTAAGTTTCTTGTGAGGTGGGCATCTTAATTTTTGACAAAAGTGATTTGTTCATCTTCATGCTTTTCCAGATTCAAAATATTAGAAGATCTTTCAAGTCATGGACAATTTTTATTTTTTTCTTAATCTTGATAATACGTTATTGTTTGTAGGAAAAATTCTTGCCCAGGTGAAAAATACAAACACTTATTTTAATTGTAATCATATTTCAGACATGGTAAAGTAGTGTTCTTCCTCTTTACTGTGCTTTCACTGACTTGTGTATTGCTACCTGTCCAGTCTTCCTTCAAACTTCCTACTGTCCAGAAATTCCCAGATGATATCCATAGAGAAAGAAGAAATATTTGTAATTCCGTTATTCAAAAGAGATCATTCTGCATGTTTCTTACTTATGTGCATATATTAATGTAGGATACCTCTTAAAGTATCTTTCAGAATTATTTGGAGGACAGATTTAAATATTTTAACCATCATATGTTTTACTGTTCTAAAAATTTTGTGTCATGTGCAGTTGGAGGAAATGAGTGCAGTATTTGGTGGACAGCATTTATCCCTGGCAAGACTGGACCAGTGGTTACTTTTGCTTTCATGGTAGAAATCAAAGAAAGCAGAATATTACTTATTATTTCTTTCTGCCAGTCTTGTGGCATGGAGCTGAATACCAGAAGTGAAAATTCTGAAAAATTATCTTTAAAGAGAAAGATAAATGAGAACAATAAAACATGTAATTCATCATGGAAGGTATATGTAATAAAAATAAAATTTCAGTATAATAAACTCCTGTGAATAAGAAATTAATAATACTGTTCCGCTCTCTGGGTATTTTGAATTTTACAAGTAATTCTTTGGATTCTGAAATGCCTTTAAGGATCTATCAAAGTGACTGTGCAGTTATGTCCTTATGGAAGAGTTTTATACCATCAGATCTTGTCTTTTAAACGACTCATTGGATTGATGTCTTTAGAAAAATGCTGCGTTTCAAAAAAGTGACTGAGGTACACATAGTGTATATTTGGATACTACCACAACCTCTCCTTACCTTCTTGAATAAAACTAATTTTGAATTTTCAGTGTTTGTTTGTGTTTTTATATTAAAAGCCACATTCCTTTCTTCAGACATGTATATATTCTTACATACTAACATTTTACATACTCTAGCTGTCAGTTTCAGAGTAACTGATGAACTACTGAAAATCTTTAAAAGTTGTTGAGATACTGATATTTGAAAATCTGCTTCTCCACAATGATTATAATTCTTTGAGAAGCCTGATACTGAGCTAAAAGTTGCTCCTATGTGTTGAGACTTACTCTAGTTTCTGTTTCAAGTCCTTTTCTTCTTATTATCCTTCTTAAAGTTTAAAAATTACCAGTGTTGTTATTTTGGTTTACTGCTGCCCTTATTTACTGTTTTACTTAAAGGAAACCATGAGCACTCTAAAGGATATAATTTCTTCATTTGAAAAAAACAGAACAATATTTTGCACTCTTAATATCATAGGTAGAAGGATCAAAGTAGTAACTTTTCTTTGCCAAAAGACCAAGAAGTTTCATTGGAGATAAATTTGGCCAATTAATCCTTAAAGCAAATAGCATAATTCAATTAAAGAATTATCCCTCACTGCAGAATCACTGTACGAATCTTAAAGTACTACTCTTAAAAACGGCCTTGCCAACAGGCCATGGAACATGTGGAAAGGGCTAATTAATTTTAGCTACTTCATTTTACTCACCACTTATCTTTCATACTCCTGTCTGTATGAATAATTCTTAAATTTTGTCCTAACCTTGGACTTCTGTTCATATTCATGAAATATCTATCATCTAGTAAGAAATTAATTTGCATCAGTAAAACTGAGTTAGAAAAATTTGATTTAGTATTGAGGCTTTTTATTGTTGTTATGTTTTTAAGCATGCTAATTGGAAAAGAACATGAGTGGAGGAAACTAAATAAATAACTATGCTATGTTGTTTATTTTCATGACTTAAATTTCTGCTATCAGCTATTAAATGTTCCTAGAAGAAAATGTAAGCTTTTGGCTTAAAAGGTGTCTCTATGTACAGCAAATTTCTTTTTTTTCTGTGTGCCATTATTCTGAAAGGTGATATTAGGAAGATTTCTTAATGTCAGTTACCTCTTGTTAAAAAATGCCTTGTGGAGGCAGGTTTTTATTTGTACTTAGGCCTCTTTGTGTTTTTCTGGCTGTGAAAAGGATATGTTAGTGTAAAGGATTATCCCTGGTCCAAAAGTTACAGAGGCTTTTTAAAGTAAGTGGAATTATACTCATGCATACATGGCAAAATTGTGGTGTATGTAAATACTATCTAAAAAGAGTAAGAGTTACACATGTTATTTTGCCTGCCTTCTGTAGCTCAATAGAGCAGGTAGATCTATTTGACAGTTGCTATGCTAATGAGAATATATATCTTCAAAATCAGTTTCACATTTTTTCAGTGTTAGTAACTCATTTCATGTTCTTTAATTCTTAGAGTAATAAACTGAATTGTAGTTGATCAGACTTTGGAGTAAAGATATTTGTTCTGTTCATGGAAATATTTTGTTTTCTATCTATCAAGTGTCTAATAAGACATTTTTCTCATAGTGAATGCTGAAGCCAGTGAGCTTTCAGTTCATCCAGTGTTCTTAATCTCTAATATCCTTTTTCCACTTCCATCTCTAATAGCAGAAATCAGTATATTTACTGATCCTTTCTTTTTAGGCTCTTTTTTTCCTCCATATAAGGCTCTGTACACTCTTTTAATAACTAAAACTCTAAATCTCTAATCTCTGTAAGAAGAAATCCAAATCAGGAATTTTTTTTTTTTTTTTAACTTTAAAAAAATTCTCCATATACTTCAGGGTTTGTTATTTGTTAACCTTTTTTCTTTTATTCATTGTTATTGTTCAACTTATTTCTACATTGTTCCTCTGCTTCAACATTTTGTTCAATTGACTGGTAAAACAACTCATTAATAGAATTTAGATGAGCTTTTCCTTGTGACATAAAAAGAGCAGAATGCTCACTAAGGAAATAGAATATCCCATGTTTAAGGGACCTGTGCAGGAGTAAGTTACATTAGATAATATTATGTCAGCACTTCCTGGATGTGTAAATGTGCATATTCCATAACCTCTGTTTTATTGTGGCTTATGTTTTATTTTACAGGTTTTATTACTGTACACCCAGTCATAGCTGTATTATGCTTCAAGGACTATACAAGGACTACACTATTACAAAAGAAAACATAGTGTAGATTCTATGTACAGTGCCTTGCTCATAGGATTACAAGTCAGTTGAAGGCAGGTAAAAAAACAGTATCCTGGGATCTCTTATTATTGCCAAGTGATTACTTTTTTCATTTGAAACCGTAGATATGCTGCATGGATTATGAGCTGAGATTTAGGGTGATTCAGTATTCTTTCAGAGGAATAGATTTATAAATTCAAAAGTTTGTGCTAGAACAATTTTCCCAACAGACCTCTTCCTGTCTGGAGGAAATCCTGAAAAGTAATCAATATCAGTAATTACATTCCTCTTTGTAATTCAAAAAAGAATTCTCCTTAAAATGTATTTTGTTGTATCCTGCCAAAACAGCTAATTATCTTAAAGAGGATGCTTTTCGGAGTTACACTATTAATCTTTGCCTATTCCTCCAGCAACCATTCTTAAAATGAATGAAAATAAAATGAAATGTAGAAATGGCATGAAAGAAAATTAAGCTGTAATACGAAAGGTACTGATTTCTTTCTGCTCAATAGCAGATTTTTTTTTTTTGATCAGTTTTAGCCAATACCAGTGCATAGATCGTATCTTTGGATAGCAAGATAACAATATTGAAGACAGTTGCTAACAGAACTTAAGATTTAAGCTTAGACTTATTAATTTAACATGTCTAATTTATCCATAGGTTGAGATTACTGTTCAGTTTTCCAGTACATTAACACATTTTACTTGAAGTAACTTTTTAGTTTGTTGGCTCGTGATTGGCACTAGTGCTGACTTTTCCCTTGTGGAAAGGACCTGAAGCACTTTTTACCTTATAGTGTATTACAGATAGAAAATGAATATTTTCTCTACATTAATGGTAAACCAGTCTGTCCTGACTGGCAGGAATACCACCTTCGTATGTCTTTGTCTTCAAATGATTCTCTATGGAAAAAAATTAGCATCTCTGACATCATAAGATGTTGTTTAGTGTCTGCTAAATGTAATCAAAGAATCAAAGGTAAAAAAAAGGGAGAGAGAAATCTGGCAACATATCCTTTGGAACACAAGAGAGAAAAAAGTTCTTCTAAATTATCTCATTTCACTGAATAATAATTCCAATAGTATTTAACTGCTGGATGTTTGAAGTGACAAAAATGGATGAATTAAGATAATTATGCCTATTTATAATTTATATAAAGACAGACAGGAAAAATGCAATCAAGCCTATGTAAATGGTTTCAGTCAATGACATTTTGAATCTGCTAGATTTTTTGCTGAGTCCCATTTTTTTTGGTCATTCACTATTGCTGCTTGTGAAATATCTGTGTATTCTGTTAACCCTTTCAAGAATTAAGCTACTAGTCTGTGGAGTAGGTTGCTGTTTATTGCTTCTGAATTCCTTTCCATTACTGCATCAGTGTCCATTGTTTTGATAAAAGAGAAGGAAGTAAATATCTGAAAGGCTGCCATTTTCCTATGTCAATCATCAAATCAAGCAGACTGCACGTCTTTATGTAGGAGCCATATCTGTCTTTCTTCACTTGTTTAATAAACTCATTTGAAACAAATCTGGAAACTCTAGATGTAACCAGTTCCTGATGGAACTATAACTGACTGATGAGGATTATGTGTTGTGCCTGTAGGTTCTGTGTGTATTTGTAATAGGATGTTGCTTTGAATGTTCAAAGTATAAAAATGCCTTGGAAGTATAGACAGACATTTAAATTTGAATGATATTTTTGTGATATTATATATCATGCCATTGTAATATTGTATGTCATGTCATTATGATATTATGCATCATTATAAGATATACAAATTAAAATTGTTTTAATTCTTCTTCATTTCCATTTATATTCCTTAATTTATTAAGGAGACTTGTAATTTTAATAAGTTTAAAAGGATGACTTAGAAGAGAATAGGTTTTTTTTTTTTCATATAGCTTTACTATGCCTTTTTTTTTTTCTAATGAGAAATTTAGGTTTGGCAAATATTAGGACTTTGATGCTGTTTTCTTGAAAAGAGTGAAAACTGCAATGCAACTTGCCTCACTTGCAAAGTCAAGAGTATTTGTGCACACTCATGTGATGGGACATTCTGGGGACATGCATTTGGAATTATGGTTTATTGTGCTCCAAATATCGTTATGTTTATGCTCAGAAAGGCTTTTGATATTGTTTGGGTGAAATGACAGTTGGCTAATTTGATAAGTTATAAAAATAAATAAATATAAAGCAGCCTGCCCCTTTTTAAAAAAGCATTTATTCTAAATTAATGTCACTATATTTTTCCTCCAGGAAGTTAAGAAACTTCTTTGAGCACCTAGGATGAAACACTCTGATGCTTGGTTTTATTCTTGGCACTGAATAAAAATTGCTGTAACGGAAATTGTTACCGTCTGATATCTTCTGTTACAGGCAAGTTCTAGCCAGATAAAGAAGTTTATCCTGTTTTTATATCCTGAATCCCAGTGACAGAGGTGAGAGGATAGAGAGTGAGACAGCAGTTATACTTTCTTGTCTTTTCTTTTTATTGCGTTTTTTTTTTTTTTTTTTTTTTTTTTTCCCAAGATAATGTCCATAAACTATTGAACCGATTCTTCTTCTGTGACTGCAGGAAGTATTACAACCTCTACATCTCATATTGCACACTTCAAAAAACTAAGATAGAAACTGAGTCACATTCCTGCATTTTTCACAAATTTTGGAAAAGCTCTTGGAGAATATTTTGTCAACAGTGTACTGATGATAAGTGCTTGTTTTACATTCTCAAATGGGTTCACAGGAATTAGGAATTTTCCCAAGTTTTCATGCTACAGCATGGAAATATTTTGTCATTTTCACGTGTTTTTTTAAGAAGCAGAGTAGATAATCTTATGTTTACAATTAAATCTATTTCTGAATTGCCATTCTGGCCTTTCCTCCCCACATTGACATTTCATGAAGTGTCAACAAATTACAACTAACTTTCCAAATAGGGCCACTGAGCATTCCTAGAACCTAAA
>PTEX01000429.1:6096-37074 GCA_003342815.1 Eudromia elegans
GCGCGGGGACAGGGCCCGCGGCCCGGCTGCCGCGGGGCTCCGCGGGGCATCCAGGCGCCCGGCCTTCCCTGGGCGGTGAAGGGAGGCGAGGAGGCGGCCGCCAGCCCCACGCGGCCGCGGCGTCCGGAGCTCCGGTGCCCCGCGGCTCCGCTTCGCCTCCTTCCCGTCACCTCGGCTCCCATCCGAAGGCTCCCGCCGCCCGTGCCCGCCCTGGGCGCCCGGCACGGCTGCGCCTGGGCTGGAGCCCCGTCACCCTCCGGCCGTGCGGAGGCCCCGGGCAAAGCCAGGGTGCCCCCGGCAGTGACGGGGGTCCAGCTGTCCCCAGCCCCGTGGGATAACAAGGCGGAGGGAGGGCCCGGGCCTGCCCTCCCCAGCCCCGACCCGCTGTGGTGACGCGCGAGCGGAGTCCTGCCGGCAAACAGGGCTGCAAGTTGTCACCCCCCGGGCATCCCCTCCACCCTGTGCGTCCCGCTGCCTCCGAGGGGCCCGTGGACGCTGCCCGGTGCCACCCTCCCGGGCCACCTCGGCAGAGGTTCCCCTGTGCACAGAGCCACGCGAGGACACGCGAGTGACAAGGTGTCGCCGGCAAAGCTCAGCCGGTGTCTTCCGGAGCCGCCCGCCATCCCCTCGGATGCTGCAACCCCCTCCTCCATCCTCAGCGCGGCCGGGCGGCCGGACGGAGCGGGGCGCGGTGCTGGCAAAAGAAAGAGCTTTAGGGCTTCACACGCCTAAACATCATAAACACAAGGTCTTCCTCCCAGCGCGCCCAAGGCCCGTGCTGGCTCGGGCCTCCCAGGCCCGCTCTCCTCCTCCGTCCGTCCCAGAGGGATCGCTGCTCCTCGCCATCGGTCACTGCAGGCTCCCAAAGGGCTTCTCATGGAAACAGTCACGAGCAAGGCGCGTGTGCCGGGATCCGCCACGGCGCGGGGGAGAGCCCCCCGCTCCCTACTGCAGCAGCTTTGGCACCTCCACCTGCCGGAGAAGACACCCCGTCACGGAGCCACCCTCGGTCCCCCCAGCGCGGCCGCCTCTTGGCCCCAGGGGTGCCGGCTCCGCTGCTGCAGAACCTGCTGCCCTTGCACCGGGAGCCCCCACGCTCCGCATCCCGCCCCGGAGCGTAGCCCCGGCTCCGGCAGCGCCCACGGAGGTGCCCACGTTGCTCCGCGCCCCCGGTAACTCCCGGGGCGCTGCCCGCGCTCCGCCCGGTCCCGCACTTGCCTTCTTGAGCTGTTTGAGGTTGCTGGAGCGGATGGCCGCCAGCAGCTGGTCCCGCGAGTTCTTCTCCTGCGCCGGCAGCGCCCGATCCGCCAACTTCCTCTGCGTGGCCGGGGACAGCGAGTTCCGCAGGTTCTGGTTGATCAGCGGCGGGGCGAGCGGAGGAGGAGGAGGGGGCGGCGCGGCGGACGCTGCCCCCTTCTTCGCAGGGCTTTTCGGGGAAGCCTTGGGGGAAGGTTGTGGGGCAGCCTTGGGGGATCCCTTTGGTGGGGCTCCGGGCTTGGGCACCTCCAGGAGGTCTTTCTTCTCTGCACGTTCCTGTGCCAGTTTCTGCTCCTGGAGACGTTTCTGCCTCTGCTTGTCCATATTTCGGCTTAGCAGGTTGGTGACTGTCATGCGAGGTCCAGCCAGCTCGAAGTGGTAGCCCAGCTTCAGGAGGGTGGTGTTCTCCTTCAGGAGCTTGGCGATCTCCATCTCCGTCTTCCCGCCGCAGATGTGCCGCTGGTTGTGGAAACGCAGCTCCGTCAGGGTGTTGTTCTGCAGCAGGGCCCGGAAAATGGCCAGGATGCCCTTGCCGGTGATGTGGTTCGAGTCCAGGTTGATGCTCGTCAACACCTTGTTGGCCTTCAGCATGATGGCGATGGCAAAGGCCACGTGGTCGTCGGCGCGGGTGTTGGCCAGCGCGAACACCTTGACCACGGTGTTGAACTCGAGGGCCTCGGTGAAGCGCACCAGGGTCTCGTTGTTGATGCAGTCCGAGTTGTTCACGTTCACTTCCGTGACCTCGGCGTCGTTGTTCTTCACCTTCTCGATGAGCTCATCGAAAATGCTGGAGGCCTCGTCCTCCTTGGCCTGCTCCGGGGCGCTCGCCGGGGCCGCGGAGGTGCCGCTTCCCGCGGCTGTGCTCCCCTCGGCCTCCTGCTCCTTCTCCCCTGCCGCCTTCTCTGCCTCCGCCTGGGACTTATCCTTCTCATCAGCCTTCGATCTCTTCAAAGCCGAATTCTTCTCTTCTTCTTTTCTATCATTCGCTTTCTTATCTTCTCCTTTTGTATCTTTTCCTGCCTCTTTCTTGGATCCCACGCTCTTCTCTTCTCCCTTTTTGTCCTTCCCCACATCCTTCTTTAACGCTGAAGGCTTCTCCTCCTCCTTTTTGTCCTTCCCTGCGTCCCTTTTCAATGCTGAAGGCTTCTCGTCCTCCTTCTTGTCCTTCCCTGCATCCTTCTTTAATGCTGAGCCCTTTTCCTCTGTCTTTTTGTCTTTCCCTGTGTCCTTCAATGCTGAAGGCTTCTCGTCCTCCTTTTTGTCCTTCCCTGACCCTTTCTTTAATGCAGAATCTTTCCCTTCCTCCTTTTGATCCTTCCCTGCATCCTTCTTTAGTGCTGAGCCCTTTTCGTCCTCCTTTTTGTCCTTCCCCAGCAGTTTTTGCTCCATGGCCTTCACTTTGTCATTGATGGCTTTCTCATCTTTGGGTTTTCTCTCAGGCTCACCTTTTCCTTTGGGGTCCGTTTTCTTAATACTTTCTTCCTTTTTAGAGTCTTTCCCTGCTTCCGCATTTCGTTTCGGGGCCGGGTCTTTGGAAGGAGCTTCCTTGCCCTTTTCTTCACTGGTCTTGGCCTCCTTACTCTTCTCCGCCGACCTGGTCTCCTAACAACACAAGAACAACAAGGAGTTGCAAAGTCCCCCAGGCCCCCAGACTTGCTACCCCCACCCCGACGCCACAAACTCAGCACCCGTCTCGCATGGGGAGCCCCACGAGGGGAACCGCCCGCCCCGTGCCCACGCGGCGCCGGGGCGAAGGCGCGTGGGCCGTCACGGGAGGACGCGGGTGTCGGGAAGCTCTCGGACTGCTCCTGCGAGGGACGAGCTGCCCCCAAACACGGTGGCCGCTGTCCTCTCTGCCACGAGGCCACTGCGGGGTTGGGTGGGGGGCCGTGAAAGAGGCGGGCGGGGAAAGCGGAGAGATTCCACCAGCGCTTCTGCAGCGCTCAGGATGACAGAGGGAGACGAAGCACGAGTGGTTTGTGGTCCCGGTGAGAGGAGGGTGTCTCAGGAGGCCGCGGGGAGAGGCTGCTCCGACCCTGGCACCGGCAGCGCTGACGGAGGCAGAGCGGTGGCTCCGTCCCTCCGCAGCCAGTGCCAGGCCTGTGCTGGGGCAGGGAGAGACCTGCAGCCTCATGGCCGGGGGCAATAAACCCCCCAGCCTGAATCGCGGTGCTTTAGCCCCGACCACGGGCCAGGGTCTCGTGTGTGCCAGCGGGGGGCCCACGCGGTGCGCTCACACCCCGCTGCGCCGCGGCCCGGCTCTGCCACAGGGACGTTCGACCCGCCGAGCTCCGCAGCTCCGGGGGAAGGCTCAGTGACCAAGTGCCCCGAATGGGGACGGAGCCTGCGGGGCACACGGGTGCTGAGGTCCCAGCTGCCTTCGTTTAGCTCCAGGCCAGCCCGGACGCCCCCTCGTTCCGTCGTGGGCCGGTAAACAGCAGGGCTTTCATTTTGTCTGCGGTTTTCTCCATTTGCTCTTGAAATGCAAATTTCACTGTGTCATTTTTAGGCTTGCTGTGATGCTGCTGCTGTGTTTGCTGGACTTGGAAGTGCAGGAGGAATTCGGTCTGCGTTTGCAGCTTCCTAACTCTGACCTTCACGCAGGGACTGTTGTCCCTTAGCACAGAGGGCTGAAAACCCTTGGGCTTCATAGCTGCTTCCTTCCAGACTGCCTCTTCCCGCTCAGGATTTCCCGCTCTCCCTTCATGCTTAAGGGCTATTTCATCATCATCCCGTCAGTTAAATCCCCCTTCCTTGTGCTGTTAGATGATGTTTAGTACTAAGGCACTAAGAACGGGGCTCGGGGACAGGATGCAGCTCCTTTATGACAGCCCCGCTCCCAGTCACGGGGTGACAGCGATGGACAGATCCAGCTCTTCCAGCGGGACCAGGTCTGTGTGCAGGGCAAGGTCCAAACCTCTCGTGTGCACTTGGTCTTGCTGGCTGAAACCTGCATGGAGGGGAGCCACGGCTCCTGAGGACAGTGATTTCTGTCCGGAGAAAAGCAGGGACAACGTGTTGTGACACCGCAGAGCCGCCGGCTGGGTCGGGGCCGGATTTACTGCCCTGCGGGTTAACCTGGGTGTCTTCGTCTTGAGCGCCGGCTGCGGCAGGAGGCAGCACCAAGATAGGGCTGGCAGAGCAGACGCTGCCTGTGACAGGGGACTTTAGGACTCCGGGGAAAAGGAAGAGCCGGATGTCCTGGGAGATGTGGCATGAGCATCCACGGAGCTTCCAGAGCTTCAGCAGCACCGTGGTGCCCACCCTGCACACGGACACCAGCGGTGACCCAAAGGAGGCTGAAGCAGCCCCGTTCCACAGCCCCGCTGCCCCACGCGGGTCCAGCTGGGACCCCCGGCCTCGCGCTGGCCGTGCCGAGATGCAGCTCCACGTTCCCGCTGCCGGGCACTGCTGCCTCCGCGGGACCGGGGCATGTTCCTGCTCGGTGGAAAGAACTGGCCGCCCTGAGCGCGGCAGCTGTGGAGACTGTTTGTACCTGGCATGTAAACAGATGCCATCTGGGACCAGAGATGTGTTTATTCAGTTAAGAGATTTCTTGGCTCCGCACCGTGGACCGAAACATGCAACAGAAAGGCACGTGAGACCCCTGCAGAGCAGCCCGTGCTGTCCCCAGAGCCCCAGCGCCCTGTGAACGCTGATGACCACGGCTAGACACCATGGGCCCGACCCCAGCCTCCCCCTGCCCGGGACCTGCGGGGGAGCAGGTGGAGCCACCAGCACAGATCAAGGCGGCCCCACTCACCGTGCCCGAGCTGGGACTGCGCGCGGCTGCTCAGGGGCCTCCTCCACCACCTTGGCCACATCAGACCATGTGTTTTCCGACAGGAGGGTGAAAAGAAGGCACCTTGGGCACAGGGACCTTGCTCTGTGCCTGCACTGATGTACGCCTGCCACTCACAGGCATTTGGGGATGCCACGGCCAGGGTGTTTCTCCGTGTCCCTGCAAGAAGGGACAGCAGCCCCCAGGGCTCTGCAGCCCTCCCGTGTCCAGAGGGAAGGCAAAGGCAGCTGAGCAGGGAGCCAGCAGCTTCCTCTCCACACCGAGTGCTCCACGAAGCCGTTTTCTTCCCGGCTGAACACGTGCAGTTTGGTGCTGGAGAGCCCTGGATCTCTCCAAGCTCTTGAGGCTGTTCCTGCAGCATCTCCCAGGCTGCTTCCTGCCACATCCAAGAGCAAGCAGAGCAAAGGTCTTGGCCAGGATGGTCTCGGGAAAAGGGAGTAAAAGAGAGCAGGAGGTGCAGAGAAGGCAGCAGAAGGTGTCTCCAGATAAGAAGAAAACAGCAAAATGTGAAGTGCATCAAGTGCCTCGCTGTGCGCTCCCTCTCACAAGGGCTCTGGAGGAGCCCGTGACTTCCTCACGGCGGCTGCCTCCGAGCAGGAGGCTGGAGAACGCCCATGGAGAAAGGAGCAGGGCGGCCTGCCGGCTGGGAGGCATTGCCTTGGACGAGTAGGGGTGACTCTGTGCCCACGGCTGCCTATGTGACCGTCCCCACTCCTTGGTGGAGACCTGGGGCGCCTCTAAAGCCAAGTCAGGGGCTCCCTCCCAGAAGCCACGTTCAATTTAGGGGCTCCTGGCTGCTTTGCAGAGGGGCTGTTGCTCCTGGCCCTGAGGTGCCTTCACCCCATGCTGTCCCAGGTGCCCTGTGAGCTCCCGCCACTTCACGCTGGTGTCACCAGCCCGGGCTCCGCTCGCAGGTCACGGTGCTGCAGGGCTGCCCTCCAGGTGGGCACCATGGAGAAGCTGCACGGCAGGACGAGGAGGAAGAGGAGGGCAGAGAAGCGCGTCCTTCCCCCCAGCCTCAAAATCCCGCAGCTCCCGGCACTGCTCCCCATCGCCGCGGTGGGCGCTGCCTCCTCGCTCCCCTCCACGCTCACACATATTTGCCTTGGACACCCAGAAACGAGGGCCGCTGCCCCCCTCCTGCGCTCCTCCCTCTCCGCGAGCGAGGTTATTAGCGGAATATTTTTACACAGCGTGTAAGACCTTTAAAAATACGCCTAATGAAAACAGCCAGTGCTCGGCTGATTAATCACCAGTGTTTTGATGAACTGAAATGCCTTCCCCTTTCCTCCAAATAGACTAAAATGAGCATTGCCATCGCCTGTTAGCGAACGCAACCCTCGAACCCACTCAGATGTTGCCTTAAAAGGCAACGGAGACTGGGAACTTCTTGCCTGGAATCTGAGCGTTCGCGGCACCGCTCCCGCCCTGGTGCAAACTCCCTGCACGCTGGCCCTGCGCAGGGGCCGCGAGCTTCGCCGCGAGCTCCGGGGTGGCTGTTGGGGACCGCCCTGGGGAGCAAGGAGCTCCCCTCCTGCCCCCGAATGTCCCCATATGCACGGGAGGGCTCGCACAGCATGGAGGCCCCTGCACATCCTAAGTGCCAGAGGTGCAGAACGTGGAGCAGGGTGCAAGGTCTCGACTCACGCCCTGGGGAAGGCGCCTGGAGTGAGACCTGGGGGCTGGCAGGGACAAGGGTGTCCCCGCTGTGCCCACGGTGGGTTATAAGTGAGACGGGAATGCGTGGAGGAGGAGAGGGAAGATGTCCCAGGGATTCACAAACCACCCCCAGCTGCAGAGCAGGGGTGACTTGGTCTGGCTGCCGTTCTGCCAGTCCCTGGTGGAGGTGACACGTGGAAAGGTGCTTCCAAAAGGCGTGTTCTGGCTTTGGAAGGGGCTGGTTTCCACCAATGCACAGCTCTTTCCAGAGGCACGTTCTGGGAAGAGTCGTTCATGGCCACGTCCCGGCAGCCACGTGCACGGGATCGCTGAAGAACAAAATGTGAGCCCCGGAGGACACGCGCTGCCAAGCAGAGGTCTCAGCTCCACGGAGCATCCACCCGCTGCGTCTGAGCCTGCTGAGCTTCCCAGAAAGGGGAAACACCAGAAGACGCCAGGAGCAGCTCCGGCGTGAGGGCTGTTGCTGGGGCACGTGGCCCGAGCAGAAAACAGGACCATCCATCAGCATCACATCCCTCAGCCAAAGTTCTGAGAGCCCAAATTGCCCCCTGCTTAAAACCCAGAAATACTGAGCTCAGCTTGGAAGGTTAATATTGACTCGGTCTCTAATGTCATCTGCAGCTTCAGAGGCCTCTCTGAGAAGCTGATTGCAAGTCAGGAGCAGGAGATGGACACGTCTCCCAAGCTCCTTGCCGAGATACGAGCGCCAAGAGCACAAAAGGACAAACGGGAGCCAGGACAGGGCCCTTGGAGACACGTGTGTGCTGAGCGAGGACCCCATGGGGATCCTCAGCACCACTGAGGCATCTGCAGCACCCTCTGGAGACATCTCAGCTGTGCTGGCTCTAAAGGGAGCCCACCATGACCCCTCTTCCTGCCCAGCTCACCCCAATCCCATGCCCAGAGGCTGTGAAGAAGACGCCAACATCCCTGGAGCCACAGGAGAGCTTCCGGGGGACCGGGATGTCCCCTCAGACTGTTCCACCACACAGAGAAGTCCCTTGGGATGGCCCGAGTGGACAAACAGGGATTGTGTTGATTTGTCGTTCCCGGGTGTTTGGGTGCCCTTTGCCATTGCACTCGAGGCACGTGGCAGGGTTTTGGAGCCAAGCTCCATAACAGGAGCTGGTCAAGCTGCTCCTTTCCTGCAGCTTTGGCCAATTTAGAGCAGCGTGGGGACAGCTCGGAGCCAAGGACATTCCTGGGAAAATGCAGTGTCCTTGGCCCTAAAGGCTACTAAAGCCAGCCTGCCAGGGACCGTCGGAGCAAGTGGGAGCACGAGGCTCCTGCAGACCCGCTCACTCGGGACAGCCAAATCCGGCTCCACCGAACACCCACCTCACGACAAGTGCATCGAGCACTGCTGGGCCAGACGAGGGACAAGCGCAGCCCTCCTGGGACCATGTTGAGCGAAACCCTCTCGTCCAGCCCGGAGGGCTCCTGCCCAGGAAGCTACCGGGCCCTCTCTTTGCATATTTGGACATTTTGGGCAAGAACCAGAGCGGTTCTAGCAAGAGCAAAAGGATTCCAGCTTCCAGCACCATGGAGGGACGTCCCTGTCGTCCTTCAGACCTTGCATGACCCCCGGCCATGTGCTGTGTGCCAAAACCCAGAGCGATGTAAACAACTTCTTGCCCCATCCTGTCTCAGCTATTACTCTTATTTTAACAAGGATGTCGGTTATTCCCTTCCCTTCTGCTCAGAACCTTTTGACTCCAAATATCTCTGTCTCCTTGCGCTTCCCAGACCAAAGTTTTCTAAAACACCCTCCCATGGAGGTGCAATACTGTTCTCCAGAGACCAGACAGTTTCCCACCCTGACTGTCATCTGGCTTTGCCCTTATTGCTGCATTTAAGGCAGAAAACAGACGTTTCCAATGGGTTCCTTCATGTCTTTCCCAGTAACACGAAGCAATTTTCCAGAGAGTCCTTAAAGCCACTGGATTCTTTGCAAATGGAAACTTTTGTTTCTCTATCAAAATCTGTTTTTAGAAATTTATGTTTTTCCTTCTGCCGTCATTTTCCCAGCGCCTCCTCCTGACACAGCCATGGCAGAGCTGGACATTCCCAAGCTGAATTTTTTCCCCCCGATCGCCTCCTCCTCGCCAGAGGTTTCAGAGGACAGAAAACCTCAGGGATCCACATCACAGCCACCTCGCGGCTGCCCTTCTGTCCGGCAAACTTTCTGTGGGCAAATGTTAGGAGCATTTGCAGGAGCAAAAGCCCTGCAAATCAGACCTAGTGAGCCCTAGGCCCTCACGCCTGTCCTCTGCAGCACTGGGTACGGGAGGCTTGAGACGCAGGGGCCTGGTCCCTGGCAGCAGCCCACGGCCCCCGAGCTGCTCGTCTCTCCTCTGCAGCGGCAGGGCGGAAGCCGAGGTTGGCTCTCCGTTCCCGGCTTCTCAACCCGACGCCAACAGTTCCCCACGCACCAACACGCCTGGGCAGCCCTGCACCTCTGCAGCAGAGATGCCTGCTCCTTTTCAGCCCTGCTTGTCGCCACGCGTCGAGCAGATGGAAGGAAAGCTCCGAGAAGCCCTCTGTGAACCCGCCCTGCGGCTGGACCCCGCAGGAGCTGCCCTGCACACCCTGACGACCCGACACGCGCCCCCATGCAGGGCATCGCACATGGAATACGGCCCCCATCTGCGTCCTGCTCTGTGCCGCCAGCCCCAGCGAGGCCAGGGGTGGCCTTGAGCGCTCTGGCTGCTTAATCCAGGGTCCTGCTGGGAGCTGAGTCACAGAGACCGTTTTGGCACATAAACGATGCCATCATGCCGTGAAAGAAAGCGATACGTAAAGGAGTTCAGTTATTTTCCTGCTCTGTAAGTCAAATAATCAGTTCAGCATAAACAGATAATAAACTTTCCCATCTGTGGCAGCTCAGCCCATATAAACTAAATGCTTCAAGCATTTCCATGGATTTGTCTGCATCCTCCTTGTAAATGGAGGACTAAGCTTTTCCCTGTTGCTTTTTCTGACTGACTGGAAATCTAGTGCTTTTTTCCTGCTTGTGCCCTTAGATGGAACGTGCATCTTCCAGACGGACCGTTTGCTGCTGGCACAATCGACGAGTCGCCGGGAACGTTTTGTGCTCTCACTTGTGCCGCTCGCAGGAAAACACAACTTCCCAGCAGCAATAGCCAAAGCAGATGTAGTCGTGCCAGTCTTTCTTGCACCGTTCATTTGACGACGCTGTCCAAACCTCAGCAGGTTGCTGCCTCACCTGCTGCAGCTGCTCCTCACACCACGGATCTTGGGTTAGCCGGCATCGGCTCTTTCCTGCTTCTCTTCTCGCCTTGGAGACCTCTTTTCTCTTCTCTTGCTATCTGAGAACTCGGTTCTGATGCTTGTCTGTGACTTTATGGAGCTCACATGTTTCCAGAAATGAACAGCTAAATATCCACACTTGGGCAACAGCAGTTTCCATCTCTGAGTGACAAAAGGTGACAAATAAAAGTGCTGTCCTGGACCAGCTCTTCTGCCACAGGCTGGGGAAGTCACACAGCAAAATTCGTCTGTGGCTGCCGTTAGAGGCTACACGAGCGTATCCCCTCTGCATCCAAACAGGAGCAGCTCGGTATCTCTGAGCTCTTCTATATGATATCTGTGGTATATTCTAGAATACATGAATGTTTTGGATGTCCCTACCTACTGCCTGCACCCCAGCGTGAGCCAGATGTCCCTGGGAAGGACAGAAGAGGAAGGAAACCCAGTGTCACCTTCTCTTACACCTTGTCCAGAGGCCATGAGCTAGGCAGAGGAGCAACATGATCAGAGGAAGGAAGAGGAGGCTGTGAGATCGCTAGAGCCCTGCCTAGGACACAGTTAAATGAAAGAGAAGTGGGAACTGCCGATGATTCCTCGAGGAAACAGAACTGGCTGATAAACAGAACAACTGAGTTTAAATACATATGTGTTAGTCACGGGCTAGTAGGATGCTTAAAGGATGATATAACCATTTCCTCCCCTCTTTTACAATTTCCCTTGCGTCTGTCCCAGCTATTTAACACTTCGGCTCTCTTTTTCTCTCAGATATTTTCGTGAAAAGATGGCAAGCTTTGAGCATCAATAGGGAGCTACAGAATGGACTTGGTCTTCCACGGTGTCAATGGAGGATCTACCAGGAAAGATCTTCGCTTTTCATGGTGCCTTCCTCCACACACAGCTAGCAATACAGTACTGGATTAAATATAATCCAGTAGCAAGTGCCTTCAGGAGACCAAAATAGAGAGAATGTGCAGCAGGGCTGTGCGTATCGTCCTGAAACCCAATGTCCTCTTGTTCAGAGACTTCTCCTCCAGAAAGCGGGTCCCTGGCCTCACACAGACATCCCCTGTAAACCCCCTTGCTAAGGCAAGTATTTCTGTGGCCCTGAAACGCATCCCCTCCAGCAGGAGGGTAATGGGAAATCACTGCCTCCCTTTTGGGAGGTGGGGCTGGGAGCACTAGGGGGACTGGGACGTCCATATTCCCAGGGAGGGTGTTGGGAGCAAGGAAGGAGAGCACTAGGAGAAACTGCCCTTTGCTGCCAGGTGCTCAGTGTGCTGGGAGACATCTGGGCCCTGCAGCGAGGCCAGGCACGAGTCAAGGAGAGCCAAGGACGGCAGCAGGCGGATTCTGCAGCACTGAAAAGCAAACCCCCTAACTCCTGCTAAGGACACCCACAAGGCCACGCGGCCCCATAGGACGGGAGCTTCACGATGAGCTGTGGTGCTTCCCACAGGGTGACGCTTCTTAACCAGGGTCCTGCAGGCAAATGCACTGCTGGCGATGGTTGGAATTTAAATTCACCAATGGAGAAGGCAGGGATATCTCTGGGGCTGTATCAGAGCTCTGTGCATAAATCTATATGCTCTTAAAGTGGACATTGCAAATAACAAAGAAAAAGAACTAGGAAAACCCAATTGCAATAGTGTCTCAAAACCTGCCTCAATGTAACTCAGCTGCCATCCACAGCACACGGTCCAGGGATCCCTATGCAGAGTCCCTACTCCATGGCATGCCGCCTTTCCTGCCTTTAAGAGAAATCCCAGGCGGGATGCAAAGATTCCCGGTCACAGCAAGTCAGCAGTGCCCCCCTGCAGATCCTGGCAGCTGTTAATGGCACCGCTGCAAAGGGACAGCGTGTTTCTCACCTGAATTTCTCTCTCATTGTATTCTTGCCTGCCATATTTTAGAGCCATGAGCTACTAGAAACCATCTCTTCCTTCAGGTGCTTTGGATATTTCTCTTAGGTTCCCTTGACACAGACCCACAGGAAGATCTTGCTCAGCGCACGCCAAGACAGGCTCCGTCCCGGGCCCCACCACTGACCCGGGACTGCGGTAGGTGCCTCCAGCCCCTGCTCCCTGCAGAACAGGGTATTCCCATCAACAACTGCGTGTGCAAGTGCAAACAACCGCGAGACAGACACAGCCCTTCCACCCCAAAACGGGTGCACTCTGACTGTCTCTTAGAGGGGAAATGGTCACCCGCAGGCATCTAATCACAAACACCACTCGTCGCACAAAACAGGAGCATGTTGACCCCATCCCACCTCATCTGGAGTGAAAAATAAACCCAAATTCTCAAGCTGGAGCTCGGTTTTCCTTCCGCTGCGGCCAGAGTCGGGTGTAGAGCTACCATGGAATTTGCATCCCTATTAAGAGATAAGTCCAGACATCCCCAGGCTATCCAAGCTCCAAGCATCAGCTGGAGCACAAGAGGATTCATTTCTTACCAAATCTGCCCTCCTCAAACCACAACAGGGACGTGTTTTCACTCACTATCAAGAGGCAATCAAGGTTGATTAATTCACCAGTAAGATGTGAGTTTGGCTCCCCGGAGCGGAGAAGTCAGGCAGAAGCTCACATCTATTTTGGGCTGTTTATAAACAGCTTCCTAGTTACCCAAGTTTGCCCTTTTCATCATAGAGAAAGAAGACGTGATATTATGTAGTTAAAATATTTCTAAATATACCCACTCCTCCTAAGAGTTAGAGGGAATTGGGGTGCCTGGACCTACTCTGCAAAAAGAGAATTTTTTTCTGCAAGAGAAACCCTAACCTTCCCCATGGCCAGGCCTGGCATGCAGGGTATGAGGGGAGCTGGGGGTGGCCGCTCTACTCTGGTGACTGCAAAGCATTTTCTAGAATCAGAAAATAAGGTTTTTTTCTTTTTTACGAATCACCATTTTGCCCAGGTGCCATCTCAGAGCTGCCCTGGGAAATCCCTCATATTTCCTCTCCCCAGTCCTTTGGTGCAAGGCAGCAACAGAGCCAGCGCCCAAGGTCCCAGCTCTTCACAGCTCAAGGAGACGCCTCAAAGCCGCCCTTGCTGCAGGTGAAGGGACAGCGCAGATGCAGGACACAGAATCCCAGCTGCTGGAGGACCAGCCCCGCCGGGGGCCCTCCCGCCGCCCCCGGCACCCCGTGCTCACCTGGTCATGTCCCAGGGGCAGCGTTTCTGCTCACACCCCCACACTGGGGTCACTGCGGGTTGGCGCCAGCCAGGGGCATGTCAGTGCTTGGCCAGGCGAGTACCAGGGCCATGTCCCCCGCCTGCTGCCCGCCGCAACACGAATCCTACTGACGGGGAAACGGGACTTGTCATCATGGGACTCAGCACCAAGAGCGGCTACGCAAGAGCCCCAGCAGCCACCTGGGATGCTCCAAATGGCTCTGAGTCCTCACTCCATCCCCGACGCTGGTGCACCCAACACGGGGGCTTCCTCGCGTGCGGGGAAGGAAGGGGCTCAGCTGCTGCTGGGCCGCTTTCTGCGGTTGCTGCTGCCACCAGAGGATGCCCCTTCTACCCTCGGGATGGCGCAACCGTCCTGCTCCGGCATAGGCATGCGCTGACCTGCAGCACCAGGCATTTTCCAGGCACTAATGCCAGGTCCCGACAATATCAGGGATGAAGGAGGGGAGGATCTGTGGGGTTTTTCTTGTTTGTTTTTTGTTTTTGTTATTTTTCCCCCAAGGGATTGAAACAGAAGGAGAAAGTCAGTTCTGCAAGATCCAGTTACTGCAATATAATCTAACTGGGCCAGTTCCGCTGCAGTGCTTGAGCAGCAGCCAATTTGCTTTGTCTTCCGCAGCCCAAAGCCACTGAAGTTCAAACGGGAGCAAAAGAAGAAAATAAAAATGCTCTTTCCCAGGACCTGCATCGCCGCCCTGCCCATGGGCCACAGCGCGACGCGTCCTCTCACGGGGGACCCGTCCTCGCGCTGCTCTCCCTGGCCACGGTCCTGAGCCCTTTCCCAGGGCGGGCAGACACCCACATGCTCTTGGGCATCATTTTTCTTTTCTCTTTTTTTCCTCTCTTCTTTTCTTCTTTGCCTGAAAAACACAGATTTTCTCGGGCCTCCTGATCCCAGACACCTTCACGGATCATTTGCAGTTGGCTTTTCCTCTCAAGAAGGCAGCAGCATCACTAGCGATGCCGACTTGAGAGCTCTCCCTTGGCTGCCTGCGTAGCTCTTCCATGGCAGCTCAGCACGGAGCGGGAATGCGCACCGGGAATTGAGACTACATGCAAACCAGGGCAGATCCCTGCTCCGTATCACCAGGATAACCAGAACTGTATTGCCCCTCTCGGGCAGGCCGCTCCGGCGGTTTTCCACTCTGTAACAACCAGCAGCTGGGATAACAACGGACGGCAGGGCTCTGGCCGCGAGGACACGGTGCTTTCTGCCCACGGCGGGGCGGGAATCGCTCCCAGCCCACGCCGAGCGCCGCTTATAGAACGTGCCGGCTGAGAGCGCCGGCCCTCACGGCTGCCGGACGGGCCCTGCCACGGGCGCCCTGCTCGGACAGAGGCGGGAAGACGCTCTCACCCCTTGTTCAGCTCTCCGAGGAAACTCCCTTCCCTTTCCTTCCAGGAATGCAATTTTCCTCTTTTTCTCCCTGCTTGGATGCTGGCTGCCCCTTGGGGCCCAGCCAAGACAGGACCCTCCTATCATAAGCTCTGCACACACGCACCAAGAGCCACCTCCAAGCACACGCAGCCTAGATAGGGCTCTTTGCTCTGCTGGGAGCTGCTGGGCATCCTGCAGGGTATTGCGGGCCGGGTAAGGAATCAAGAGATAGGAATCAGAGGATTCCTTAAGGATAAGAAGGTAGGAGAGTAAGGAATCAGAGCCAGGATGCTCTGTTAATGGGTATTCCCACGTTGTCTTAATGCCGCTGATGTTCTGCAGCCCTATCCCTGAGCAGCAGATGTGGATCAGGCCGGGGATGCAAAATCCCACCATGACTACAGAGATAAATAGTTTAAGAATCTCATTCTTTCGCTTTCTGGCTCCGCTCGCCATGAAAACGTAGGGAAACCAAACGCTTCCCGGCCTCCCACACATGGAGCACATACCAAATATTCCCAGCGTGGAGGGTAATAAACGTTAGTGGGAAGAGGAATCGGCTCCCACCAAGGTGACACACAAAAGGCAAGAGAGGGGCTGGCACGAAGCTTTCTAGACCCAAGGCGCAAAGGGAGCCATTAAACAACTTGCCAGGTGCAAGTACCCGAGTCCTAATAAAATTTATGTGCAAATGTATACAAACCCTAATAAAAGAATGGATTTTAATGGGATTATAAACCGCACTAAGATAATGTCATAGGACAAAACCTGCTTCTGAGGGAGATTTTCACAAAGCCACCAACTTTTCTCTCTTTTTCTTTCCAGAGATGCAGGAAAGGAACAGCAGGGACCAAGAGCCTGGAGATGTCCAAAGGAAAACAGGGGAAAACCAAACAGAGCCTGCAGGATTGCATCCAGACTCCCCATCCTCCACCTCCAGCCCTGTGAAAGGAGGCCAGAGCAGAGGCAAAGCACAGCACAGATTTCCATTTTCTGAGTAACGCTGGGATCCCACAAAGCACCCCGAGGCACCCGGAGCATCCCCCTGCCTCGCTCCCCTTGTGTCTGTGTGCCCGGGAGCTTCTCAGCCAGCCCCACACGCCTTTCTCTGGGTTTTCCATTTAGTCCCTTAAAACAGCAGAGATGACAAATGTGCCCCTGCACCTCCCACAGAACCAGCAGCTCCGCTGGGACTTACGTCTATGGAGACTTCCCTCTGGATCATCCGCTTGCCTTCCTTTCCAGAGTGGTTGAGGGTGGCATCGCAGTTGGGCGCAGCCGTCGGGTGCTTCTCCGCTTGGCTGCTCTGCTCGAGCTCCAGAGAGACCCCTCCGTCCGGATCCACCACATCCAGCTCCTTCTCCAGCTCCTCCATCTCCTCCGGAGACAGCGTGGACAACAAGCTGTCGATGTCCGGATCTTCGCTAACTTGGCGCCGGTATTTGGCGACCTTGGACATCCTGGAGGCTCGTTGGCGAGACACGGTTGCGGTTGGTGTGGTACCAAAGATGGGGAGAAAAAAACGAAGCCTTGAGGGGCTTCCCGGGCAGCAGCAGGTGCCGAAGTGCCGGATCGCGGCAGCTCTGACCCGCCGCCGCCTGGGGAAGGGGAGTTTTAAAGAGGGGACACCCCTTGGTGCAAGAAGCGGCCAATAACAGGGCCCTGCGCCGCTTCGGGTGCTGCGAAGCCAATGGAGCCCGGCGGGAGGCGGGGAACGGCGCTCCCGGAGCGGCCTGAAACCCGAGGACATTCCAGGGAACCATGCAGAGCTGCATGACCAAATTTAGTCCGGAGCATTTAGCCTTTTAAAGGCAATGGGCCAGTGTAGTGAGAAAACATGCAAAAATGCACGAGCTGGAGGCTGGGGCCGCGGAGTGGAGGGGCGGCGCGGGCAGGGCTGCGTCCCGCGGAGCCCCAGCCGCACCGGGGGGCTCGTGTGGGGTCAGAGCCCTCCCAAAGACGCCGCTCGTCTGCCCTGCTGCACGACGGGAGAGTTTCTGGAGCTGTTCCGCATCAGCAGCTGCTCTTTGCTGCAGTAAATCCCCATCCTGGTGGGAGTTTCCTCTTTATCCGACGTCCCCTGTGGCCTCTGGGGTCGGGGCACTTGGTCAAGGTGTGCAGCCCGTGGAGGGAGGGCTGGGGGCGGTCCTGCTTTGGGAGCACGCTGGTTTCTTCTCCCCACTTGTCGGGCTTCCACCTTCTCCCTTTCCCTTCATCCTTTGTCACCGTCCCGGTGCGAAGAGGCCACGGCCGGGTCCTTCCCGGTGCGGAGCCAGCAGCAGCACCGGGCTCTCCTAAACAGAACAAGCTCTCACGAGGTCTCCCTCGAGAGCCTCATCCCCTTCGCTGCCAGTGTCCGGGCTCAGCTCCCGCCTTGAGCCGGGGGGGGGGCTGCTCCAGGGGCGTCCTCCACCCCTTCGTGTCACCAAATCAGCGTCTTCCACCTCCGCGTGACTCTTGTTGCACTCCATTTATCCCCAGCATCACAGTGCCTACCTTCCCTCTGACCTCCTGCGACAGGAAAGCTCCTACGATTTCCTGTCCAATGATTCACCAGCCCAAGTGAGATTTTTCCCAATTGCAGAAGAAATTTGTGATTTTTTTTTTTTCAGTTTCCAAGCAGCAAATGCTGCAGGACAGAATTTCATCCCATTTCACTCCATCTCTTCCGCTATCCTCGTTCTCACCTCTGTCCGTCACAGAGGGCTCTCCAGGCTCTCCACACAACCCGACACCAGGCACAGACCCAGGTTTTCCAGCTCTTCCTTTGGTCCCTTCCCTTCTTTTCACCCTTCCCTTCCCCGGGCCTGGAGCCGCAACACCTCCCAGCACCCTCATGCCCGCAGCACCACGCTCCCCTCGGGCCTTGCACCCAGGGCAGCGCCCAAGGGCCTCCTTGGCACACGACGAGACCTTCACGTCCATAGGAAATTATTAAAAATAAATAAATATATCCAGCCAATGGAAGGGGCAGGAGCACCGCAGCCTGAGGATGCAGCAAAGCATTTGCTAGCGTTTCTAGGCCACGACTTATCAGCCCGGCGCCCTCTCCTCACGCGCCCGGTGACGCCAAGGGCTCCCGCTTTACTTATTTACCTATTTATTTGTATCGTAGGTGACGTCAAAGGTGACGCTCTGAGGCGCGGGGGAGACACACAGAGTGCGCATGCGCAAGCCCCGCCCCCACTCTTCCCGCCTCCCACCTCCCATTGGCCGGCGCCCGTGGGGCGGTGAGCCAATGGCGTGGCGGGAGGGCGGCGGAGCGGCCCAAGATGGAGGAGTACGCGCGGGAGCCCTGGTGAGCGGCGCCCGGGGCCGCGCGGGGCGGGGGCAGCGCGGGCGGCGGCCGGTGGGTTTGGCGGAACCGGAACCAGGACCGAGCGGCGGAGCGGGGACCGGGGAGCCGGTGCCTCCGGTGCGCGGGGCGGCCGGTGTGACCTTGGCGCTGCCATGGCCGCCGGTGGGGGGGCGACTGGAAGCCGCCTCCTCCCCGTGCTGCGGACGGGGCCTAGTTGGGACCGCGGAGCCCGAGCCCCGCGCGGGACCGCGGCGGCGGGGAAGGAGCCGAGCGGGGCCTGCCCGGGCCTGCGTGAACGCGGGTACCCCCTCCCCGGCCTTGCCCTGTTGCCTCAGCGCGGAGCCGGGCGAAAACCGCCCGTTTGGGGCAGCTCCGGCCCCCCGGGGCTTCCCCGCGGCGCCCCCGGCAGCGCCCGTTACCGGCTGAGCGTTTCGTTGGCGGTAGGAGATGTTTCGTTCGCGCCGGAGCCCGGGCTCCGCGGCGGGCGTGCCGGGCCTGGCTGCCCCCGCACGCGGTTTGTTCGCGAGGCGCTCCGCGGAACGGCGCCAAGACGCTCCAGATGCCCCGGTTTGAGGTTCTGGAGCCTACAGTGCTGGGCCTGGGATACTAATAAAGCCTGATTTTTAAAAAATAACGTTTAAGTAACATTAAAAAAATTAACCCCCATAAAATATGTTATTTTAAGGAGCTTTTCTCACCTTAATAAAATCATGAAGCGGCAGGCTAGGCACCCCAGGCTGTTTTGTCCCGGTCGCGCTGCCCCTCGTCCCCCCCCTGTCCCCAGCGCCCCTGTTTTGGGGACAATCCTTGTGCTGGGATGGGGCATCCTGGACCGCGTCGCCTCGGAAAAGCTGAAACTGGCTTTTCTCCCCGCTAGCTCTGCTCCTCCATGTGCTCTCCTTTCAGATACATGTAAATAGGTTAAATACATATATTTATTCCCACAGGACATGGTTCAGTCTGCTGAGCGCACGTTATTTTTCTGCTGTGAGTGCTCTCCATAAAATCAAAGAGGCACCAGTGGCATTGAGCTTCTGTAGAAGTGCCCCATAAATAGCAGATTCGTCTGTTTTACTCTATTTTGATAACTCGCATCAAGTGACAGCAGGGTGAATTTTTTGTTGCACTGGGTTTCAGATGCAGCTGATCTGGCTGGGATCTGCCCGGGAGTTCAAAGGAACTTGGGGGTGAAATAGCTCTGGTGGCATCAAAAAAGTTGTCTTAAAAGTTTTTCCCAAAGAAGCTTGGGGGAGAGTTGAAAGCAAAAGTAAGACCCCCATCCCCAAGGGTTTACATCTAAAATTAAGTTAAAACAGAGGGGGAAAAAATCTAGGAAATCATTTAACAATGGAGGTCTCATTAACGCCCCCATGGTGAAAAAGCCACCCTGGGTAATATTGCCTTTCTTTGACCTCGTGGGTAGCTGGAGGTGGCTGGGCGTAATCTGTTTATATTGTCAGAAAGCCGTTTAACGAGGTCTTTCCTAATAAGCTAACAGAGCAAGGCAGTTGTGATGAGATGTTTTATTCCTAACGGAGCCCGTCCAAACCTGGATAGGAAATGTGGAGATCTGGCACCTCCCGCTCCGGTAGCTTCTCCTCTTGGCACAGGGTAAAGTTCTGTGCTTGTCACCGTCTCCTAATCATTAACACATATAAAATAGGGGAATTCATGCACAGATAATAGAACTCAAAGCGGAACTTTTAAAAATTATTATTTTTAGTAGTCTCTGTAGTGTCTGAGAAATTTGGAAGTAAGTCATGAAAATAAGTGAAGAACTTGGGGGAATAGGTGGAGAGACTGAAAATTTTGCAAGTTTTTTTCTTGTGGAGGAATTTCAAGTACTACTTTTTCTCTGGTGTTTACCCTTGTCTCCTCCCAGGGAGACAAGTTGTTAGACTCTTGGCACAAGTCTAGCTTGTTTTGCCCTGATATTTGTGTTTCTTTGGTGTCTCTTTGCCAAGCTGGATGCAAGAGGCTGCGCCTAGCGGTTTGGGTTTTCACTCTGCTTTTGGATACTACAACATAATTTTGGGTGTTGTATTTCCAGCTGGGATACATCAGAGGCGAGAACGGTGAATCCACTACAGTAACTTGCGCATTTTAAAATGGATTTTAGCATTTTAAGGTTTGTTGTTTTTTCTTCTTTACAGTCCCTGGAGGATAGTCGATGACTGTGGGGGTGCTTTCACAATGGGAGCCATAGGAGGTGGCATCTTCCAGGCTATCAAGGGCTTCAGAAATTCCCCGGTGGTGAGTAGAACAGCTGGATGCGTGCTTGAAGAGCGCAGTCTTGCTGGTTGGTTTTGGTTTTTTTTAAACCCTCAATGGCAAAAATAGAAAGAAAAATTGGAGGCAGATGAAACAGAAATCCTTGTGCATCGAGTGGGAATAATTAATGACCTGCATGCCGTTACTCGAAATCAGGAGCTGAAATCTGTGTAAAATACGTGGCAATGATTCTGTGGGGTCTTGGATGGACTCTAGCTGACTGACCACGGTGGCTTAAGGTGGGGCAACCAGTGAGGTTGGGTGTCTACAGTGTGAGTCAGCGATTGCAGCTTTCTGGATTAGATCTTAAAGCTGAGTTTCCTCCTGCCTGTGGATTTATGGAAGTGACAGTTGCTAAATGAAGTCATTTAACTTGCATAATCTGCCTCCTGGCTATTTCTAGCATGGAGAAGACAAGACATTTCCCATTCATTTTCCCTGCTTACGGAAGGCACACGGCAAAAACAGGACCGGTCTGTTTCACGTGTATTTGAGGATGCTCAGAAACATCTGCCCTGCAGCTGGTTTTGGCTCCATACAGATTGTACCTGCAGAATTTCACTCGGTTTTATTCTAACTTGTTTGTGGTTTGTTGCAGGGTGTGAACCACCGGCTGCGGGGGAGTTTGACAGCGATTAGAACAAGAGCTCCCCAGCTGGGAGGTGGGTGCCGTTTTGCCTCTTTGTTACAGCTGCCCTTTCGCTGGCTGTTCTAGGTAACTCAGAGCAGGAATATAGCAGGATGTGAGCATGGAAGAGCCTGAGATTCTTTCAAACAGGCCAGGTGCATTTCAGCAGGGTCTGCTGCAAAAGTGATCGTTGTCACACTAGAGAAAGAGAGAGGCTTTGTTTTGAACTGAAGGTGTTTGACTCATTAAAAGAAATGATCAAGCTTTGAGCTAAATGAAGTAGGTCGGGGCATATGCTGAGCTGTGGGGAGCTGTGTAAAGTTCACTCTTTTTTTAAAAAAAATACCAGACTCACAAAGCTGTGACTTGAGTCAAAAAGGATATTCTGACCTCTCAAAGGTGCTTCAGCATCAAAGTTTGCCCTAAGAGCTGCTCACTTCCCGTTACGCTCTCCTGCCAGGCAAATTGAATTATGATACTAGCAATGGAAAAATGGGAGAATGACCTGAAGCAGAGCAGTGTGATGGTTACAGCTTGTGGTGACTGTGCAAAGAGAGAGGAATTCATCCTCCTATTTCTCCTTGCTTTTTGTCTAGCATTAAGCTTTTAAAGTCATTAAGATGCTTTAAAAACTGCTTCTGAGAAGGGTCGCGTTCTGCTTGCATTTGTTGTGCAGCACAGACTGATGCTGATCTCTCGAGGTGCCAGGAACAGCATTAGGGGAAGATGCTGAATTCCAGTACCTCATCCTCTGTGAGCAAGCACCTTCAAGCCGTTACCGCAGCCATTTCTATATAACAGTTCCCTCAGTGAATGTACCTTCATTTGGATGGCAGTTCCACCATAATTACAGATATTTGGTACATTTTCTGTTATTAATTGGAATCAGAGGCTTCTATAGGAATGCATGTTTGTCATTGGGCAGATATTATTTTTCTATATGTAGATTTTTTCAAAAAATATGTAGATTTTTCAGCCATTTCTATATAACAGTTCCCTCAGTGAATGTACCTTCATTTGGATGGCAGTTCCACCATAATTACAGATATTTGGTACATTTTCTGTTATTAATTGGAATCAGAAGCTTCTATAGGAATGCATGTTTGTCATTGGGCAGATATTATTTTTCTATATGTAGATTTAAAAAAAAAAAAAAAAAAGTGTTTTGTTTCCTTCAGGTTTTAAATACGCTTTCATGCTTGCAAGCACGCGTGTTAATATTGCACCATTCCTCTATGATAAGGCTCCAGTAAAGCACTGGCTGCCTCTCCTGCTTGGCCTAAATTGTGTTTCACCCCCGCCAATCTTCTATCAGGTAGCTTTGCTGTCTGGGGAGGACTCTTCTCCATGATTGACTGCAGCATGGTCAGGATGAGAGGGAAAGAAGACCCGTGGAATTCGATCACGAGCGGAGCCCTAACTGGAGCCATATTAGCCGCAAGAAGTAAGAAATGAAGCTCTGTGGAGATCTGAATTAAAGCAGTCTGGAATTTCTTTATAAGCATAGCAGAATGAAAGATAATCTTAAACCTTTGTCCTGTGCTTGTAACAGTGATAATTACAATCTCAGATGTTCTGGTGTTCTTTTGTTTCCTTGGGGAAGCGGGGGAGTACCTAGTAATTATCCTTTTATTGATGTTGTTAATGAGGCTTCAGGATGCCAGATTGCTGCTTCTGAGTCTGCTTGTAGGAGAGAGAAACGATAAAAAGAGAACTACAATATGCCAAGTAATGCATGAAGAAAAAAGGATGTGATTTGTACCTTTTATTTTTAGATGGACCCGTTGCCATGGTCGGATCTGCTGCCATGGGAGGAATTCTGCTAGCTTTAATCGAAGGAGCTGGTATTCTGCTAACAAGATTTGCCTCCACGCAGTTCCCAAACGGTAAGGAATCCTTGGAGGATGGTATTGCAAGGCTTCTTTAATGCATCTTGAACACGTGCACACTGAAAAATAGCCTTTTCTCAGGAAGCAAAGTAAGCAAACATCCTGGTTTTGAAACCTCAGCTCCTCTAAGCTCACGTTCCATTGTATAAATAGAGTCTGATTTCCAGGTGAATTTACGGTTGAGTTATTAAAAAAAAAAATTAAGTAAATACTAGAGGTGTGGATTTGACTGCTGTGCACTTCCTTCTCTTTCATTTCAACCTCTTTTTCCTACTCCTCCATTTAACAAGTGTTCTTTAAACACTCAAGTCTCCCAAACGTAGGGTGATAGAAACTCCACCACAAAGCAAATGCTCACATGTCTCTGGTTGCCGTCAAATCATGATGTTATGTTTCCAAAACGAATCATAAATGTTTTGCTGAGGTGCTTCCCTTGCATATTAACTGATATTTGCCTGGTAAGAGTGAGTGCAAGAGCGAGCTCTCCCGGGTCAGGGTGCTGGGCAGTCCTGTTCTCTGCTGACTTCTGCCGTGAGGGTTGTTTTACACAGGGGCGTGTGCGTTGTGTGTGTTCCTCTAATGAGATGGCCACCCGTATTTTCCAGAGTGCAGAGAGGGAAATAGGAAGTGTGACAGCTCAGGATATGCGTAGCACAAATCAAAGTAACATCCCCGCTTCAGTTGTCCCACCGTATTTTGGAAGGAGTAGAGACAAAAACTAGTGTCGAAAGGAGCAGTGCTAAGCCGCTAAATCCCGAGAGGTTCCTCCTTTCAGGTTTGCTACCCATTTTGTGCCGTCTAAATTCTTCTAATTGCTTATCTTAATACAAAAACATTTTAAAATTGCCCGCCTCAGTGTAAGGGGATCACCTGGAGGTTACAGTTTCATCTCTCAAGCTGGCGTACCGTAAACCACAGCCTGTTAGTAAGATGAGTCGGGAAGGCGACGCCGCGGTCATTTGTTCCGTTCCGCTGGCTGCCTTTCGTGTCGGGCAAGTTATTCTGGGGGGGCTATTGCGGGGTGCCCAAGTTCACCTGAAGGGCAGTAAGGCAGAGGTTCCCAGCTGCTTTTGGTGACTGCAAATCCATACCTGTCCTTCCTTAGTCAAATATAAAGTCTTGTTATTGTCTTCATCTATTTTAAAAGGGATTTTTATATATAAAAAAATCCTGTGTAGAGGTATTATGCTTTTATATGAAGAATTTTATGTCTCTTTGTATTTATTCTGTATTTATTTGTATTTATTTACATTCTACTGCTTTATTCACAGGCCCTCAGTTTTCAGAAGACCCTTCCCAACTGCAGCCCTCCCCATTCGGCGACTACAGGCAATACCAGTGATTAGACTCCTCCTGCTAGTTCCTCTTGTTTTATGAGCTGTAATTTCAATTGCTGGAGGACCAGGACGCGGTAGGTTGTAACACCAGTGGCAATCCCTTATGCAAACTATGCCAAGAGGATCTTCGGCGCTTCCCTGTGTAACGGAGAACTTGAGGAAGAGGATTGAGATATTTATTCGTATAGATTCCATTGCTGTAATGTTCATACGTGTCTGGCAGAATACATGGCGGTTTAAGACAAGGCCCGGGTGGAGTCTTGTAATCCTTGGAACTGGATGAAAATGAATTTTCTTTGGCGTCTTCTCCGACACGCGGCGTTAACCAGCAGCAATGAAAGCGGCCGGAGCTGGGCCGCTTCCGTGGCAGGTTCGGGTTGCAGCACGCGCTTCAGCTTGGGGCAGGGAGCAGAGCCCTGCCTTCCACCCGAGGCCAATGTTAACGGGAGAAGATGCAAACCTGGGAAGGCTACTTCCAGCAGTAGCTTTTTCACTTTGTGCTTTGTTTTCTACTGCCCTGCAAAGGAAGTTCTGCAGTTGAAGCAGAATGTGGGACTCCCCGGGCTGCGGCGCAGAGGCCTTGCTGCAGAGCGCCCCGAGATGCTTTTGTTGAGGGGTGCCTGCTGGGCGGTCCTGCTGCGGAGCTTCGGCTCCGCCGCTGCCTCCCTGGGCTCCCGCGCTGCTCCAAAGGGAGCAGTGCAGAGAGCTTCCCCTGCTGGAAGAGCTCCAGGAGGAGATAGTTGGAGGAACCCAGAACAAAATGAGGAGAAAATAACATCTGTCTTACTGATGGTTCATGGGAGACTATTCCTACCCATGTGTTGCTCTTGTGATATTGTTTGAGCTGCCCCAGGGCTTTCCTTCTGCCCAGGAGGGGCTTAATCACCTTCCCCTCTGTGGAGTCCCCTGCGGCCCAGGGGTAGGAGGAGAGGGGGGATGCGGTGCAGAGGTGCTCGCTGCAGCAGTGCTGGGGGGATGCAGGAGCGTGCGGCACCCGCACACAGCCGTGAGAGCCCCAACGCAGCTCCTGCGTCCCTGCGCCTGGTTCCATCACCTCGGCCATCCCAAACCCCGCCAGAACTGCCCTGCCTTGCTTGCCCAGAGCCTTGGCCCTGCTATTTAGCGTAGTTGCTGCAGGGTGGAATATTCAGAACTCTTTAGCAAAAAAAACCAAAAAAACCCACCCTGTGTATCTGGGTCTTTGTGCAGCCACAGGTGAAGCAAGACGACAATTTTGGAGGACCAGTCTTGGAGAGTTAAGAGTAAATTGCGCTGTCCTCGCTGATGCCTCCTCTTTCTCTTCAAATGTGTATGTTAATCACACAATTTTCCTGTGCTCCCAACATGGGATCAGAGCTTTCCGGTGCTGCCTGAAAGACCCAAGGCACAGGAGCCCAGCAGCCTCTGCTGCAGCGCCCTTGATGCCCATCTTGAGGGTTTAATGTACCCGGCTGCTTCTCACACCAATGACCAATCCTCATCGGGTTGCTGGGGAGGGGACATGCCCCTCAACGGGAGCCCCTTCTGGCTGTTGTCACCGCCCCGCTCCCCCCAGGGCACGAGCTGAGCTCTCTGCAACCACCCACGGCCCAGGAGCCCCCAAAGAAACGAGACGGACGCAGCCGGCACGACAAGAACTATTGACCTTTTTATTTCAATCGGCTACAGCAGCTCTATGTCCTCCTAAAACACTGTCCTTCCTTCACTACCACGAACAGCGAGGGAGCCGAGTGCACTGCGGTGGCAGCAAGTCTTTTTAAAGCTTAGTATTAAATATTAAATATTCTCTCATTTAATGTTTACATTACTTTGTCAAGGAAAGAAAAAAAAAAAAAAGACAAAAAAAGACAATTGAAACTTAAGTTACATGAATCTGTGCCCGTGCCCTGAGCAGCAGCGCCGGGGGCTGCAGCCCCAGGAAGGCGCCGCTGCTGCAGAGGGATATGCAGAAGCTCCGGCCTCCACTTGCTCTGGCGCCCAGCAAGGCCAGGGGGTGTTCGGCTGTGCCGGGAGGAGGGGGTTCCCTTTCCTTTCGGAATGGGATGCCCAGAACGAGCGGGCAACTCCGGTGCAGCTAAAACACAGGCTGGAGCATGCAGCCGGGCTGCCCCCCCGGCGCCTCCTCTCAGCCTCAGCAAAGTGCATGGGAAAAGGGGAAGATTTGGTCAACAGGAACTTCGCTAAGAATTTTTCTGTTTCTTTTTCCTCTCTCTCTTTTTTCTTTTTTTTTGGAAAAAGAAAAAAAAAAAACCCAACAGTTTTGAGTCTTCCTTTGATTTTTTTCTTTTTTTTAGCAAAGACAAGAGTTTAAAAAGCACTTAGGAAGCTTGTACTAAAATCACCAGCTGTTCTCAGAGGAGAGAGTCATCTGTGCACCCCCCTTCGAGTCCGTAACGGAATTCCTGCAAGTTGGAGACGCCGTAGAAGTGGACAAAGGCCGCGGCCACCACGAGCACGTGGAAGATCTGATGAGACTGGAACTGGGCAGGGGAAGCAAAAGGTAATTAAAAAACAGCCCTTGGAGGGGGTCCTCATGACAGGGCAGAGCAAAGGCCGCATTCCCGCTCCTGCACTCACCCAGATGTCAAACTTGCCCGGGAAGAAGCGCTCGGGAATGCGGGCGGCGTAGAGCCCCGCGCCCGTGATGTACATGACGGCCATGAGGAAGAACCAGCCCATCTGGCCGACCGTGGTGGCCTTCACGAAGCCCTCGGCGATGGTGAAGTGCATGGTGGGCACCACGCCGCTCAGCCCCAGCCCCAGGAAGACGCCTGCCGGGCGAGGAGAGATGAGCGCAGGCAGGGCCAGCCTGGCGCCCGCTGCCCCCGCACGCCCTCGTCCCAGAGCAGCCGTCAGCTTCTCCGCACTCGGGCCCCAAATCCTCGACCACAGCCTCTTCAGCCCTTGCTAACCATGGGATTTCCAGCACGTGGAGGGTTCCCTGCACTCGCTGCCACTCAGCGGAGCTGCCTTCCTCTGCCAGGAGCTGTTGCGGAGGCTGCATGTGGGGTGCCTCAACCTTGGGGGCCAGGGAGCAACCCCTGGCTGCAGCCTCTGCAGAGGCAGGTCCTGGGCAGGGGTGGGGACGGGGACTCTGCTCCTGTCCAGCTGAGCTGCAGCCGCAGCCAAAGCGCTTCCCGGAGAAGGCGGCTTCGTACAGCGCAGCCTTCCCAACCACCACTTAACGGGACTATTTTTAAACTCCGCCTGCTCAAAACCTCAGGAGCACCGAGTGCCAGGGCCCGCAGTGCGGACAGCCGTAGCAGGAGGCCTCGCTACAGGGCAGCGCCATGCTCAGCGGGGATCAATTCCACCCGTGTTTTGGGGCTCCCGTAGAGCCCCTGGGAGCAGCTCTACGAGCGGAGCTCTCCTACCTGCTCTCGTCTGCCTGTGCTTGGGGGTCGCAAACCGGTCCCACTGGGCGACGATGATGGCCGAGATGCCCAGGACGCAGACGATGGAGAGGTAGATGAGTCTTGGCTGCGGGGAGCAGTAGAACGAGTAGTAGAGCCACGGGACGAAGCTCCCCATGATCAGCAGTGCAATTCCCGAATAATCCAACCTGGGTGCAAAGACAAAGAGTCACAGGGGAGCCAAAAAACCCATCCCCAACCCATGATCCCCTTGCCTGGTACCTGCTACCCTGTGTGTGCCCTAACGGAGCCACTGGAGGAACATGAGCTAAAGTGGCACGACTGGAGAGAAGGGGCAGGGGCAGCTCCTACCCACAAGGAGACGGGAGGAAGATCCCAGACCCGCCTGGGGAGATAAATGGAGCTCAGCAGGAGTGCAAGGGGTGAACGGCAACTTGCTGGATGCACAGGAAACACCCGGAGGGGCCGCAGCCCTCTCCGTGAGGAAGCTGTGAGCCCACGGGACGTGGTGGGTTGTGCAAAGACCTGCTGGGTTTCCCCGCACCACTGAACACCCCAGAGAGACCCGCGCGCGCCAAGGCCACACCATGAAGCTGCTGCGAGTTCATTCTGGGAGCAGCCCACGTGCTCGCCACAGAGAGCAGCGCTGGATACGACCCTACACGGTCCCTTCACTGGGAATCCTGCTTTAAGCCAAACTGGGGCCAACCAAAAGTTTTGGAAAACCCACAGGAAACTGGGAGCTCCCTGCCCCCTTTTTTGTCCTATTAATCTGAGCCCTAACCCTTGTTTCCCTGCCATGAGAGGCACGAAGGCCTTGGGCCCCTTGCGAATTGCAGGGGTGCCCATCCACATGGAGCCACAGCCTGGGGGGCTTTAGAGTCAACAGCCTCAAGGTGCCCCAGCACCAAGTTAGCCAGCCAAGGTACCCTTGAATTCCACACTGGAATCACTTGGCTCTTCCTCTTCCTGGCTATTAGCCATGTGGGACCCGGCAGCGCAGCATTTCCCAAGAGGAACCGCTCAGGAAGCCTGGGCTGCCTCCAGGATCCCTCCACGGCCCTTTTGCCAACTCACTTGGAAAACGTCCGCGAGACCTTCTCCGAGTGACAGTAGACAGTGTGGAAAAGCCAGGAGAAGCTGAGGCACAGCACGGCTCCGAGGAAGAACATCCCGAACACCACCTTCTCCTGGAGGGGAGCCATGAAGTACATGTTGGGCCGCAGCATGGTCAGGATCCCCAGGCAGAGGAACAGCAGGAAACCTGCGGACAAGACATGGAGCCCGCGGCCCGTTAGGCAGGACAAGGGCAGCCCAACGGGCCCCATCCAGCATCAGAGGGATGGGGGGGCAGTTAAACACATTGTTCCTGCAAGGAAGGGCCCCCTTCTCCCCGCACCATCTCGTCACCCAGAGCCCCAGGCGCCAACTGCAGCCGCCCCAGGATCACCCAGTACTGGTGGTGCTGGAAGAAGGTGAAAAGCTGGATCCAAGCACTCCAGAGGGAGCGGAACTGGCCCTGGGAGGGTCTCTGGTCCCCTGGAAGTGCCGCGCAGCACCCCCGGTTCCAAGCCCTGCCGCAGGCACCTAGTAAGTGCGTCCAGATGTTGCCCGTCTCCGTGTGTATCCGGAAGATGCTCTTGAAGCAGGCTCGGAAGGAGGGCATGGGAGGCCGGTGTCCGTGCAGGAGGTAATCGTTGTCCTTCAGCCAGTCGGGCAGCACGTCGTAGGGGATCACACGCCAGCGCCCTTCCCACACCTGCGACACAGAGCTCCGAGCGCTCGCAGAGCCACACGGGGCAGAACTGCCGCCCTACCCTACACGCGGGCCCGAAAAGGTCCCTGTAACTCTATCGTACAAGAGGAAGTTCAACTTTTGCAACCTCACACACCCCTAAAACCAGCCCCATCCCGCCGGGAGCTTGTGGACCCTCCCTGGCAGCAGGAGATGATGCGCACGTCGCGCTCCCCCTGCCAGCCCCTCTGTTCCCTGCAGCAGGGAGCTCCCCGTGGGATTGGAACCTGGTGCTGCAGCCGCCCCGCGCCCTCTGCCATTGCGCGGCGCTCCCGGCCGCTGCCACCCGCTTCCCAGGGCGCTCCGTGGGGCCAGAGCAGAGGACAGGCAGGGCTGCCCCTGGCTGGGGGGCTCCTCTCCCTCCCCAGGAGCAGGGGGACCGCCACGAGCTCGGGTACCTTATACACGAACTCCTCCATCTTCTCCATGGCGTGGTGAGCCTGCAGGGGCAGCGTCAGCACCCGCACCACCTCCTCCTCCTCCTCCTCCTCCCGGGCTGCCGGGCCTGGCTGCTCTTCGGCCTGCAGGGAGGAGAAGCGCCAGGAGGAGCCTGTTCCGGCTGCACGGAGCAATGGGAGCCCCGGAGGGTGGCTGGGCTTCCCCGGGAGCCCCTGGGGGCTTCATCCTTCCTGGGGGGACAAGCAGGGCCCGCGGGCGCTGCCGCTTATGCAACACGCTCCTGTCTTAACCGTCCAGGCAGCTAATCCCAGATTTGCTCCTGTCTGGAGGCAGGATTGCGGCGGGGCGGGGGGTGGTTCCAGGGGAAGCCGCCAGCTCCCGCCGGGACGCTCGGCCTTCCAGGTGCTGCCCCGCAGGGACAACCCCCGGCCTGGCCTCGCCTTCCTCTCCCCTCCCGCTCCTTGTGCCGGTTCGGGAAGGCAGTTTCCAGCCCTGGGGGGCGGCAGGGCCCGAGCACCACCCCCCCTCCCCAGCACAGACCTCCCGGCTCGGCCCGAGGCCGCGGACAAGGAGGGCGGGTTCGGGGGCAGCCCCGGGCGCCTTTCCAGCTCAATGCCCAGGAGGGCGGCGGGGGTCCCTTACGGCAGCGGCGGCCCCGCGCTCGCGCTTCTCCTCCAGCAGCGGCCCCAGCTCGGCGAGCTCCAGGTGCGCGCGCTCCGCGCCGCCCAGCGCGCTGCCCTGCGCCGCGGCCGCGGCCTTGCGGGACGCCATGGCGGCGGCGGCGGCCGGTCCCTCGGGGCGGAGCGGAGCGGGGGGGCAGAGGCGGAGCCGGTCGCGGTGCCGGTGCCGGCCTCGTCCCGCTCCCCGCGCGCACCGGCCGCTACATCCCGCGCAGGGGCGGCGGCGGCGGCACCGGAAGCGACCCGTTCCCTCAGCGCCGCTTCCGGCCCGCCGTGCCCCGCCCCGCCGGGGAAGACGCCGGAGAAGGGGTGGGGCCAGAGGCATTCGTATTCTGATTGGACGGAAGTGCCGTCACTCTCTGTTTCTCCCCTCCCCCGGCCACTCTGATTGGGCGAGGCGTGGGGTGGGGGGCGCTCTAGCCGGGCGGTGTAGCTCTGTGTCCAAGCGGGTGGGCGCCCCCTGCGGGCGCCGCCGGGACTGCGTGATGGCGGCGGCGCCGATGGCGGCGATGGGGGCGGCGGGAGGTCCCGACGGGGGGGGAACCGCCGCGCGGGGCCCGAGGGCCGGTTCTTCCGATGAGCGGGGCTGGAAGAGGCGGCGTTACCATAGCAACGCCCCCCGTTACCGTGACAACCCGCCCCGTTACCAGGGCAACGCGGACCCACCATGGCGGCCGTCGGGCCCGGCGGGAGTAGTCCCGTTCATGGCCCTTCCCCCGGGCAGCCGCC
>PTEX01000429.1:45353-58851 GCA_003342815.1 Eudromia elegans
CACCCCTCCCCTCGCGGCGGCAGGCGGGAAGGCGCGCCCCGCCCCCTTCCGCAGCACGGCCGGCGCTGATTGGACAAAACAAACCCCACCCCCTTCTCGGCGGCCGCGCGGTCTCGGGTGCCCCACGGGAGGCGGTGCCGGCCACGCCCTCGGGGCGGGGCCTCCGCGCGGAGGGGGCGGGGCATGCTCTAACCCCGCCCCCTCAGCGCGGGGACGGGAGCGGGGGCGTGTGGGGCCGCGGGGGAGCGGGGCGGGAGGACCCCGCTGTGCGGTACCGCTGCCCCCCCCAGCCCCTAAGGGGCAGCGGGAAAACACCGCAAAAACACCCAAAATCCCCCAAATCCAGCGGCGTCGGCCCTGCCCCGGGGCCGCCCCGCCCGCCGGGCCCCTCCTCTGCCCCCGCGAGCAGCCCTTGCATAAGCCGCGGGCCGGGCTGCTCCCCGCGGCGCTCGGGGCCGCAGCGAGGAGGTAACGCGGGAGCCGCGGGGGGGACTCGCGTCCCGGGGCCGCGGGGGCCACGTCCCCCTCCGTCACCCCAAGCCAAGGGGGTCTCCGCTCGTCCCGTGTGCGGGGAGCCCCCGGGCTCCTCCCGCGCCATGCGGGTGGTGGCTCCCGGGCCTCGCGGGGCCCCGGCACCCCGTGCGGGGGCGGCCCCGCAGGCCCACGCGGCTCCGTCCCGGCAGCGGCTCCACCGGGACAGTTCTGTGGGCGCCAGGGACCGATGGGGGCTCTCGCTGTGACCCGCGAGCCCGAAGCGCCCGCGGGGCACCCGGCAGCGGGAGCAGCCGCCGCGTTCGTCCTGTTCCTCGGCGAGGGGCCGCCAGGGAGGCGCGGGGGTCTCCGCCCCGCTGGCATCAGTGCGGGAAGCAGCCGGTGCAGAGCCCCGACCCCGACACACCCTCCGCGGGGTGGGGAAGCCCCGGCAAGGGCCGCTGGGCTGGGGCCAGCAAGGAGGAGCAGGTTGGCGGAGCACCCCGGGCTGGGCAGGGAGCGCCCCCCCCTCGCGGGGGCAGAACGGGGCAGGAGCCGCCCGGGAAGGGGAGGGTGGCGCGGGGCGGGGGCGCCGCTCGCGGCTGCTCCGAGAGCCTCCTGCGAGCGCCCCGAGCGCTCCCGAGCCCCTCAAAGGGACGCGAGCGGGGCGGGCCCGGCTCCCCTCCGCTTCGGCCTCAGAAAAGCGGCGCTTTGGCACAGTTGCACCGCACGAGGCGGCGGTTTGGCACGGTTGCACCATGCGGGGCGGCGGTTTGGCACGGTTGCACCGTGCGAGGCGGCGGTTTTGCACGGTTGCACTGCACGGAGCAGCAGTTTTGCACGGTTGCACCGTGCGAGGCGGCGGTTTTGCACGGTTGCACTGCACGGAGCAGCAGTTTTGCACGGTTGCACTGCGCGGGGCGGCGGTTTTGCACGGTTGCACTGCACGGGGCGGCGGTTTGGCACGGTTGCACCATGCGGGGCGGCGGTTTTGCAGTTTCCGCCATGCCGCTCCGCTACGGGCCGAGGAGGGCCCTTCTCCTGAGACGTGGAGGCACAAAGTGACCTCCCGGTGCTGGGCAAGGCGAACCAAAGCAGCGGGAAAGCGGCGAGTCCGGATCGTCCCCCAGTTCGTGTGTCGGAAGGACTCTTCCTCCAAGCAGCTCGGGCAGGTTTTGCAGCCCGTCGGCGCCCACGGGCGTGACGGGGCCCACGGCGTGTCGCTTGGCGAGAGGGCGGCAAACCTGGAGTGTCTCTGAGCTCCTCTGTGTCTTCGAGCTCCTCTGTGTCTTCCTGCCCTGTCGATGTCAGCGTTATCCCAGCACAGGGAGCTCCAGCAGCGCTGGGTGTCGGGATTCTTTCCCTCTAGCGAGTGCTCGAGGCCCGTGATTTAATATTAGGGTTTGATGTGGGGCGTGAGGGGCTCACGCTGTGCAGCCACGTGGTGATACGGCCGCTGAATGGCAGGACCTGGCGGGCACGTGTGTGATGGGGGGAGCAGCTCGGGCCCGTTCCTGCTGTCTTCTCTCATTAAAGTTTACTACAGCACGGTGATGGGAAGCTCCGAGAGTTGCTCAGAGCTCTGTTTCTAAGGGTTACTTGACCTCGTTCCTCAACAGGCATCGGGAATCCCAGCCCCCCGTGGTCCCCTTTCTCTTTGGGCAGGTCTCGGGATGCCTCATCGCACCATCCACCTCTTCCGCAAGGGCCTTCGCCTTCACGACAACCCCGCGCTGCTGGCCGCGCTGGCCTCCTCGGACACCCTCTACCCCGTCTACATCCTGGACAGGGGCTTCGTGGCCTCCGCGACGACCATGGGGCCTCTGCGCTGGCACTTCCTGCTGCAGTGCCTGGAGGACCTGCGAGCCAGCCTGCTGCAGCGGGGCTCCTGCCTGCTGCTCCTGCAGGGAGAGCACGAGCGCGTCCTCCGCGAGCACGTCAGCAAGTGGAACATCACGCAGGTGACGCTGGACGCGCAGGTGGAGCCCTGCTACAAGGAGATGGAGGCCAAAATACGAAGTCTAGGGCAAGAGATGGGGTTCAAAGTGCTCTCTTTGACCAGCCACACTCTCTACGACGTCCAACGGTAGGTGATGGCCCCGGACACCAAGGGGGAGTCTCCAGGAAGGTTTATTGTAGATTTACCAACGGTCAGGCAGAAAAGGCCAACTGCTCTGGTCCTTCTCGATCCCCACGTGTTGCCCTGGAGAGAACAGGGTAGTGTGGGGTGAGCCTGGTGCTGCTTGCAGGAGAACTCTGTTGTGTGGCTCTGCTGCGAGCAAACGGGAGCAGTTTTGGTGCGGGTCAGCAGGTTGGTTTGTGCTTTGAATCCACACGGTTTGGTGATCTTTTTTTCCCCCCATTTTGACACTTTAACTCACATCAAATCCGTACATTAGCTACTCCTTTAAACAGAGGGAAACACATTTCACAGGATTTTATGACTCTGTGTGTGTGTTTGTATGTTCTTTGTTTTGATCTTTCTAAGCAACTTTATTTAGATGCTATTCAGACCCAAATGTCTGAAGACACAAATTAAGAGTAACTGGAAGGTAATCTGTACTAGTTCAAACAGTCTTAACCCGTAGTCCTGGGAAGTCTCTAATTCTTGTAAATGAACAAATAAAAATCCGTGACCTCTGTATTCACTCCCCAAACTGGGGCAGTTCCAACCTGTGCTGCTGCCTTCCTGTTCCCCAACAGTTCCAGACTCCTCGGCCCGTGTTTTTGGTAAAACGCTGCTGTTTTGTTTAGGATTTTGGACCTGAACGGCGGGACTCCCCCGTTGACGTACAAGCGGTTCCTTCACGTTCTCTCTCTGCTCGGGGACCCCGAGGTGCCCGTCCGCAACCCCACAGCCGAAGACTTCCAGTAGGTGACACCGAGACGGCAGCACCAGCAGGTCCCCCCCCGTCGGCAAGAGGAGCTCCAGCTGAATGATAATCGGCTGCTTTCGATGATGTGGATTATAGATTTATACATATAGGGAATATGAGGCAGTTGCTTATCCTTTAGGCTTCTGCTAGCAGGAGGGCAAAGGATGTCCAAAAACTTAAGGTTTTGAGGCACACGTGGACAAACCTTTACAGCTCTGCAGGAGTTTCACAGGGAGGTGGTTAAGGGATCCTGGGTCCCTTTCTTTAGCTCCCTGGTGAATTCCAGGTGGGCCTCGCATGGCCCATGGTTTGCTCTGGGGGGGGAAGCTCGGAGGGATAATCGTGTGTTCCCTTTCGGCTTCATCCTCTCGCCTCCCCTCTCTGGTGTGGGAAGGAGGGATCGAGCTCCCAGGGCTCCAAGGAGCTCTAAGTGGAGGACGGCCTGTGCTGAGCCCTGTGCGAGCAGGGTTAGTGCTGCAAGGGAGGAGAGACTGGCCTAGAGCAATAAGATCCACGCAAGTATCTGGATAGATCAGTTCCTAGAATTTCTTGCAGCGTTTTTTTTTTTTTCCCCTACTCTTATTCCCACACTTTATATTTTATTTGTTTTTTAACTGCTGATGAGAGGAGTGGTTCCCGCGCTTCCCTTCCTCCGTAGGCGCCGGCCGCGGTTTTCCCAGGCGAGCAGGAGGATTTCCCTTCGTGCCGGTCTCCCCTGTGTTGCTGCCCAGAAGTCGGGGTGCGGCCGACGCCGCGTCCTGACCCTCTTTTCCTCTCCTGTGTTTTGCAGGGGGAAAACCGCTCTGCGGGGAGGGCGGCCTCGCTGGGGGGCTGCTCTGCCCCCCGCCCCGCGGCGCCGGCACTGCTGGGGGCAGCAGCGGGACCGGCCCCGGGGGCGGCAGCGGCGGGACCGGCCCCGGGGGCGGCAGCGGCGGGACCGGCCCCGGGGCAGCAGCGGGACCGGCCCTGGGGCAGCGGCGGCGGGACAGGCCCGGGGGCAGCAGCGGCGGGACCGGCCCCGGGGGCAGCAGCGGGACCGGCCCCGGGGCAGCGGCGGGACCGGCCCCGGGGGCAGCAGCAGCGGGACCGGCCCTGGGGCAGCAGCGGCGCCCCGCGGTTGTGTGACAGTCGGAGGGGGCTCTCGGCTGCCGCGCACGGGGCAGCTGGGGGCGCGGGAGGGAAGGGGCCTCGCGGCTCCTGCCTGCGGCGCTGGATGAGGGGCCGGAGGCGGCCGGGAGCTCTGGAGCCCAACGTGGTGCCGTGGCCTTTCGTGCCGCAGCTTTCCCTCGCGCCCGGCCCAGCCCCGGCTGTCCCGGGAGGTCTCTCCTGATTCCTGCTCTGCTGGGTCGGTCGCAGGAAGTGCTGGCTCTTCCCAGGGAAGTTCCTGGGTTCCTGGCTGTGCCCGCCCTCGCTCCGAGTGCGCTGTGACGGGAGGTCTCCTCGGCGCGTGCAGCGGGCTGGGATCTGCTCCCTCTTCGGGCTCTGGTTCCCCCTTTGAGGAAGCCTCTCCTGCACCCTAGGCGATGTAGACCCCCCGACCTGTGCCTGGCCGAGTGCTGCAGGGTGCCCCTCCCTGCGGATTTGAACATCCCCATGGAGAGCCCGTCCCCCTGGAAGGGCGGCGAGACCGAAGGGCTGCAGCGCCTGGAGCGGCACTTGATGAACCAGGTCCGTCCTGATGCCGCGGGTGAGGCTGGTGGCTCCGAGCTGCTCCCAGAGCGTGCCCAACTCCCGCTGCTCCCGATTTAATAAAGCGTGAAACACCTTCGGGGGGGGGGGCTCTTGTGCCTTGGAGGAGCTGCGGTGCTTGGAGATGCTTTGGAATCCTTTGGAATATTTGGAAGAGGATGGCAACAGGACTGCTGGGTGTGTGTCACCTTGCACTGCCCTAAACCCTGCGTTTCTGCTTTTGTTTCAGGGCTGGGTGGCAAGTTTTACCAAGCCGCGAACCGTTCCCAATTCCCTGCTTCCGAGCACCACCGGCCTGAGCCCCTATTTCAGTTTGGGCTGTCTGTCAGTTCGCACCTTTTTTTATAGGTTGTCACACATTTACGCTCAGGTAAGTGAACACTCGGCTCTAGCCAAGCAAGTGCCCCACTCCCGCATGCCTGGCATGACGTGATGCTGGGATTTAACCTGCTACCAACCACAATGACGCCCTGCTGCTAGTGTTGTCTCACCGTGTCCTACAAAATCTGGGAAGTCTCTTTGTAGGTTTTGTGAAACACCTATAAATGAGTAAGGCTTTTCCTAATGAAGTTCTGGAAATATAAAAATTAGGGAACAATGAACACAAGGATGTCTGAGACGCGGCCGGGACGCCCGGATTCAGCTAGCAGAGCAGTTTGCACGTTGATAAATACGCGTTTCGTTTCCAACCACTGCAGTGTGATTCTGTACCGAAGGCTGGATTGAGAGCACGTGGGGAAATCCGGAGGTGTAGCGAGCTCGGCTTCCTTGCTTTCGGAGCACAAAGCGTTGCCTTGGCCTCTTTGGCTTGCGTGCTAAAGGACTCTAAGCCTGGGGTGTCGTTATTCATCATTATTTTGTGGGCTTGGTAGGCACAGAATAAGTGGAAGTGCAGTGATGTGTCTGGACTGATGCTCTGATGCGTCTTTTATAGTCCAAGCATCATTCCCTGCCTCCGGTGTCACTCCAAGGACAGCTTCTGTGGAGGGAATTCTTCTATACGGTGGCCTCAGCAACACCCAACTTCACCAAAATGGTCGGGAACCCCATTTGCCTTCAGATCAACTGGCGCGAGGATGCGGAGAGGCTCCACAAATGGAAAACGGTAACAAGCCGCAGGGCCCCGGCTGCCGCCGGCTGCCTTGGAGCTTCCCCGTCACCCGGGGTCCTTCCGCGCCGGCCTCTTGCCACGGGGCTTAGAGCAGCGTGGGGGGAACCCGGCGCGGCGGAGCTCGGGGGGCTGACGGTCCCCTCCCGCCGCAGGCGCAGACGGGGTTCCCGTGGATTGACGCGATCATGACCCAGCTGCGCCAGGAGGGCTGGATCCACCACCTCGCCCGGCACGCCACCGCCTGCTTCCTGACCCGGGGCGACCTCTGGATCAGCTGGGAAGAGGGCATGAAGGTTCCCGTCTGCTCTTGTTTGTTTGCTCGCTTCCTCCGTTACCTTTTTCGTTATGTCATTCTCTATTCTGGCTGCTTGAGAGAAATCCCGGCAAAAGTGTGAACCTGGCAGTAGGAAGAAGCACTGTGGGATAATGATTTGTCCCTGCTCCTCCCCAGAGATCTCCTGCTTTGTAAAACTGTTCCTTCAAAGTCTCCCGCGGAGGCGGCAGCCCTGCGGTGCTGGGTGCAGTGGGGAGGCCATTCCCAGTCCCTGCGGCCCAGTGCTCTTGGATGACGGTGATACCGGAGACCTGCTCCGTCCATAGCATCAGAGCCAGACCTCTGGAATTCCGCTGCCTTGTGTCCTCCTTGACTCTCTCTTGGAAAACTGGAGAGAGTTGGAGAGAGTTCCCTGGGTGCCAGGGGTAGCCCCGCTCCGTGCAGTGCTGCGTCTTAGCAGCAGGCTCCATCCTCCATCTCCCAGCCGGTCTTTTTAGCACTTACGGAGCCATTTCAGGTGTTTTTTTTTCTTTCTCTCCTCTTCCCGTCCCCAAAATGCAGGTGTTTGAAGAGATGCTTTTGGATGCTGACTACAGCATCAACGCGGGCAACTGGATGTGGCTCTCGGCCAGCGCGTTCTTCCACCGCTACACGCGCATCTTCTGTCCCGTGCGCTTTGGGAAGCGCACGGACCCGCACGGCCACTACATCCGGTAGGGAGACGCGCGGCGGCCCCGGCCGCTTCCTTCCCCGAGCAGCCGAGCTCGGGCGACACGTAACGAGCCCGGGGGGAACGGGCTCGTAGCCGCGGTCCGATCAACGCGTAGGGAAAACGGAGGCGCAGAGGGAAGAGACGAGGCCGGGCTGGCCCAGGGACAGCTCAGAGGGGAGCTGGGTCGGCTCCCGAGCGCCCGCTGGCTCCAGCCCCATGCTCAGTCACCGGGACCTCTCTTCCTGGACGACTTCGGCAAAGGTTTTCGCAGCTCCCCCTGCTCCAGTTGTTTCCTGGACTTTCGCTTAAGAGAAGCGTGGGGTTTATTTCTCACTCTGCTTCAGTGAGTCACACGCGCTCCTAAGCACTGGTGGCCTTATTTTTAGAATGGAAATAGCAGTAGTCTCCTTGAGACGTGGCTCAACTCTATTGATAAAACGGCTTATCTATGGAATTATTGCAATTATCTCCTTGTTGCGGTAGAAGTACTGATTAGCCTTTCTCATAATTAGTGGGTGGTTTTAGAGCCGGGCTTCAGTAGGAGTAGGACGACTTGATGTCTGTCTGAGGAAATAACTCCTTTCCCCCACGTCTCCTCCTCCTCGTGGTGCATCTAGCTCTTCCTCCTGTTAAGATGAAGCCCGTGCTGACAGAGCTGAGTAGGAAACGACTCCCACTCTATAAGAACTTGAGTTTTGGTTTTGAAATCTAAGAAACTTTAGGACAAATTACAGTGAGAATCTTGAAAACCAAGAGGGGGAAAAAAAAAGGTACAGTCAAAGCTGAATCAATATTTAAATCAGCCGCTTTATTCTTCGTTGTAAAGTTAACTTTTGGAAGGTATTACCATGAGGAGATTTCAGAACAGAAAAACAGTTCATCTGTGCAAAATGAATCAAAACTTCCCCATGGATTATAGTATTGATATGACCATCAGGAGTAAACCTGACTTGGGTCTATACTTCTCTTAAATACATGAATACTTGTCTACAGGGTTGTAGAAAGAAAACACTATTCCTGTTTTTAGGAAGTACCTGCCTATACTAAAGAACTTTCCTTCCAAATACATCTACGAGCCCTGGACAGCCTCTGAAGAGGAGCAGAGGGAAGCAGGATGCATCATAGGTAACTCTGACACCATTCAAATGCTCCTGACAGCTGTCCAAAATAAGTATACACATGAGAGAGATCAGTATACACAACTGGAAGCTACATGCTTCCAGGGAGCCATCCATTTATCTTCTAAATGGATTTACCCAACAGTCTAGCTTCCATCAGTTCTCCTCTGACGTTCTTTACTGGAGTCTGAACTCTCTTGCTTCTCCTTCATGTTTTAGGACTATTCTATCACCCCAAGTTGTTGGCTTTGCGTTGTTCCGTCGTGGACACTGGCTGCCTGTAAATAGTGTCCGAGTGCCTGGTGCTTTTAGGCTTATTCTAATGCAGCTTTGAGGAGAAGGCAGGATTCTCCTCCGTGTTAATGGATGGGAAACCAAGGTCTAGAGTATCTAATGTAAGGATTTGTTTTTATGTCTAAATGGGACCTGCTTGGACCTCCTGGCTCTTACAGTTCATGGAGGGAGATGGGCAATGTGGCTCACCCTGCAGAAATGCCCATCGTGGATGCCTCATATTGTAGAAAAAGCTGCTTTCTTGCTCTGGTGCAAGGTCAGTGAAGTGGTGCTGACTCGTGCTGCAATCACCGCTGCCTGTCTGTTGCATCAGGTCAAGATTACCCCTTCCCAATGGTGAACCACAAGGAGGTCAGCGATCACAACCTGCTGCTGATGAAACGGGTCAGAGAGGAGCAGCGCAGAACAGCCCAACTCACGCGGGGTAAGAGGTGCTGCAGCGCTGCGTGGGCAGCAGATGGATTTGGGCTTGGTTCTGTCCTCTGGGACTTGGGTCCAAACAAGTTGTTCACTGTCACTCTAGTTACTGATGGAACATTTTTCCCTTTGGACACCCAGAGGGATCAGTGTCCCGTTTCTTTAGCTGCCCTTGTAGGATGGGAGCTCGCTTCTAGCTGCTAGGGAAACATGTTCCCAAAACAGACCTCTGCAACACAGACCTTGTGTAGGTGTGCGTGAGTGTCATGCCCAAGCCCCCGTTTTGCTAGGCAGAGCTCCTTCACTGCTTGCACTTTTTACCACAGTCTGCCCTGCTCCGTGACAGGAGAGACTGTGATTCCCACTGTGCACAAATGAGCAAAAAGCCTTTGAGAGAGTCAAGAACTTTACCTTTTGATCTTAATTTCTAAATGGTTGAAGCATAGGTAGAGCAAGCCAGTAGTTACCAGATAAGGCTGAAATGCTCAGGAATTTTGGGCTGACCAAAATTAATTAGATATTTCCAGTTGCAGAGTTGTCTCACTTAGATGGCACCTAGGCTCCTAACATGGAAATCCTAGACTCTCTGAGCTCTTCACCTCGGAAGAGTCCCACACGAGAACTGGAAGCTGCTTTTGGCCTAAACAGGCCACAGCAGCCTCATATGCGTTACAAAAATCCCCCATGCAGCAGCTGATGGGAGTCTCAGGTATTTCTGCATCATTGTGCACGGCCAGATGGAGCTACTTGTTCCCAATGTTGTGCACATTACTGTATCTTGCAGTTTGCAAAGTGGTACAGATAGAACTAGCTTATGCTGACAGTTCTCTTGCAAACCTGTGGTGAGGGGAAGTAAATGTTGCTCTGATAGCTCTTGGAGATATGGAAATGAGTCCAAAAAATGAGAAATGAGTCACCAACTCCCAGCACTGTTCTGCCTGTAAAACAGAAAACTTTTCCTTGTGTGCTTGGTCATGTTGCCTGCTATGTCATCGCTGGCTGAGCACTGAGTTCAGAGAAAGTGCACATTTAAATTGTTTCCTTTTTGCCATAGATGATGCAGATGATCCAATGGAAATGAAGTTGAAGCGTGACCACTCTGAAGAAAATGTAAAGAAAGGAAAAATGGCCAAGACCACAGAATGAACTTAGATCCTGTCAGGGGATTATACTCTGGGAACAAAAGAACGCCAACTGGGGAGAGCCAGAGACCAGTTCAGGGAACTTGGGGAGTTCTTGAATGGTTTTGTTAGTAGTTATTCTGAATGAAATAGTTTGTCTCTAAATGGCATTTGTTGCATAGATTAGATGAATTCAAGAGGCCACTGGTTTTGATAGCACATGTTGCTATAGCATCATACAAAATTCCTTTGGTGTTCCTGCAGCTCTATGAATAGTTTTAATGATAAATACCAGTGCTAGATGGACGCAAGTTCAAGAATACATGCACATTACTACTGTTTTCCTACATTAGTGATAAAAGTGGGATTTTACCTGTCTCGCATAGACAGAGATGTAGGGATTTTCAGATGTGGTTCTGTAATTTCACTCCATTTGTGCACGTGGTGCCCAGTTTGGCAAGATGTAGAAGACTGCAGCCTGTTTTAAGGTTCTGTGTAGCTCCCATGACTTAAATAGGATTCCTCATGTACTTCAAGGGCAATATTGCACAGTATCTTGCTGAGTTAGGTCTGATGTGCAACTTCTTTCATCCTAACTGTCCTTCTGGCTTGAGCTATAGGATAGTTATTATTTTGATCATGTAGCACATGATGCAAACATCTACTGTTCCATTGAAACGTCTCATTGTGAAGTTTCACAAGAGTGGATTAGTTAATTATATGTTACAGCCTGGGTTTGGGTGGGAAGAGTGCGTTTTTAATCAGTGTGAGGGTGCTATTTTTGCTTTTAATAAAAATGGTTTCTGACATAAAAAAAAGTAAGATCTTTAGAGCAATCCATTGTCACAACTAGTATCCATCTATCCTCTTTGGAAAACTGGAAGCAACGAAACTCCAGCAGCAATCCTGTGCGTCCAGAGTCCCTTCCTTTGAAAGGGTCCCTGGACCCAGCGCAGAAGGAGCACGTGGCCCATGTGAACCAGGAGGAGGGCAAGCTCTGCGCCTCACAGCCCATTTTCCAGAGCTCCTGATCATCTGTGGGATCTGAGAAAAGGGCAATGCAAAAGCGCAGCCCTGCCTCCCGCTTTTCCAAGAAGTGCAGAAAGCGCAAGGACTGTCACCTGGATCTGAGCAGCCGGTCGTGCTCTTCCTGCTGTATTGAGCACGGCTGGAGCTCCTGAAGGTGCTGATGTTCTTACCGGCGTTGTAACTTCTCTACAGCAAACCTGATGATTGCAAGATGACAGGAAAGAAGGGCAGACACCCAGGACCCAGCGCGGGGAAGGAGGCCAAAGCAGTGCTGGCTGCTTGGGGAAGGTGACTGCGGCTCTACCTGCCGGGATCTATAACCTGGAAGGGCAATTGGGTTCCTTCCTGTTCACAATGGAATTTATTGCATCACTGTCTGCAGCGCTGTAGCGCAGTGCAGGTGGCCACAGGAATGCAGAGCTGGTTCTTGCCTCACATTTTAAGGCAGTCACTGCCTTCAAGCCCCAAAGGGGTTAGGCTTTAGTTACCTAAAATATCACTAACGTGGAGATCTTTTTGTTGCTTAAGGTTTCACCGTGAGTCCTAAGAATTGTCCAGCAGAAGACAGCTGTCAGCAGTAGTTAGATGTCTTCTGGGGCTCAGTGTCACCACTAACTGTGCGGCAGGGGATGGTCTTTGTGGATGCCTGGTGGCTGTGGATGCGCGTGCAGCTTTAAGCCTTCTTTGGGGCTCCAAAGTGTGTCTGCTGCACAGACACTAGCTGCCTGATCTCGCTCAAACCTGGTCTTGGCTGGAGAGAATTGGATTCACATCTGCTTAGAGACAGGAGTAGGAGCAAAGTTTTGAGCAAGAAGACGCAAGGGAGATTGATCCCAGGACAGCTCTGTTGCTGGGTAACAAGGATGGAGCTCCTGGGAAAGGGAAGGACCAATGTCTAGACTATGACCGCCTCTGCTCATGGTGTCTTTTTGCTAAGTGAACTGTTTGTCAATGCATCCTCCTTTTCCCTGCTTTTCCCTGTAGAGCCGACAAGTGGCTCATATCAGTTCATATGTAAAGAAAAAGTAGTGTCGCTGGATTGATCAGGAGCCCAGAGCTGCCCCAGTCCTCCATGTGCAGCCTCCCCACAGCTGAGCACAGGGGCAGGATCCCCTCCCTTGCCCTGCTGGCAACGCTCCCCCTCAGGCAGCAGGAGCCCATTGGCCTTCTTGGCCACGAGGGCACATTGCTGCCTCATGGGGAACTTGCCATCAAGCAATTCCCAAACAGGTTTTTTTAAATCTTCATTTGACAGTAGGAGATTGACTACAGATTTGGTCAGTTCTTTGGCTGGCAGCCGATGAGCCAGGTGCAACGCTGCAAAGCCGGGATTAGTGTTGCCATGGAACAGATGGCATTCCACGTCATGGAGCGAGACGCTCCCTGGGTGGGGGTGTGGCTTCCATGTTTGTTTTCCAGATCTGACTGAATCCAGACTCCCGGCTCAGTGACTGGAAGTCAGCCTTTGGCCTCTGCCTCTCCCGATTTCACTGCCTGGTGACTAGGAAGAGAGTCACAGTCTTGGCCGTGACTGAGTTCATCTCGGAAGGGGGGGTCTCGGTTACATCTCAAGAGCTGTACCTGAAAACAGCGCGCGCGTCCTGTGCGCGAGGCCCTGGGGATGCCTGACCTGGAGGGGGGCACCTGCACCGAGAGCATCGGGAGGCCGCTGAGGCCCCGGAGGGCCCCAGCCGAGAGGAACCATCCACGAGCGGAGAGGGAGCCAACGGGGGGCTGAATGTCACGTTTCGACACCCTGCGGGTGATGAGAGCCAAGCTCCCGAGGCCGGCGGCTCGGGGGAGGCCGCTCGGCGCCCCCGGGGCCCGGGGGAGGGCGGCGGCAGCAGCGGGGGACGGGGCTGGGGCCGGGGCCGGGGCCGCCCCCAGCGCGGCCGTCGGGACGGGCCTCGCGCCGCGGGCCTCCGCTGGGGGGAGCAGCGCCACTTCCGGTGCCGGCGCCGCCGCGCAGGAAGCACTCCCGCCCCGCCGGGCAACTACTTCCGGGAGCGACCGGAAGCGCAGCCGCCGCTCGCCCTTCCACCTAGAACCGCCGCCGGGCGGCGCCGCGCGCACTTCCTCCCTCCCACCGGAAATGGCCGCGGCGGAAGTGGGCGCCGATTGGCTGCGGCCGCGGGGCGCTCTCACGCGCGCAGCGGCGGCGCCGGGAAGCGAAGGCGGCGGCCGCGGGGCTGGAGGGGGAGGGGAAGCGTGGAGAGGGGCGAGGCGGAAGTGACGCGGGCGCCGCCGCCCGGCGCCCCGCCCCACTCGTTGTTTGCGCTCGCGCCCCTGGCGGCGGGGCCCTCCCGCCAGCGCAGCCCCGGTGGCGGCGGCGCCCGCCATGTCCCGCCGCCCGCTGGGGGCCGCGCGGAGCCGAGAGGAGCGGCCG
>PTEX01000429.1:59156-158962 GCA_003342815.1 Eudromia elegans
GCGGCCTCGCACGACGCTGCCGCAGGCCGCACGGTAGGGCCCAGCTCCCACTGCCGCGGGGCGCGGGCCGGGCGCTGGGGGGAGGGCTGCTGGGGTGGGCACCGGGGCGGCCAGCGCGTTCGCACGGCGTCGCTTCAGCCCTAACGGAAACCGGGAGGCGCTTCGCCCTCTCGGCGCGCGAGCCTCCACGTGCCGGGGAAACGGAGCGTTTTCCCGGCTGCCCCAGGCTCGGGATGTCGAAACGCTCCCGAAGGGGGTTTGACCCGGCAGCGCCCCCGGTGCTGGTTCTCCTCTGTTGCTGGAGAACTTGCCGAGGGCTGCGTGGCTCTGTGGTGGTTGTGGCCGGGAGGTTGTGGCGTTGTCCGGTTCGACCCCTGGTGCAGCACTGACCAAAATGTGTTTGCTGAAAGAAGACCTGGGCTTTGATAGCACGTGGGCTCTTTCTGGGCGGTTAGATAATCCACATATCACCTTGGGTAATGTTATTTCCAGTTAGTGCATGGGTGCAATACAGACATGAAAAGTGAATGAGGATTCTGGAGCGTTTATTTTACTTTGTTCCTTGGTATACTCCTCCATTTTTTAATTGCTGTTAGTTTGCCACTTCTGGAATTCAGCTTCCCCTGTTGATATAAAGTTAGTTGATCTTGTTTGCTGTGGCTTCATTGTCCCTGATTGCTTTATTTGTGGATAAAAGTTGACCTAAAATGTTAGTTGGGAGTGAAGACAGAGTGAATCACAGCTGGGGACTATTGAAGGAGAGCATTTTGTCTGTTGGATTTGAAGTCTAATGGAAACTTAGGCGAGTGTTTCTGTCTGTGTGGTTTGGATCTCCACTCGCTGGTTTTGGATGGCTCTTCTGTTAGCCAAGATCTTGATCTCTGTTGCAGTAATATGTCTAGTTGGCTTGGTGCTTGTGATGCGTTTAAGGAATTGCTTTATTTTTTGCAAAGCTATTTTTGTTAATGACTATTTAATACTTCCATATGGCAAAAAATAGCACCGTACTATTCATCTTACAGTATTCAACATTTGGCTCTTGAAGTGTTTTTTCAGTAAGAGCAGTAAACAACACAGAGTAGCACCTTCAGGTGACGTCGAAATTGCTGTGTCTGAAGTAAGAAAAGCATCTAGAATCTTTGTCATTGATTCCTTTCTTTCCTGCTTCATAGATGTTTGAGATACATATGCATAAAAAGATTTCTCAATATCTCTCCTGAATATTTCCTTTCCTTCCTTATTTCCTTTCTTTTAGTGTTTTGTATTTCTGCAATCCTGTAAGTACTTGTTAAAGAATTTATTGCAAATAAAAGAATGTTATTGTCCAGAAAACCATAAATGTTGGATTTCCTGTGCCTTTTTTTTTTTTTTTTTGAGTATAAAAATAAAAGTCTGTATTTATCTTCTGTAATCTTTAGAGTATGTTCAGGCAAACTGGATTTTTAGGGGAGGTGTAGGCTAATCCAGGGCTGAAATGAGAAGACTGGGAGTGAGCAGCAGCCGCTGGCTATCCTCTGAAAAAATGTTTCTATAAATGCCCCCTCCGCCTTTTTTTTTTTTTTTTCCTTCTGCTTCCCAGCTCTTAAATCTGCCACTTCTCCTTCTCCTCCCCCAGAAATTAGATAGCTTCTTGCTGTTACTGATGAAGGAGTCTGTTGCAAGTTTTCTTTGGCCCTTTGGTACCTTTCTGTAGTGCTAGCTATTTTGAGTGATGTTTTAAGTGCTGCTTTGCTCTTTGGGAAATCAGAGAGGCTGTCAAGGCTTGGCTGTTCTGCGCCTACAGACCTGGCTGGAAATTGACATCTGAATTCTCCTTCAGAAAAGTGATTCTTATGTCTACAAGAGAAGAATGAAGATGAAGAAGTTATGGATGAAGCATTCAAGGATTCAAAGCATAAAAAGTACTGTCCAGGAGCTCAGTGCTGATCTTCCAAAGTCTGCATTATCAATAGCACTGGGAGTTTGAAATGGGCTCCAAAATGAGCCTTTTCTGCTTTGATTATATTCAAGCATTCAGATATTTCTAATTGCTGCTTTTGGTTTACACAGAAATATTTAGCTGAAAAACTAGTACCAAAGCTAATGACTTCCTCAAGTGGTTTTTTTTTCTTCTTTCTTCTGAAACAAATCTTCTACTAAAACCTCTTCAGGCAGCTTCTGCAAGGAGCTGAGTGGTGTACTGCCTGTGTCTTTCAGTTTTAGTACATTATTATTTTTAAAAGTAAAATACTATAGCAGAATTTCTTGCCTACTACGCAAATATATCTCACAAATGTCTGCTTTGTCATGCTGTACGCCTAGAAATGAGGCTCTGTACTGAAGTGTTGAACAGAAGACTTAGCTCTGAGGTTGCGGCAAGGAAAACTCCGTGTGTCTAAAGCCTTTTCAAGAGTACTTGAGAATAAACAGGTGTCAGTATTTTTTTCATCTGGACTGAGATCTGGAAGTCATCTGGAGTCCTTGTTCTTGATACATTTCTTGATGTAGAAAGGCAGTAGGACAAAGATGAAATGTTTTTGGTGACTGAAAATTGAGCTGACAACTTGGCATTTTAATAATTCTGGATCTGGCAGCAGGACAGTGATTCTGCTTCCAGTTAATTGGGTCTCTCCTGGTGAGAACCTCCCCCCCTCCTTTTTTGTTCCTATGGCTCTCAAGCTGCCTTGTCACTGCTGCCGTGTTTTGGGCCTTAGGTTGTTCTGCTGAGAATCGAGGAGTTTTGGGGGAAGATGCTGCTGTTCAGGCATAGAATCATAGAATTGTTGTGATTGGAGAAGACCTTCAAGATCGAGTCCAAGCATAAGCCCTTCAACACCATGAGTGTTAAACCATGTCCCTAAGTGCCTCATCTACCCATTTCTTGAGCACTTCAGGGATGGTGACTCCACCGCTTCCCTGGGCAGCCAATTCCAATGTTTGACTACTTCATCTGTGTAGAAATTTTTCCTGATATCGAACCTGAACTTCCCCTGCTTCAATTTGAGGCCATTTCCTCTTGTCCTAACAAGGCAAACTCGCTTGAAGCAGGACCAATTCTGTCCCACAATGGGCTTACAAGATCTTTCATCATTCTTACCTTTGCATTTGAGATGGTCAGAACTATTGGATTGACAAAATTGTACCTGTCTATCTGCTGTTTTGAAATTTTAATAGTCACATGCAAAAAGTCTGTTTTTACTGATGCTGATTCCCTGTAATCCTGCTTTATGAAACGCTATACTTGCTAGAGCTTGACTTATATTCCTCTAAGTTCTTTAGAGCTTCTGCTTGGACTTTGGTCGCACTTGCTCTTCATGCCATCTCTTTGAAGCTGACCACCTTCATAGTGTATTTGTGTCTAAAAAATGAGTGAGTAGACGAGATATGGGCGTATGTGTTGGTCACCCCATATCTCATTCTGCAAAGTAAATATATTCTATATCTTAACTTCCTTCTTCTGCGTATGTCTGAAATAATTTCAGCTTCCATCTCTGCTGTGTGACTAAGCTGATGGTATTTTCCTAAAGCTTTTCTAAAATGCATAGTTCCTAATGCTAAGTAGGAGCATAGGAAAGCAAAAAATACAACTTGTGTTTTAAATCTAGAGGAAAAGAACTACTCTGTATTTCAGAAAGTCCCTGTAAGTAGTAGGGGAGAATAATTCAAGGTGTTTTCTGGATCTTGGAAAGTGTTTTTATATGAAAGGAGTGTCATTCCTTGCTACTCTGCAATTTAATAGCTTGATATTATTTTCAGATAGTCTGATATTTTGAAATACTAGCTCCAAAACAGTAGTAAGCAGGTCGATATAATTTTTTGTCAGTGAAGTTCCTGAAGGTTAGATACAACGTTTTTCACTAGTTAATGTGCTTCCAAGACATAGCACTGGGAATGCAATTCACTGATGCACTTTAATTAAAATATCTGTGCTGGGTTCACTTATGCTATCTTTCTTTTTCTCTTCTCTTTTCTTTGTTTTATTAAGCATTGCAGGCTGTATGTACCAAGTAGTTCAGACGACGGGACCAGATGGAAAAAACCTTCTGAAATTGCTTCCAATTTCTAAATCTTCAGCAAGCTTTGTGCCGATAGTTCAGTCTTCAGCTATGCCAAATAATCCTAAAGGGAATATTTCTAGTCCAGTTCATCTTACTTTTAAGACCCAGCTTCCCAATACTACTACAGCTTCATCTGTTAAGATACCTGTTTTTCAATCTGCTAATCCAGGAAAGATTATTCTTACAAGGACAATAGACAAGCAGGAAAGTGTTAGAGCACCTTCTGAAAAAGAAAGTTTGACTGCAAAATCACCTGCTAGCGTCCAAAGCAGTTGTGTTTCAGTCGACAGACTGTCCTTACAGAACATTGCTGTAACGAGCACATCTAACCAGACTAACACTGCATACATGTTGTTAAACACAAAAAGTCTCCCAGTGTCTATGAAAACACCAGTACTGCCCTCTGGCCACCACCTCCAGATACCAGCTGATGCAGAAGTGAAATCTGTTCCAGCTTCTTTTTTACCACCTGCAATACAGCAAAAAATACTTGCAGCTGCAGCAACCAATGCATCTGGAGGAGCAGACAGTACGAAAATGCCAACTGTTATTTACGTGTCGCCAGTGAACACAGTGAAAACGGTACTTCCCAAGCGTCTGCAAACCATTTGCCCCAAACCTGCCGCAGAAGTTTCAAAACCATTAACAATGACAGGCGCACAAAAGGGGAGTAGTTCTCATCCAGAGACGGCGACGTCTGATGGGCAGCAGTGCCAGCAAGCTCCAGTGAAATGGATTGTGCAGTCGCGTTCACAGGTGTCAGCGCCTTGCCTTATTCCTGTAAAGTCATCAAATAATGTGGCTTCCAAGATCCTCAAGACATTAGCAGATATGAAGAATGTAGAAGCCAATTCTGCAAATATTTTACCGCTCTGTTCCAGTGGCCCTGGTGGAAGCCAAACAAAAATCACCTCACTTAAAGATAACGCTCTGGTCATGTACAATGGGAAAGTCTATTTGTTGGCTAAAAGAGGTTCTGACGTTTTGACAGCCCAGGCTGACAAACAAGCATTGTCTTCTGATGTTCCATTTAGAAAGGAGACGTCCAAACTAATGGATTCTAATGCGGTCACTAAAATAACCAGTGAAGTGGTGAATCTCGTATTGTCAAAAAACAAAGGAATGGTGCTGCCTCAGACAGATCCAAAAGCATGTCTAAATTTGGAAGTCCCTTCACCAACTGGTTTAAGAAAAGACTTGGAGTCTGCACCTGCAGTTCTGGTGACATCAAGTGTTAATCAGCAGAATTCCACCGTAAACCAGGACAAGAGTTTGCCCGTCCCTGAGAGCATTTCAAGTGGAGTGACCCCCATTACAGAAGTAGGGACCCAGAAAAACTTATGCCAGAATGGCAAAGATAAGAGCCCTTCTCCCAAAGCAGCAATGTCTGCTTTACCTCACTCTAAACAAAAGAGTGCTTTGGGTGAAGACTGTCAAAAGGTAACTGTTTCCAATAAAATGTGTCAATTCTATACATTCCTCATTGTAGTTGAATCAAACAGATGTTATAGTCTTTTCAACTAGATGTCCTGACACCAAGAATGATGGTCTAATGTGTGCTTCTTGCTTGGAAAAAAATGAGAAGGGTTTTATTCAATAAAATGGAGTATTTGTTTCTCATCCCGGGAAAAACTGTGTAGCCAGAGGAAAGGTAGGGAAGCTGTTCATTCTTTTGAGCTCTGGTAGCTGTTTAATTTGTTGATGACTAATGTGTTACCACATTTTTGCAGCAGAGCAAGTGTTGACTGTGGTGTAGGTGTGATGAAATAAGGAGTTTGCAGCTAAGTGAGTGAGAATGAGCTGAAAGAGCAGGATTTGTCATTTTGAGATGAACTGTAGTGTTACACCAAGCTGTTCTGTTTGTGGTAGCTGAGTGAAACCGAGAAAGTTGCATTTCCTTCCTCTTGTGCTGTGATGGGGAAAGATCCACCACCTTTTCTCATAGTTCCATGTCAGGCAGAAGAAACTCATGAGAGCTTTAAATGGCAACAGTTATTTCCATCTTTCTTCTGCCTACATACTTTTTAAAAACTGTGATCTAGAAAATGTCTAGAAAATCCTTGAATTCACATCCTGCAGACTTTGTACCCATGAAGAATTGCAGGACAGGTTTTCTGTAGCTCAAGCAGCCAGAATGCATTTCCTTTCAAATGGAGAATTTTTCTGAACGCAGTTTGTGCTTGCTCGCGTTTGACCAGGCAGAGAAAAACCTCTGCTGGCTAAGTGTATATATGACCATGTTAGACACTTCAGTCATTTCTGTTATTCCTCATCTGAAATATGGCTGAAATAAACTTTTTTGTTTCCTTCTGTGCTTTGTTTGCCCAGTATAAGCATTCTCGTTTGATTTAGCCTCTGTGAAAATACTATATCAGATATGCTGCTTATTTTTCCTTTTTTAGACCGTAGACTTGGAAATATGTGGCTGCTAGGCATACTGGTGTGAAACGGGCCGTGAAGATTAGCGATATTTCTTGTTACAGTGACGTTGGATTGCAAATTGTGCTGTGTTAATATTATCAACTGCAATGCAAACATTTTTTTTTATGAGTCTGGAAATGACACTGTAAAGAACATAATCTCTGATCTTTCATCATCTTTCTGTGTTATTTTGAAGCTTTAAGATAAGTGATTCCCTTCCTGTTTTACTTCTGTGGTTTACTAGTTCATTCTGTATTTTCTGGATGTACTTGGAGTTTAAATAACTAACAACTCCGTTAAATGTATGCTAATACATATGTAATTTCTCACAGTTGGCTTGCCCATTAAAAGTAACTCTTGGAAAATGACCAAAAAAACCCAAAAACACCCACGGGGATAGAGAGACAGAGATTGATGGCACTCTCACTGTTCATATATTTCAGATCCAGTTTGAGAAGATGGATTCACCAGGAAAGGTTATTCAAATCAAACACCAAGAGAAGCCACATTGGAAACAATACATGGAATTAAGGAAAAAATTTGGCCTCTCTAAGGAGGAGAGAGTATACCTTAGGAGAATACCCTTAAGGACCTCCTGTGAGATAGCAGAAGAAAGAGTGTGTTCCAGTAATAGCTTGAAAAGGAAAAATGATTCTAGCAGTTCATCATCATTAGATTTGGAAATAATAAGTCAACATCAAGAATGTGTTGAACAGCAAAAGGTATCTTGAAAATTTTCGGTGCTAAAGTGTTCTGCAACACATCTAGAGAATAGCATCTGTATAGGCAGAATAGAGCTGCGTGTTTATTCTGAACCCTGCCACCCCCTGCATTCATCAGGACAAGTCAGTAATTGCTATGCTGCCTGTGAGAATTGTTCTTAAACTTGTGTGCAACAACCGAGTTCGGAGCGATGTGGTTTTAATACTGTTTCAGTAGCCTCCGAGTCAGAAATGTGCACGTCTCTGAGCACACAGGTGGGCAAGCGGGCAAGGAAGAGCATCACTGAATGATTAGAAGTGCTTCTTGCCCCAATCTGTTGCCTCCAGTTGCTGCTCCCTGCATCCTGTTTAAGACACGCATTCTGTCGCTAAGATCTCATCCTATCCAGATTTGCCTCTGCCAGTGCAAGACGTTGCTGAGCCCACGAGAGCTGGTTCAGAGTGTCTTAGGATGGTGCCTTTTGTTCATCATCAGGCCCGGGGGCTTCAAGGCCGGCTCTGCTCTCTTCTGATATCTCCTCAAGCGCAGTAGAGGAATATTAACTTAATCCTTTGTCATCCAGGTTTTTCTGGGTCTTAAGCTGGGAAGTTGCTTGGGTGCTTTCATCTGTAGATGGAAGACCTTTGATTTTAATGCATTAAAATGATTTTATCCATCCACAGTGGTTCTGCTCAGCTCCCCAGCGCTCTGAATTTTCCTTTAATTGTCTTGACTCCACCCAGTCAAGGTCAAAGGCTTTTCCAAGTTTTAAGAAACCCTAAAAGCCTGCCATAAGTAACTCTTGTAAATTGTGTGTTTAATGTACTGTGATGTAATGTAGAATGACACATAGTTTAACAGAAGCTTGTGTATGTTTCTTGGCTGTACAGATAATTGTGGATCTGGAAGAGGATTCCTCTAAGAAAAGAAAAATGAAATCCTCACCACTGTCAGACGTGGGAAAAAGAAGGAAAGCGTCAGTCAAATCAAGCACGAATACAAGTCCAGAAAACAGCAGCCCCAGCGTTGCGGTACTTAACAAAAGTGCTTCTCCTCTGCCAGTCCTGTTGCAGCAGAGTATTTCCACAGGCTCTGTTGTATCCCCTCTAGTGAAGGACTCTGAGCAAGAGCCATGCTCTCAAAATAGTGACGTTACAGACTCCAGTGTTCCAATTTTATTGTCTTGTGAAAATGATGCTTCGATTATTGAAGGTTCCTTCAGAGACGACACTTTCCCTTTGACTCCCCCAGACTTGGATGAAACAATTAGGGATGAAAAAATAAAACGACTTAAACAGCTCTTAAGAGAACGAGAAGCAGCGCTGGAAGAGATGCGCAGAAAGATGCAGCAGACCTGAGATACTGAAGCTGGGGATCTCGACCACCTTCAGCTTCACTTCCGTGACTGCCACAAGGAATTCTATGCTTAAATAAAAGTTGTCTGTTTGTTTTTTTTTTTTTGGTTTTTTTTTTTTTTTTTTTTCCCCTGGTAGATGGAGGGTCTTGAGGAAATTTATAATATGTGCATATTTAGGAAAGTATGAGTTTCCTCCTAGACACCAGGAATATATGAACAGACTTGTCCAGAATTCTGCTTTTGGGATGTTACATCTCAAAGAATGCAGAAGATAAGCCCTTTTATTAATGTATTCTCTATATTTTGAATTGAGAGATTTCTGTATTAGTTCTAGAAAATAAGCTATCCTGCTATGGAATTTCATGGCCTGTCTCTTAGGAACTGAATGTAAATTGCAAACCCCAATTATAGATATTTTTTTTTTTCCTTTGCTAATGTTTTATAGTGCATGACAACTTTTGTGAATTACTGGAAAGTATCAATTTGTCATAAAAGGTCATTTGTCAGTGTTTAATAAATACTATTTAAGCAATCTGGGGCTTAGATTTTAGGCAGTAATAATGCTGATATGTATGGGAAGCCTCTTGGAGCTATGAAGATGAAACTAGAACTATTGGATCCACCGCTCTTGCAGTTATTGTTTAAGCCTTTGTAAGGCATTTGCCACCTGGGCAATATGGTTTGTACATGTGTGCTGTGGGGTTTTTTTGTCATTTTATTTTTCTCCCTAAACAGAATTATGTTGAGTCATTACTCATCAAAGCAAAAAGGGCACCTGAAGTGGTATCTTTAATAGCCCTTGATGTATTTCTCTTCCATTAACTTGTTCAGTTTGGATCTGTCTCTTGCTACCAAAATTTCTCATTGTAGGAGAGAATAAGCACCCATACTGTCTTTGCCTCTGTGATTTTACATATCTCTGTAGAGCATTTTTCATTTGCCTTTTTTTTTTCAGGATGATCAGACCATGTATGTTTTGTCAGCGGGTTTGGATGATAGTGCTTGGGCATCTGGGGGCTCATTGTACAAAGTGGAAGTTCTATGGACAGAAATCCCATAGTTTAGTGTAGAGAAGCGAGCTCCTTGTGAAGAACCAGTGCAGAAGGGAGAGGGTGACGTTTATGAGTCTGCCCGCTGGCCTAGGCAGCTCGTGGAATTCAGCCCCCGTTCCCCAGAACCAAGGACACCTGTGAGACTGTTGAGTGCCTGAGGAAACCACTTTGTTGGTTGGATTATTGAACCACCAACTCCCTCACGAGGCTGAGACTCTCGTGGAGCAGGTGCGTACAGGCGCTCGTGCCCTTTGATGGTCAATAAACAAAGAGGGTAATTTGTTGGAGATGAGGTTTTTTCCAGCAGACCCCTCAGACCCCTCAGGAGGAGACCTGCTGGGTATCTTGCATGTTCTGAAAGAGGGGAAGAGGCATAACTGCCCCAAGCCTGCCAAATGATGAAGGTGCAATCATTTCATGTGGGAAGTGGGAAAATTCCTTGTACATGGAACAGCAATCCAAAAAGGGAGTGATGCTGCCGTGAGTCTTGTGCCACGGTTGCCAGTTGTGATGTTCCCTCAGCAGATGTCGTTCATCCAGCCGGGCTGTCTTCTGATGAAAATCTTTCCTCTTTGTTTTCTGCTGATCTCTGCAGAAATTAATGAAGATGGATTCATTTGTCATTTCTTTTGGCACAGAAGATTCCAAGTATAAAACTCCATGATGGACCACCTTTTTACTTTTGAAATCACTTTTCCCCTACTAATGTGGCAAGATTCCTGAAGTGTGATTAGCAAGATTTAGAAGGAAAATAATGTATGGGCTGCTTTTTTGCAAGCAAACAATGGAAAACAGTGCAATTCAGAAGGATAAAAGTGAAGTCCTCTGAGGAAGAGAAAGAAAGATCAAACTTAGATGTTCCAAGAAAGGCAGAAGGATCATTAACTGCCAAGAGAAAACCTGGCCAACGTGGGAAGATTGTGTTAATGGCAACAGCAAAGGGACTGCCAACAGCCAAGGACCTTCCAGGTTGTTGGAACTGCTCCTTCCATCATTACCAGCTGTAGCACAGATTTCCCCACTGCTGTTCTTCTAACTCCTGTGCTCTACTTTGAGTTCAATTACGCCACAAGGAACAGAGTTCTTTTGGGGAGCTGGGCGTGAATGAAAGCTGTTGACATCCATCATTATAGACAGCCTTGGACGGCAGAAGACTTGGAGTTAGACACCATGCTGGTCAGGTGCGTGGCGTCAGGAAACCTGTGGATTTGGGCTATGAATCAAAGCTGTCCCTTTCAAGCAAACATTCAGGAGGAGTCAGTGAAAGACCTTGAAGGAGTTTCAGAGTCCAAAGAGCAGAAGTGGCTGTGAGTGTTGGACAAAATAGAGTAGGAAGCGACAAAAATACTATTTGAGCAGCCAGCATCATCCTGGCCTGGAGTCAGGATGTTTTCTGGGGTAGAAGAACTATGTGCAAAGATGTGAGGACAACTCATGGAAGCTCTGGCATCTCTGTACAAGGACACAAATCTCTGGAGAAGTCTGCCCAGCCTTTTAGCTCGACAGTTCACCTGGCAGCAGCCCTGGAATGCATCAGAATCACAGAAGGGTTGAGGTTGGAAGGGACCTCTAGAGATCATCTAGTCTAATCCTCCTGTCCCGGCAGGGACCCCCAGAGCGGGACATCCAGGCGGGTTTTGAAGGTCTCTGGAGAAGGAGCCTCCACAGCCTTTCTGGGCAGCCTCTTCCAGGGCTCCATCACGCTCGCAAGAAAGAAGCTCTTCCTCCCATGGAGATGGAACTGGCTGGGTTTCGACTTGTTCCTATTGCCCCTTGTCACTGGCCACCACCAAGAGGAGTTTGGTCCCGTCCTCCCTACGCTCTCCCCTCAGGTATTGGTACATATTGATCAGATCCCCTCTCAGTCTTCTCCAGGCTAAACAGGTCCCGCTCGCTTAGTCTTTCCTCATACGATAGATGCTCCAGTCCCTTCATCGTCTTCGTTGCTCTGCACTGGACCCTCTCTACAAGCTCCATGTCCCTCTTGTCCTGGGGAGCCCAGAGCTGCCCCCAATACTCCAGGTTTGGCCTCCTCAGAGCTGAGCAGAGGGGCAGGATCCCCTTCCTCGCCCTGCTGGCAACGCTGCTCCTGATGCAGACTAAATCAGGTGCAATTTGGACCTGATCAATGAGGTCAAAATGATCAAATCTCATCCTGTTTGGTCTTGGCAAGCCAGCAGTCAGCTGTAGGGGTTGGAAATACGCAGAATATCTGCAGATGAAGGTCTTCTGCTTATATTTATCATCAGAGATCAGCAGTTGCAGCGTGGTCCAGAGGATGCTGCGGGAGATGGAAAGGAAGATGGTGCTGCCGTCACCAACAAGGCTCAAAGCATGAGCAGACTGCTGGGTCAGACCCAGGATACATTTAGCCCATTGCCCTGTCTCCAACAGAGTGATCTGAGGCAGGAAATCAGTAAGAACAGAGACCAGTTGTGGATGCCCTGAAAAGGACACCAAACCAGCGACGGTGCCTCTGTGTGACAAGGACACGGCACGGGAGATTTCATCTGGAGCTTCACTGAGATTCTCACTTCGCATGACAGGGACTCATAAGCAGACGTGGGATCCTTATGTTTAATAGCTGTTTTGGGAGGGCCTGTGGCACTTTCTACTAATGAGGTGAGTATAATCAGTCCTCAAGTCACCATCTCCAAGCAAGAACAGATTTATTAGGACTTTGTTGTCTCACTCCTCAGTTTTCCTTTTCAAAACCGAGAAATTCCGTATGTGTCCCCTGAGCAGAAACCATCCCAAACGGGCGATATTTTTGTTATCCAAACAACAACAAAATTATCCTCCACTTCCGCTTTCCACTTCCATCACGATCTTTCTCAGGTGGACGGGGCTGACCTGCTACTCATGGAAAATCTCCCTGCCTCGTGTTGCTGCACAGCAGCAGCAGCTCACTGGTTTGTGCTCCGCGCCTCCCCATATCTTCGGTGCCGTTGCTCTTTGCCACTGAGCTGATGTTTTTGTGGCCTGAGCTACGAAACTTGAGGAACACTTTGAATATAGTACCGCAGAGCTCATTAGTGCCTACAGAAAGACCTTTTCCCCTCCTTTTTTAATTAATTTATATTATCAATCAGAGATGCCTCTCTGACAGACACTGATTCTCTCCATAAAATAATGGGCTGGTGGGACAGGCTGCATTGCTGAACCCAGCGAGACGTTTCCTCAGTTGTAGAGCGTTCTGATAGAAGGTGGAGGCTGAAGGAGCGTGGGAGCAGCAAGGGGCAGAAGAGCTCGAGGAATAGCTGCTGTAGGCGGCACCGGTGTCCGTGGGTCGTGGGCACCCCAACGCATCTGCAGAGCAGCTCCCGCTGCGGAAGCAGGACAAGCTGGAAGAGGCGACAGCCAGGACCGGGCTGGAAGGAAGACTCGGGTCTGTCGAGAGGCGAGGTGTGAAAATGGAGAAGACGATGGGTCGCTAAATGTCCAGATGGAGAGGAGAGGAGATGCCAGTGGCTCAGAGATCCGGGTCAGGATGGACAAACGCCCACAGTCTGTCATCTCCAGACGGGCACAAATTCATGTCTAAAGCCAATTTGTGGTTGCTGACCCCAAAAGAACGCAGGAGCTGCAAGAAGGACTTCCAACCTGTCGCAGCAAGCAATTCTCAGAACTCATTTAAGCTTGTTTGTCTGCTGTTCCCTTAGAGTTCTTAACGTAATCTCGCGTGAATTCATAATCTTCCTACTGTTCATTTTATCAATTTGTTTTACAGCTTCTTATCCAACATTTCAGTTTCAGATTAATTTCCGTGTCCGCAGTGAGGAACACCTCCAGGATGAGGCTCTTTCTAAGCTCCTCTGTGGTGATCATGGCTGCTGGTATCTTTTCCTTTTCCTTTTCCTTTTCCTTTTCCTTTTCCTTTTCCTTTTCCTGGTGATGACGACCTTATTTGAAGGTTCGTTTTTGTACCTTGGTTCTGCTCTTCTTAAACACATTCCAGCAAACTTCCTCCTGCGCTTTGAGGACGGGTTTGGTGTCCCTGAAGTCATCTGCTCACTTCCATGCAGGTTCCATTAGATGAACACATTTTTCTGGTGTCTAATGGGTGCCTTAAGCCAGTCCAACCAAGTGCCACACGTTGGCGCTGAGCCTGGAATGTCCTGCAAACGTTTTGCCCTTTGGACTACTCCTTAATTCTCTTGATTTTTTTCTTTTTTTTTTTTTTTTTAATTGATGGCATCAGTTACCTGGGTTGTTTTTCCCCAGATAAAGTGTCGCGATCCTTATTTCACAGACTGGTAGAAAAGGATCCTTTTTATACCACTCTGAGCCCTCGCCCAGCATCTCTCGGTGCTTTGAGCCCAGCGCTCTTGGTTCTGGCCGGGTCCTTCTCCAGTTCTGCCTCTGCACTTTACTACATCCTCCTGCTGGGTTCTGTCTTGCTATAGCAACCTGCAGCAAAGCCATCCAGCCCAACTGGCAGCCCCTGTTTGGCTTAGTTTTGAGTGGAAATACTTATTTTTGTATCCCTGATCTTACAAGTGAGAAAGGATGATTAAGCTTAACACAATATGACACACGGGCTGTCCGAATGGCACGACCGGGAATCCCTGTGAATCCGAGTGGCAGCGGGATGCCACTTCCCTTCCTTTCGTTAGCAGATGCCTGGTGTTACCACCCTTGGATCTTTGCTGTGATCCCAGGGCGTTCCCCAGCTCCAGAGCTGAGGTGCTCCAGGTGCCCCCATTCTCCGGCGGCTGGAGCGGTGCTCGTTCCAGCTGCCTCCGTTAGGGCCTCCTCGCACACCTGCTAAGCAGGTGAGACAGAGAGCCCTGAGCTCAGCTGTGGCTTCACCGGGAGAGGCCGGGGTCGTTTAGGTGGCTCTGGTTCAAGCCTGTAGTTTGCTGCAGTCAGCGGACACCAGGGAGGGGCTGGTTCACGGGTCCTGGTGAAGGGAATGCGTGCGAACTCAGCCCCTCCTCGGCAGCCATCTGCGAGGAGGCGCTGGTGACCTTGGCAAGGTGGCCGCAACGTCCGCTCGGCGGGACAGGTACCACGTTGCAAGGCTTGTCCGCGCCGGGGTGCGTGTCCCCAACATGGGAGGGATGAGCTGGGAGCCGGGGATGAGCTCGGCACAGACGGGGCCTCACAGACCCAACGGGATCCGGACTGGGTGGGCAGAACAGGGTGGCGGTGACAGGGTCTGCGGATGGTCCTAGACAGGGGGAGATGATGAACCACGTGCAAGGTCCATCTGGGCAGTTCAGTCAGCTGGACCGTGATTTGTGTCTGTTCTGTTTGGGCAACAGGACTGCAAAATCTGGGGACCATTCCAAAAAACCTCAAAGCTAAAGAGGGGCTCTGCGGGTGCCCTGGCAATAGAGCTCAAGCTGAGAGCTAGGACTGGGTCCTGAGACCTGAGCTCAAGTGGAGCTCTGGCCCTGTGGCCAAAGGGTGTGGGAGGAGGTACCGGGTGAGGCTGGTCAGGACAGCGAAGGCCTCTAAGGGCCCTCAGGGCTGTAGTGGGGAGGGGAACAGGTTCTAGAGAGATTCTTGCCACCTGAAAGGCCTCGGCCTCAAGAGCACTGGAGAAAACAGAACTAGGGGCTGCGCGGGTCAAAGTCCGTGCTGCTTTTCCATTGGGTGTGGAGGAAGTGATGAGAAGACACGACTTCTTATTAACCTTCATTTAATTCTTCCATGACGTTGCATGTGTAGAAATGTTATAGGCTTGTTTACAATACTGATAACTTTGGCATTGCTGAGTGGCTAGTGAGTTAATAGCAAAGCCATTTTATGTCAAGTTGAGTAAAATCACTTCATATTTTTTATGTAAAATAAATGCTTAGAAATAGAACTACTATTGCTACTAAATTCCTGAGTTATGTCGAGAACATGTTCTCTTCAGCTTCATTAGATGCTTCCTGCTACCAGCAGTGTCTGTTCGTCAGTCCTAAAGCTCTGCGGGGTGTTGTACAGGGTTTGTCCCTGGAGGCTAACGATGGCACGCAAGGAGATTTTCTGTACAGGAAAAGCAAGAGCAAATGCAACATAGAGGTTTGTTACTTCTTCAAAATAGGCAGTTTCTACTGTCAAACCAACTACCCTGAAATTCAGACCAGCTCCAGCACTAGTAACCCAGCCAAGAAGCTCTTCTAGAGTGACTCCTTAACTTGCCATGCAGTTTGGAGCTTGCAGTCTGAGATGGAAGCGACTGTGTTATTTACTGCTGTTAACACACTAGGAAGAGATACTACTGAGGGAGAAAGGGCTGTATTGAATGTTATATTAATGTGTTTAATTACAAGCAATATAGCTTTGTTTTTACCTGAAAATCACGGATGTAGGTGAGGAAGAAGCTGAGAAAGGAGAATGCTAATGACCACTCTGAGACAGTACTGATGAGGTGAGCTGTGTAGCCCTGCACCAAAGGAGGAAGAAATGATGTGAGAGGCCAGTCTGGAGCCTGCAGCGGCCCAGATAAGCGGTTCATTGTGTCCTTTGCCTCCATTGACCCTTCTCGCCTCGTAGCTCCCCCAGGTGCCACCTCACAGCAGCCAGGAGCTCCTGCAGCCCGCTAGCGCGCCCAGTCCTTGACCTACAGTTAGTGGAACACTGACCCTGGATCCCTGACGAGCACAGACCAGGCGGACCAGGACCTTGACAAGTTGAGGCAGTTCGGGTACGGCCCAGGAGCTCAGTTTAAAGGCGTGCTAGATGCCACAGCCTGTAGTTTTAGACCGGCTCGACTGGTCCAGCTCACTGGTCCTGTCCATTGCTGAGCACCAAAGTGCAGAGCTACCTGCGCTAGGCGCCCCGACGCATTCATCACCCGCCGTGCAAATAATGGGTATGTTCCCTCACTGGAAAACCCCCTGCTGCAAATCAGCACGGTGTGATTTACAAGCCTTAGCTTACTGAGTGTTAGGTTGGACTGTATTGAACGTCATCTAACAAAGGTGGTTTGCAGCGCTGGGCATGGTGCTGCTCCCATGAATTTGCTTTATTTTCTCTACTCCAAATTACTTACTTTTTCCTGTGGATCCCAGTGCAACTTTTGCACTAAATTAGTTCCATACAGGCCACTATATAAAACAACGGAGGAAATAAACACTGTAAATGAATAAGTTAAGGAAGAGTCAAGAAAAAACCTGTGGCAATTTAGAAGTTTCCAAGTTGGCTCTGGATTGTTTCAGCCTGAGGCTGCATGGAGATTTCTGGGTGCTGATTGCCCAAGGCCTCCTGAGCGTAATCAATAGCAATGGTGAAGCGAAACAGCCTCTTTCACATCGCTCCCTTCAACGTGTTTGTTTTTCCAACAGTCAATTACTGCCATACTAAAATTGACTCAGTTCTGAAATCCATCTTTTTTTATTTCTGGATACTAGATCCTGTTATACCTCCTTATCAAATGTGAGGTCTGTATGAAAGCATCTGGGCTGTGAACAAATGTGAAACACACTAGACATCGTTGTAATACAGATGTATATTTATGATATTTATTCCTGTTCAATAGTGTCTGCACCTCCTTCTCTGATTGCCTTTCAACTTCTCAACCACCTTGAATCCCTGATGTGTGAATTACGCTCTGGAATACCCTGTGCTTTGAAATAGTGCCAAATACAGGGTTCTTACCCTTCCTGCTCTCCTCTTAGTCCATTCAGGGTTTAAGAGGTGGCCCAAAAGAAGGAAGGCGGGGGAAGGCCCCACAACAAAGATTCCTTATTTGCTCAGAGGGATTTCTGCATGTAGAACAACACAAAACCAGCAGGCTACTCTGCGCTAGTAAGACGTCGTCAACACCTTACAGAGCTGAAGATACACTGCAGCAAATGCTACTCCCTGTATAAATGAAAGTTCTATCTTAATTAACTTCCCAATCCTTAATGGGATTAAACATTAAGAGCCTCCTGATGTCTGTGATTAATTTTGATGGTGAACAAGGCTGAACTTGCTGGCATGTTTATGCCTTTGAGCACACACACACACTTAGAAAGTTTATTAAAAACGTCAATGATCTAGGGAGCTCTTTGTGTATTGAATACTGCATGCAAAAGACCAAATTCTGCTAATTAAAATATCCAGCTTTGGTAGTTGTGTGTTACCTGCCTGAGGTACTGGTGCCCACCCTCCCCTTGCTTACAGGACAGGAAACAAACTGCTTTGCTCTTCCTGCCTATGTTCTGGTTCAGTCCAGCAGGGTGCCAGCAATTCTTGGGGTTCCTCAGTCCTGCAGTACCAGATACAACCATTTCACCCATGGCTATAGATTTCTCCCTATTATTTCCTTCCTTAATGTATTCAGAGCTGCTGGTATAGAAAGTACCCTGATAACTTGCCTCTTCTTCCCTCTAATTTTGGTTAGACCATACTGGTTTCAAAACGCTATAGACCTCGTGGCTTTCTTTTTTTGGCATCTCTAAATGAATCTCAGCTTCATCTGGTTCATATCTTTCCATTTTTAAAGTCTTCTCCTATTGTGTTTGGCTCCTCATCATTCAAAGTTGAAAAGCATGTTCTCTCCTAAGGCCCCAAATCTGTTTGGAAAAGTCCTATACAAACAATATCCTAACTTCATTTCACGGCACCAGGCAATTTTGCAGCTAACTCTCCATTACCCATCACGATTGTCTTCAGTATTGAAATTTCCATCTGGATTAAAGAGTCCTTGAGATAGGACTTATCAACTGGCTCTGATGTTTCAGGACTGGAGGTGGTGTTTCTGCTGTGACTAAAATTCTCTGAAGTCATCCAGATGACTTTATTCTGTATCCAGACTCCTCAGTAGATAAGATCCTTTTCTCCTCTTTATTTCAAACTGCCAGTGCCCAGGCTGTTACTTCCTATCAGAGTGAAACAGGTTATATAATCTTGCTGCAGCAGAAACGGGAGCTTAGTGATCAGCTGGACTCTGTTAATGGGAAACTGGGTGTGTGGTTTAGTGTTGGTTTTGGCTGTCAGCCTAGAAATAAGTGGAATTGGTGGGGATTAAATAGGTGAACTTGATTCACTTGCAGAAAGACAGCATCTAGCGATGACATTTTGGACTTGTGCCTTTGGAATGTAAATTCCAATCTTGAAGTGTTACAGGTTCGACAAACCTGAGTCATAATTTTCAAAGTGGGTTTAAAAGAGGAATTGCTGGGGTTCTGTTTCCTGATATTAAGTGACTCTGGACTAAAAAAGGCTCCTCCTTTTACAGGCATTTGCCCACATTTCCTTAAAACCTGCAGCTGCTTCCAGCACTTGAGAAATGAAAATTCTTGGAGATGACGGATTCCAGGGTCAAGAGAAAGTTGTAGGGAAAGCCTACATGTCTATCTAAATGTCTTGTCTGTTGAATCACAAGATGGGCAGGAAAGGGATAAGAGGTGAAACTCCACTTCTGACCCAGCCTTGGCAGAACGCTCCTGAGTCCTCTCCCAGGCATTACGGCCAAATGCCAACACTCCAAAGCTCCTCTGGAAGCCATCTGGCACAGTGCATCGCTAATGAGCTCTGATATCTTAGTGGTATTTTTCCTTCTATAATGCTCCGTACTGCTTTTGGTTTTCTATAAAAAATGCTGCAGCTTTCACACCAGTGGGGAATAAAGATACTTATTTCTCAGCTGGTTTTTTTCCCCCCCACTAACCTCACCTGACTCACGTACACTTCTTTTCCCCCCCTTTTCAATAACCAGCAGTTAAAACTCCTTGCAATAAATACTTATTTTGTCATTTTTCACTTCCTTGTGTGCAGGGGGAGGAGAAGGGTTGAACTCTGCTAGCCAGTGACTCACTAGTGGGCTTGACCTGATGATTACCTTTATGCTCAAGTTCCCAGGTTGCAACACAGAATTATGACAACGTTGCACTATGCAAACTGTCTGTGTAGGTGGGCAGGTCATCTGTGGAATATTTACTTCATCCTAGCAGGCTAAACAAACTTAGGTTAAACTACAAACAATAGTATTTGCCAGTAAGTTAGAACTTGTTCTATTCAGTGGTCACAGGTCAAAGCAAAGGATACTGCTTGCAATGCTTGAACTGCACCAGATTAGCACTGCCAGTCGGATCCAAAAGATGTCTTTGCTGTGAACTTCTGGTTGCATTAGGTAGGACAGGATGGTCTGAACCAGCATATAAATCACCCCTACTCCAAAAGTCAGGCAGGCTCCAATCACATGTATGTAGTATAGAATACATTTCTAGGGAAAGAAAGCAATACTATTATATAACATGTTTTTATTTTAAATTCAGGCAACACTTTTTTGGTTAGTAAGCCTTTGTTTGGGACTCTATCTGCTCAATTTTTAATTGCATCTGAAGCGAAACAGTTCTGGAACATATCAGTACTTAAGACATTTTCTTGGAAACCCCACACAGAGCGAAGTAGAAGCCAGCACCTCCTAGCCCTCTATATTGCTATTTTTGGTAAGTTCTTGTAGCTAAGTTAAAGATCACAGCTTGTTGAAGCAAGGGAGAGCTGTGCTGCCGGGAAAGGGAAGCGAGGATGGTAGCGCTTTCCTTGCTGCTCTCGGCTTCTAATCCTGGTACTGATCCAGCAGGAGACTAAGATGGAGCCACTGCAGCCTCTAGTGGCTGAGAGTACCACCCCAGACCCCTGCAAAAATCCAGCTGATAATTCATATAAAGAGGCTGGTAGCTACACAACTCTGTGTATAACAGCCTGATCGGCTAAATGTTGCCTTGCTGATGGTGTGAATTCCTGAAAATATCAGGTTTTGGAAAAATAAACAACACCACTGTAGAGAGGAGGGAAAAAAAACCAAAAGATGGGGAGGCAGAATTGCAGAAGCTGTTTGAGATTGCAGTATTTTCAAGAAGTGGGTAGGTTTTGAAAGAAAATATACTGAAGAAGCTATACATTCTTTTAAGAGCTAGATTTTTTGTGAGGTCAGCTGTTTCTGTTGGTGCTATTTCTGGTTATTAAGGTTTTCTAGTGTTTGACACTTGATTCTCCTGATCTGAAACTTCAGCTTTCTAATTTTCTGTTTGGAAATAAACAAAATAAAAGCAAAAACAGTTTGGTTTCTTTTCCCCCCCCAAAAGTAGAGCTTCAAGCCAACTTCATGTATCTTATCAAATATTTCAGTATACAAACAGAATTCTGGACAGCTTTAGAAAATCACAAGTGAAGCACAAACCTGGAAATTTGCAATAATGCAAAGTCCAAAACAGCTCATCAGTCCTAGTGTAAGGCCGATTTTATTAAGTTTGGTGATCTTGGATTTTTCTGGATTCAGCGCGTGAACTTGTTTATAACGGACGTACATAGTAGCCATACCTATAAATGAAAAACCGAGTGCAGTAAGATCTTAAGCTGACAAGCAGAGTGTCCTTTTTAACTGGAAACATGCTGAGTGACAAAGGCAATTATTTAAAACACAAAAGCTAAGTTATTGCACTCTGAAAGTTGAGAACTTGGAAGTCAGAACCGAAACACCGTAACTTATTAGGTTTTCTGAGCTCTTTCATTTGAAAGACATTAGGTTGTTCCCTCCCTATAAATACAGCACAATTGAGGTGGAATAATTGCCTTAAACTTGCATTTCTATTTCTTTCACCAGTCTGGATTTCTTTTGAATGCATTTTTGGCCTTCTGGAATTGTCATGATAGGTTTGAAGATAACATCCCTGCAATAAACTTTCCCCATGGGCTGCTTAATGATCTGAATATGGAAATTGTTTGAAATTGCGTGCATTCCAGAACTGCTTCCAGTTTGCGAAGGACAACTGTCTGTACTCACCCATGAAAGCCGAAATATTGAGCATAATCCCAAATAAGCATCTTTCAGGAGGTACTGTCCCTGTATCGCTGAAAGAAGAAAGACAATGATCTCCATTTATACTAGAAATATTTCCAGAGCACCTTTGTTTCATGCTACAGAGAAACCGTAAGAAATCAGTTTGCAAAATCCTCAGTTATCTTTCACTGATTTTTTCATGACTTAAACTAGCTGTGCTAGTTTCTAAAGCTGTAGAAATAAGCATGGTAAGGACATGGTGTTCTGAGAAGGAAGAATGAACACACCTCGTATAGCTATTCCTTTTATATTTATCTCAAATCCATAAAAAAGGTGAATAAAGGGTAATAAAAATGAAAAATTAACTTGGAAAAGTGAATGGCCAAAATTAAGATCATATAGGCAACCTTACTGCTATCTAGTCAGGAATGCAGATTACAATACAGATTTACTGAGGAAACCAAACTTGGGAACTGCAAGAAACTTTATTCCAAAGGGAAGGCTGGAGATGCACCCCCAATTTTCTCCTTCACCATCATTTTATGGATGTGTTCAGAGTCACAACTAAAAGATGAAAGATTTGCACAAAAAATGGTAGCTTTAAACAGACTCTCTAGTTGTTTATAGTTGGAAGTTAGAGAAGAATTGGCTGGACTGAAAGGGCATCTTAATACTTAGATGTAGTTAACAGTGCAATTGTACGAGCTTTACTGACCTGATGTAGGGGACCAAAGGGTCGACATGGTGTAGGGTAATTGCAGTAATGTAAGAAAATATGAAAGATGCAGCTGACCACACAACCAAAGCAACAGGCAAGAAAGAGAGGCCTTGCTGAAACCACCACATTTTAGTGCTGTCTTCTGACTCCAAACACTGAGGAATCAAATACAAAAGTTTACTAAGATTTGTCTCAAAATCTTTGCTTTTCTTGAGGCAAATTGCTTGTACACCACATGCATTTGTCAAGGATAACTCTTCACTACAAAGCCTATGCTGGGATGAAACAGATCTGATGGTATTCTCAGTCCGGTTCTTCAAACCTGAAGTGACAGCTTGACTTCCCAGCACAAAAGCAATCATAAATAAGCAGAAATCACACCTGGAAATGTTTGTCCTGAAACTCTTAAGAGCACTAGAAAAAAATCAACAGCGTCACTTTACAGCATGTCTCACCACTTATTGCTGACCGAGGAAGGTCAAGTGGGTCACTGAAAAACTGACTCCATTTTCTTCTTAACTTTATATTGTAACACCAGTTTAAAATTAGTGAGGCTGAGAGAATAGGAAATGTTAATAGCGATTATGCCCCAACAGTGACAGTTAATTGATGGTGGCTGTTGCAGAGCCTCTAACTTCTATTAATGACCAATTGGGCAGACAGGGAAGAAATTATCTAATAATAATGAGCTTAACCTCACAAACACGTCTCTTGTACAAGTAAACTGGCAATCTGTATGAAAGAAGTACATATTTTGCCTAGCTTTATCTCTTACAGATATCTTTTATGTCTCTTTGAATGTAGCTTGAAGCTCCTAGGGATCAGTCTGATATTATATTTTATTTTTTCTTTATAATTTAAAAGGTAGTAGTGTTTTAGGTTTTCTTAACTAATATATTTCTGCCTGTAGGATGGGGGGGGGGTGTTGGAGAAGACATAACATACCTGAGAATAACGATATTGAAGAGCAGTATCACCTCAAGGAGAATTCAAAGTCATCTTTTTGCTGAAGTTCCCCACTTCCTTCATTTCTTTTCTACATCTTTGAGACATAAAAGAAAATTATCAAGCCCTGATGTACTCCAATACCTTTTACTGCCTACAATTTGTTCTTTATCTGCTATTAGCCACTGCCACGACACTAGACTAAGGGCAGGCTAGTAAAGCACAACAGCTCTTCCCAATTGCTCCCTTGGAAATCACTCTCATTACAGGGTAAATAAATACACGTGTTTATTCCCTGCTGCAGACAAACCCTCAGTTGCTTGGGCTTCGACCTCTGTTACTCAGCCCAAAGCTATGATCTGGACACAAGTTATGAGCATTTTCATGTGGTCGGGTGGAAGCAGCAGTGTGGCAGCTGCAGCTGCAGTCCGAGCGCGTCGGAGGCGTGTTTTACCGGGCGTGCAGCTGCAGGCTGCAGCATCTGAACGCACAGCGACCAGAGCTGGCCTGGGCCCAGCCGCAAGGAAAACCACAGCTCCTCTTTCACTTTCAGATTCACACAACCCCACACAAATTCGCCGTATGCTTGAAACTGTTTCCTAAATTTTGTTCCGCAAATGCTCTCCCCGAGATGGGCCAAGTTCCTTCCTGAATTAGTCTAACGTCCTTGCATCTTCCTTGACTTTTAAAATTTGCATGCAAAAGGTAGAGTCCTTTTTATGTATTACATGGGCAGGCTGTATGTACATAAAGCTGGACTAAGCAAGAACAGTCTTTTTTCTGTGCAAAGTGCTGTGTGTATTTATGGTGCTGTCCACCCGAGGTTGTCCCAGCTGTGCACTTCTGCGGGTAGATCGTCTCACTGCGGCGCGTGGCGGGGTGCGGTGTCTGGGCAGGCCAAGCATGTCCAGAAAGCTCTGAATGATCAACGCACGATGGATTTGTCTTGCTGGATACATTTGTCTTGCCAGCGGGACAGTGCTCAGATATAATTATTATTAACACCTCATCCTGTCCTATTGTTTTTGACAGTAAAAAAAAGAAAAGAAACTTGTCTTCCTTGTGTTTTTTTTTTAATTTTTTTTCCCCACAAAGGTCCTTTGCCAACTGATTATGTAATAGCAACTGCCTCTCTTTTCAGTGTAAGGAAACATTTTCTTAAATGTTTATCCAGATCTGTAGTTATTTTTATGTCCTAAGGGGTTTGGAAATCATAGATTAATTCTGACAGATTGTTCTTGGGAGATAGACATTATCAAATCATGATCAAGAGCAAGTCAAGGAAGTGCTTTGAAAGCAAAAAGTTTAACCTTTTTTTTTCCCCTTTAGATGCAGGACGTACATAGCACATGCTTTAGTATGAGGAAGAGAAACTGCAGAAGATGTAATGAAAATATTTCAAAAATATCAATGCCCAGATGAGCAATAGGAGAGGCTGCCTCAACCTGCTGCTTTCCAGCTTTCTTTTTTTTATTTTTTTGCAAAATAATCCAACGTCAGTAAAATAATCCAGTGACGCTGCTGGAGGAATAAAAATGATTTGCTGCTTGCATTCCTGAGCGAGCACAAAGGTTGAACGGGGACAGGTCACGGGCAGCCCAAACACGCTCATTTGCGTAACTTATCCTCAGGGTCAAACTGATAACGACGGTTACAGGTTGCTAATCCTCAAAGGACTAAAAGAACGAACGCAGGAAATGTTGGCTTTGCTGTTCCCACTGCAGGGCAGTCATGGGCCGCTCCCCGCCAGTCTTTCATGGCACTGACCCCCCAAAAGGTTTAAGGCAGAGTTTAATCTCCTGACTACGGGCGTCAGCTTCCAGGGAGGTGAAAGGAGGGGTTTTATCCGGAAGGGCACTGTGCCAAACCAAACAGAGCCGGCACAGGACGCCGCGATCCGAGGGTGTCCCCAGGCCTGCTCCCAGAAACGTGTCCCACAGCGGTCCTGCCCCGTTGCCCCAGCCAAGGAGCTCCGCACCCGGCACGACCCCACGCCACGTGTCGGTCCGTCCTGCCGCAGAGCGCCTAAAAAGCCCCATTAGAAGCTCAGCAAGGAGAGAGTCTCCCGTATTGCAGCGGGGATCAAGGGCACGGAGACCCTGCAGGTGCCTGGGGCGGCTCAGAGCAGTCGGGGAGGAGGAGGAAGAGGCAACGAGAGGGCAGAAGGCGGCGGCAGAAGGTGCAGGGGGCGCCGGGGGGCACCGCGGTGCAGGGGGGCACGGCGGAGGGTGCCCACGTTGTCACTAGGGCCATAGGGTGTTATGGGGGAGTCACCGGGAGCACGAGGAACACGGGGTGGGCAAAACTGCATGATCCCTAAAGGTCCCGTGTGGCTCTCGGCTGCTCTGGGCTTCAGGGACCGAGAGGGAAGTCCCCGCGGGGGTCCCCGAGGGAGGCCGGGACACGGGGAGGGCCCCTCACGTGTGACCAAAATGTCAGGGGATACCGGGAAGGTCCCTAAGGGCTGCCGGGAGACCGAGGGACACCGGGAGGGTCCCTAAGCAGTGACTGACAGTAGAGAGGAGAGTGACCAGGGAACTCAAGGGACACTGCGACGGTCCCCAAGAGGCGACTAGGAGATCAGAGGACACCGAGAGGGGTGATCAGGAAAGCGAGGGACACCGGGAAGGTCCTTGAGGCGTGACCGGGACACCGGCAGCGTCCCCCAAGGGTGACTAGGAGACCGGGAGACAGTGGGAAGGTCCCCGAGGGGTGCGCGGGACCGCGGGATCCGAGCAGGCCCCGGCACGAGCGGGCGCGCAGCTCCCGCAGCGCGTTTACCTCAGCCGCTCCCGCGCCGTCGCCATGGCGGCCCGGCCCCGCCCCGCCCCGCCCCTCGCCCCGCCCCGCCCCGCGCCGCGCCCCGCCCCGCGCCGTCGCCATGGCGGCCACGCCCGCCTCCTTTCCGACAGTCGCAAAAGGGGCGTAAAGCGCCGCCCAGTGTGCGGAGGTTTGAGGTAAATGCCGGTTGTCCCGGGTGTCCGGGTGGGTACCGGAACGGGGCGGGGGGGGTCCTCTTGGTCTGGCTCAGTCCGTTCATTTGCAGGGCCTGTGAGGGAGGGGGACGCCTGTACGCGGAGTGCGGGGGTCCCGGGGTCAGGCCTGGGCATGCGCGGCCGGGCCCCCGAGCAGGCTGCGGCGCCGCGGCCCCCTCCGTGCGTGGGGCGGCCGCGGGGGAAGGGGGAGACGCGGAGCTGGGCGCCGGTCGCGCCCCGGTTCGCACCTCGGTTCCTCCTCCCGGCAGCGCCCGCCGCGGTGACTAACTCGGGGCGCCGGTAGCGGCGGGTGCGGGGCCGCCGCTCCCAAACTTATCGGCCCGTGGGGCCCTGGTTGCTCGCGGCCTCCTCTGCTGCCGCCCCTGCCCTCCCAGCCCGGCCCTGCCCAGGGGCCACCCCGCTCAGGCCACGGTGGGTGGTTGTTCCAGCGTTGACCTTAGTTTTACCTTATATTCTGTCCCTGTTGTCCTTCCTCTCTTGGGCTTTACTCTGCTGCGCTTAGGAACTCCTGTTTCTTTCTGATTGACTCTTGAGTCTAAGCAGCCAGGCTCTCTTGTTAGCAGCCTTTTTCTGCTGCTGACTGTTTTGCTTTGCTGGAGTTCTGTGTGTTTCTCGGTCTCTGGGAGAGACGGAACTCCCAGATGCCCCCGATTGTGCTGGAAGCTCTCTTCCCAAGCCAGCTTTTCCCTCTCAGTGCTCCCTAGCCACTGGCATTGGGCTGTCTGGGAGCAGCCAAAGCCTGTCGTGACTTCATAGCTCCGGCGTGGCTCTCGCCCGTCCTGAGTGACGTGCAGACAATCCGCTCTCACCGAACTTGGGCTAGACTGAAAACAAAACTGCAAACCTGAAACCACAGCAGAGCTGAAATAACCATTTATTATTGTTACTGTTATTAGATCATATTTCTTGTTTCTTACGACTGCCTTCAGGTGGTGGGTCAACTTGACCAAGGAGGCAAAATTGCTTCAAGCTTGTGGAATTTGAGACTTTTCCTGAATTTCATTTTAAAATGTTTTTAAAATGGTTTTTTTTCCCCTGTATTTGTAGTATTTTTAGTATCTTTACTTGGCAAACAGAGAGGTTTCTCATCTCTCAGAGCAGCATATATAACAGATGCACATAGCTCTCCTAGGGGAGGGAGGTAAGGAGTCTGAATGTGGTTTAGTCTGTAGCATAAATCAGTGTGGGGTATGTTTTATCTGCTGATCAGGTGCAGGCTGGGTGACACTGGATGTTTGCTTCAGTGGAGGGGTCGAATGAAATGCGCTTTAGAGAAGCCTTTGGTCAGTTTATACCCTCTCTGTGTCCTTCATGATGTCCAAATCTTTTACGTTGCAGGATCTTATGGTTCTTCGCAGCAGTTGTTACCTGCCAAATAAAAATTTGGAGCCCAACCGATCCATGAGTGGGCATCGAAACGTGAAAAGACGATGCGGGGAGTCTCACTTGGAGTCCCCTGTGGGCTGCGGCCACGTCCCTGCTGCTGGATGTGTGTTAAGCAAACTCATTCAGTTGCCTACACCTCCCTTATCAAAGCACCAGCTAAAACGGTTGGAAGAACACAAATATCAGAGTGCTGGACGATCCCTGCTTGAACCACTAATGCAAGGTTACTGGGAATGGTTAGTTGGAAGAGTTCCAGCCTGGATTGCCCCAAATCTGATCACTGTCGTCGGACTGTTAATAAATATATTTACAACTCTGATATTAGTGTATTACTGCCCGACAGCTACAGAGCAGGTAAGTACCAGGCCTCTGATGGGCTTAGGTAACGTTAAGTGTGATCTGGAAGCTATTGGTACTGCTCTTGTATTCTTGAATTCTATTTTGTTCTTGCATGAATTCTATTTATAGACTCACTTAAAGCCCACAATCTTCAAGTTTATGCTATTATTTGTAATGTACTTTCAGTGTATGTGTGCTTCCATGTAAGTACTTGCTTGCAAAAAGAGCACGTGTGAATGTTGAGGGTAGGATGCTGCTTGCTGAGTGAATTGTGCTGCTCAAGGAGTGAAATGGGGTCTAGTGCCAGAATTATTTGTAGAAGCAGCTGGCAGGGACCTGCTGCAAGAAAGCCGCCACCTCGCAGGATGTGTTTTAGTCTGCGTGCAGGCAAGGAAGAAACGGAGTTGCAGCCCGCGTGACATGCTGCCTGTTTACTTTCTCGTTGCATGGCCAGGTTAGTCACCTTTGGCTCCGTGTGATCTAGATTTACCACAAACAAGAGACTCAGGGTTGTTCGATGGACGGTTAATGGAGTCGACTTGCGAAGCCAGCTTGAGTTACAGTGAAAGGCTCGAGATCAGGCATGGGGCAACTCACCAAAGTGCTACTTCTTGGGACATCATAGCAATGTGACTTAGGTGACAAACCCCAGCTTGTTAAAACAGACCTTTCTGTATCCCATCTGGAGCCCTGGCAGGTTATGTTGCCTGTTGGCCTGTATCAGCGTCTTAGATACAACAGGCAGTGAACTGTGCCTGTATGGATGGCGAAAGGATTTATTTGATACAGAGAATATTCTGCTTATTTAATAGCTGGGGAACCTCTTGAGTTCTAGTCTTTGAAATATCTAAGCTCCTACATAACCAAGTCTAATGGCTGAGGTTGAGGATTGAGATGGTAATCAGGTGACTTAAGGATCATTTATACCTGAGTTCTACAGAAATACCTTGTAAGTTGGGACATTCAGCACTGTGCATCCCACTTTCATCGCTCTCCTGTATGACATAGTAAGGAGATGTTTACCTCTTCTTCTAGAAATCTTTTGAAGTAGTTATGCAATAATTTTGCAAGTGTTAAAATAAAAAGTAAATATTAAGTTTGAGCAGTGAATACTTCCAGCGTCTCCTTCCAGGCTGTGGCATCCTTTGTTTTAACCTTTACTCTTCTTGGGTAGCAATATTCTCTGGGCGTGGGAGTTTGGACTTCATTTCAGTAGAGGTTTCACCCTGTCTCTACTTCAGCAAAGCTACTTCAGGTAGTATAGGCTGCTGAACCAGAGCATAATTAACATTTAGAATACAAAAGTGATCCAGCTGGTAATTAAACTCCTGAAATACAGACCAAGCTACACTCAGTGTCAGAATATCATATTGTTAGCTGCAATCTGCTGCATTAAAGCACTGTTGTGTCTGCAGCAGTTCAATCCCATTTCTTAAGCACAAACTAACTCCTGTTTTCTTTCTTGGGCTGAGAAGTGACTTTCTGCAGAGGGAGCTTTCAGCCCTATCCGACTTGCTGTGCAGTGCTGCAGCCCTAGGTGCAGGCAGGACAGGGAGGATGCTGTCTTGGTGGCAAAGCTGAAAGCTTACGCTTTTAAGCATCAAATAGCTGAGACGAAGATAGGGCTCCAGGGCTGCAGAAAACACAGTTTACTTCTGAAAGCACTCTTGCTTTCAGCTATAAATAACCTCTTCACAGCTGATGCTTAGTTGTCTTCTTTTCAAAGGGCAGTTGGCACTTCCAGCTGATTAAAGGTGTAGCTAGGGGAATGTAGCTGTCTTACAAATTTTCTGGTAACTGCAAAGAAAATAAAATATGGCTTGTTCTGCTGTCTGCTTAGTTTGGGACAGGGGAGACCTGGCTAGCAAAGCACAGCTGGCAACACAACTGCACTTGTCTTGTTTAAAAAGACCCAAAAGAGTTGTATAATATAGGCAGCTGTGAAATGCAGATATAAATATTTAATACACTGATGATGAAAGTAGTGCGCAAGAAGAACCAAGAGTCTGATTTTTAAAGTTTATAGAGATAGAATTACCTGACCCTGAAAGGTAACAGTGACTGTCAAATCTATATGTGAGACACAGAAATGGTATCATGGGATGGGATTCCATCAGATTGTCACCTCTCCTGAGCATGGTCTTGTGGGGTGACGTTTTCTCCCTTCTCCTTGGGTGAACGCTTTGCAAAAAGCAGAGCATAGTGCCAGGTTTCAAAGCAGAAGAAACCGAAAATCTGTTATTTATATAAAGTTGCCCTGCAGGCTGTGAGTATTAAGGCACGGATTTTTGAGAAACTCCTGTTGTCTACAAAAGGAAGAAAAGAAGTGAGACTGGCTGTGGAGTCGTGAAGTCTTAAAAATTGCAGCTGACACAATAGCTGCACCGGAACTCCACCAGTCCGAGCAGTGGCAGCTCCTCAAGCGAGTGCCCCGCAGCCTGGAGATACCCCCTATTTGGTGGCGTTTTAGTCTGGGGCGTCTCGCCGAGATGAACTTGGTGTTGCCGAGGTGGTTGTGTGTGTTGGGGCCTAAGAAAGTGCTCGAGCTGCTAATTGCTCGGGTGTTTTACAAATTCCCCCCCAGGAAGCAGAAGCTCCACGAGAGTTGAGCTGTGCCCCACTTTGCATATGTGGTGCTATAAATTTTTCACACGTTCAGTGACGCTTTCCTTCCTGCTTTAGAAGACTTGCTTTACCTATTAATCTAATGCTTTCTGTGTCACAACTTTTCTTGCATTTCATGTGTCATAACTTGCTCTGCCTGCCCCTGTAAGGATCAGCTATTGAAAAGTGAAGGGTTCATACGTGAGTTTTGCAGCTGTTTAGATAAGAAAATGTGTGCAAATGAACTGTTAAAGGAGAGTATAAGACAACCTGAATAAAACAGGCCTGAAGGTTTAAAAAAATCTTTTTACCATCATTGACAATTTCTTCCATAGGCACCTCCCTGGGCGTATATTGCTTGTGCATGTGGCCTTTTCATTTACCAGTCTCTGGATGCTATAGATGGGAAGCAAGCAAGAAGGACAAATAGCAGTACTCCCTTAGGAGAACTATTTGATCATGGCTGTGATTCACTTTCCACAGGTATTGTCACTTTTAATTGAAGTATGAGGGTTCATTTGATCCCTGTTTAGGGATGACACCTGGAATACACAAAAGTCTTGCATTACTTGATGCTGAAGAAATGGGCAAGTGATATTGCTGACTGTGAAGCTCCCTGGTCAGCCCTCTTGTATGCAGTTCTCTTAATTAACTGAATGTGACCTTTCTTGTATTACACTGACACTGAATGAATTAAGGATGAGACTAATTCAGCCTGGGCCATCAGGTTTCCCTGTCAGCTTTCTCACTGTTAGCTTTGACAGTTTGCTATAAGAAGCCTTCAGAAATGTCTTTCCATTTTCCTTTTTAGATCTAACTTATGTAGAACAATTGCAAAGTCAAATAGAGAGCCTAAATAGTGGGACAGTAGCAGGCCAACTTTTAAGACTAGTATAAATAAGATTGGTTCCCTTCACGGTGTGTAGAATTCATTCATCTGTCTGGAAATTTAGCCTTATTTCAAAAGAAGGGATGCAGTATTTTGATTACTTAAATTCTAATGATTTTACGCTTTTTATAAATGATTTGTGTTTTTAAAAGAAATGCATAGGTGCCTTATGGATCTTGCATGACAGGCATTGGGGTTTTTCTTGGTGACATGATGAAAATAAAGAAAAAAGGGAAAAAAATTATTCAGCAAACCATGCGAGAACTCAAATTGTGGCCAAAGGCTCTAATTACATAAACTATTGAAGTCTCTTGATTTCTAATGGCATTCATGTCAGTGAAAATGGAGGGTGCTTCAAAGTCCTTAATAGTGAGGACATCTTACAACTGATAAGAATTTAAATATACTTTTACAGTCTGTGCTTCTTTTTGCTTTCTTTTTGAATGGAAGCATTAATTTTTTAATATCTGTGCAATGCTAAGACACATCAGGTTAATCTCACACTGTTTCTCCTTTTCTGGGTCCTCAATTAGATTTGATACTGGGAAGGGTCTTTATACGCATACAGACTTTATTTTTATTTTATTTTTTTACTATGTGACTGATTTTCTCCTGCAGTCTTTGTGGTTTTGGGAACTTGTGTTGCTGTGCAGCTTGGAACCAACCCTGACTGGATGTTCTTTTGTTGTTTTGCTGGAACATTCATGTTTTACTGCGCACATTGGCAGACGTACGTCTCTGGAACGCTGCGCTTTGGGATGTAAGTAAGCTGGCTGAAAGTAAGGCTGAAAGTTATGCTGCTTTCCTGTCCAATTCAATTTTGTGTAATTCTAGCAAAGATCTTTACAGTAGCAGTAAATTGTTTGTATTCCTATATATGTGCATGTAGCTTGGGATAGCTCTTAGGTTGGATCCACAGTTAGTATCAAATGTTATTTAGCTTGTGTTAGGAATAGGAAAGTAGTCCTTTGCCATCTTATTTAATCAGGAGCTTCTGATGTGAATTAAACTGAAATAAGGGAAAGCACACTGTTTCTTCCTTAAGACTTGAGGAGTGCTTGTATGAGATGGTGGCAGTCTGGTTTTAGTTACTCAATTAAACACCAACTTATGTCTTCATGTGTCAGGACAAGTCAAACAGTGTTATTTATCTTTACTGTTAAATGCAACTCTTAATATATTCTGTTATTTGACATTGTTCCTGTAATTTAAGGACATGAATCTCTTTTTTTTAGCTGATACAGACTTTTGTTCAATAATGGGACTGGAATAGCAATTCCCCTGAAAAACTAAAGGTTTTTTGCTAGTGAATGGTGAGATATGGGGAGAAGCAAAACACAAGAGCTCAATGAACTGTGAGATTCATTAGCCCAAATGTGAAAACATTTCTAAAATACATCTGTTAAACGTAAATGTCCTGCAGAATGGGTTTTGCATCTAAAATCTTCTGAAACTTGGCCTTAATTTGTATAGGATGTAGAAATAATTCTGCATTTTTCTAATTTATAGATCTGTCCTTATTATGCAGAACCACTACAGTCTTGGACCTCCTATCTGGCAGAGCTGTTATAGGCAAAATATTAATAACGGTTTCTCTTTGAAATTTTGATATCTTATGGGTTACCTCTCCAGAACGTGCTTATAAAAGGTCCACTGAAAGTAGTAAGGTGCTTAATGGTATTCACTGTTTACTGGGGTGAGGAAATCTAGAACTGTATTCTAATCCTGATTACACCACCATAAAGATAGTTTCTGACAATTCTTTGATATTGCAATGCTAAAAGTGAGAGATTAGGTTCAATTTGTGTACTGTTTTGGGTATATTACTTTCAAACCATACTAAATGTCTCAATGCTGAGTCCTTCTAGGTTCCATTGAACTTTATGGGGCCCTAATAACGAAACTTTTCCACTTTTGGAAACCTTGGCATGTGCTTGACTTTACAGGTGCAAGGGTCAAAGGTGCCTGATTTGCCTTCTTGCTCCAGGCAGATATGTGCATCACAGCTGGTGTTCACTGTAATTTCTTAATTTTGTGAAAAGTCTTTAAGCTTGGAGACAAGCATTTGCAGCAGACACAATGTTATGCACAGTTTCATTTTAGGAGAGTTCGACCTATCAATATACAGCCGATGAAGACAAAGTAATAAGGATACAGAAGTCTGCATGTCATTATTTGAGATTTTGGACAGCATTGCATGATAAGCACATTTGTTTAATTTGCTCTGTGTTGTAAGGTTAATTGGCTGCCACGAGCTGACATTCATTCCCAGGAAAAAGCCCTGATTACTCATTATTCTGGTAAACAATTCTCACTCTTTGATGTTGCACTTCTTGAAACTTTGCTTTTGCAAAACTTTAAACAAAAAAGCCTGTATTTTTATCTACCTTTTTGGAGCCATGAGGACATACATGCAAGAAGCAGAAAAGGGCATAGGCTTGGTGGTTGCTTATAGTATGTGATGAGCTGGTGTCAAAGCAATTAGATTTACTTGTGGAGATCAGATGAAGTGAGAAGGGCTCGGAGAAGAGCAGTAGGCTGCTAAAGGGCTTGGAGAGATCCATGTTTTAGTCCTTAAACTTGGTCCAGACTTGGAGTTAAATATATAGTCAGTTTGACTTGCTGAATTGCCAGATTCCTAGAATATTGCAGGTGGAGTAGGAAAACTGTTGGTTTAATTGTGCCCTGTTAGTGACGTCAGCTACTCTGGTTCTTCCCATTTACAACTGCTGAGCTGTCCTGGGCTGCTCCAGGATTACAAAATCACTTGAGATAGTAAGGTCTTAGTGAGGTCTTTGTCTTTAAATGATCGAATGTTTTCATTAAGCCTTGGCAGCTGATAGAGACCTCTTGAAAAGCAACTGGAGTTGGTTAAATTGCTCAGAAGTTAGCTAGGGGTCAGTGTTGCTTAAAAATTCACAGTGAGGAAGCTGCAAATATCACCACGAATCAGGTAGCTTACAGTAAAAGTCACTATAACAACATCAGCAGTGCAAAGACAGCTGGAAGCATCACAGTTAGTGAGATATAGAGTTGGTTTTTTCTTCTTTTTTAAAAAAAGAAACAAGTGGCGTACCTGGAGGAGATTTTTTTGATCTCTTATTCTAGGAAGAGGGTGCAGGATGTGAATCACAAAACCTGGAGGGAATTTGCATGCAGTCAGCTGAGTCCAATTACAATTATTAGCTATGATACTAGTTGTGATTATAAGTCTGTCTTGGGTCGAGGTTACTCCACTTGGTTTCACTGCTTCCACACTTCCTTGGTGGACTGGCTTCAACGAGGTTATTAGCAGCTGTCCCTGTGCTTATACAGGTTCAATAATGTATCCGATCCGAAGCTCGGTGCAGAAATAGTCCGACCCTGCAGGAGCATCTTAAATTCAATAACCAGTGATCCTGGAGCTTGTGGACATTGTAAGGTCTGAACCAGCTTCCACTTCACAAACGTGACTGCTCTCTTAGGAGAGGTGAGCCCCAGCACCCCTGCCCATGGGCTGGAGCTGCGCAGACACCCAGAGCACAGAAATGAAGACTTTACAGATGGGACTGTGCTGAGTTGAGGATATGTAAAAACACGGTTTCTATAAAAGGGATCCACCAAGGATCCATGCGGAGCCATGAGGATGTGACTGCACCGTGAACTCCAGCACTTACTTCTCTTATGAGTTAATGCATTATCTTGTTTATTCAAGCTTTCTTTAATTGAGATAATGGAAAGTTGGCAATTGTAGCAGTTGAAGATGTATAGAGACAAGCAGCGAGATGGAAATTAATTTCTAAGGGTGCTTCATAAAGCTTAGCTAGCGAGTTACACAACGTGATGTAGAAGCATTCATTAGAGGCTTGGATAAAGCTTTGAGGGAAGAGCACTGAAGAGCGTTCATACAAGTGAAAAGTTACAGTTGTTGCTTTGCTGAGTACTAATCCCTAGTGAATAACAGTCCCTAGAGAAAGCCAGACAGTTCAGGCTATCTGATGAAACAACCGCGCTTGAGGAATGTTGGAGAATCCTGGAAGATTCCTGTGAAATGACACTGCAGCAGTTGGATGTGAGCAAGAGCCCCCTTGATAATGGAGTCAGTAAAGAAGGGAAGAATATCAAGTTGTCTAATGTTTTGAGCCCTCTGCCCAGTAGTACTACAGGGATGAGTAAATGTGGGGGTATTTCGAAAAGCAGCTAAACCCACACCTTTCTTTATAGTTCTGAACAGAAAAGGAATTGGTTTGTCCTGGACAGCAAACTCACACCAAATCTCAACACCCATAGCTGGAAACCTTCCAAGCTGAGAAAGTTGAGCGCAGTGAGTACTTGTTCTTTGGAGCAATTTCAGGATTTCGGGATTATAGGAGATAAGGCAGTAATTCCTATAGTTACACTGTTTAACACTTTCCTTCTTGGTTCTTCAGCATTTTCTGAAGGACTTTAACACCTCTGCTATTTGCAGAGGGGATTTTGAAGTTCAGTGCAGAGCCTTTGGATGTCAGGGAGGACTTTGCTTCTCTGTGCTCACAGAAAGGTAGAGCTGTGAAGTTTGTTTGTGGTCCCTCTTTCTCTGTGCGCTCTAGTTACTCCTTATACCCATCAGCATTTTGCTAGTATTTTATTCATATTTATACATAATACAAAAGTGCCTTGCTGCACTGTAATACACACAGGTGAAATTAATGAGGGTTGTAGCAAGCCGTACTGGTTTTCTCCATGATGATCCTCCTCCACTTCTGTTCTTCCTTAGAAGTCTTTGGACAGTGTTCTGAACTGGGAGCTGAGATGCTGTGGCTGGTTCTTGGTTTTTCCCCGTTTTATCATTGAAGGAGGTTTTACCACTGTGCAAAGCTGAGCTCCAACACAATACCCACGAGCTTCACCTAATATCTCACTTGCCACACATTTAGCCTAATGAGCAGCAAAAGGAAAAACCAGCATGTCAGCTCTTCATGCGTGGCTAACCGCTTGTATGTCGCCTTGCTCAAGATCCTGCCAAATTGAGCACGTAAACCTAGCAGAGCAAAAAAATAAGTGTTGTCACTGGCAATATTTAAGTAAAGTCAAGCACATGCCTAGGTTGGTGGTCCCCTTTTTAAGTTTTTCTAAATGATGTTAAAATTTATCCACATCTGAATTGCAAATGCTGCTTTTTTTTTTCCTGAGTAAAGTCAAAAAAAGAAAACTCTGGTTTCCAAAAGCAACGAAGTTCCCCATTGTAAGTATATGCAGCCTGCCTGCTGCTGTTCAAAACATTTTGATGGGCACTTGCTTTAAATGGAATCTCTACTGTAGTTGAATTCATTGCTGAGTCTTTTTAAACAAGACAGTTTAATGCAACTTTAATTAGATCAAATGTTACATTAATTAGCTGTTAAAATAATGTTACAGACTTCTACCAAAGTGCTAAATGTGTATTGTATTAATGTTCTGTTTTTTACCCTGGTCTTTAAAGGGCTGAATAAGGGAGTTACCCAGTGGTGAATTTGCAGTGCTCTAAAGGAGCAGTCTGTATTTCTGTGTTTCGTGCTGTGATTGAAAATTGGTTCTAATAGGTGGAAATAGCAGAAGCGCTCAGTAAAACATCTCGCAATATTTCTCTTGTGCATAGATTTGATGTTACAGAGTCTATGCTCTGCACGGTAGCAATCCAGCTTCTCACAGGAACCCTGGGGCCCTGGTTCTGGAACTACACGGTAAAAAGAGCATTAATGCTGCCCGGCAAGCAACGGCATGGACTAAGAGACAGCACCTTTGTCATGCACATAATAACTGGTACATTGAGCAGCATCTTGCTAAGGGTATTGCACAAGTGCTCCCATACAAGGGGGGAAAAATGGTTGCAAAGGATGAATGACCATCCAGCGCAATCGAGAATTGGTTTTGAAAGCATCGCATTGTACTTAAAAGCAGAGGGCTGCCCGTTAAACCGAGGAGTTGGCTTTGAACGTTGGGTTCTGCACTGACTGTGGTGTCACCTGTGAATAATTGGAGGTGTGGAAGCAGCTCTGCAAGTGTGGGTCTAAAAATAATTCAGTTGGAACTGCTTATTAAAATTGGAGAGACTTTATTTTTTAGTACAATTGCCTTTCCACCAGAGGAGAAAAAAAAAATTGGCTAGTTCAGGGAACTGAATGCAATGCAATACTTTAAAATTTGTGGTTATTAGCCAAAAATAGCTATTTTGACCTCGATCACTTTGTCCTTGTCATTACTCACTTACCTGTGCTTATAGCTTCATTGTTAAGTAACTTCATTTCCTGGTTGTCTTTATTTTCCAAAGGCTTTTCCTTTCATCTGTGCTAAAGATACCACCTTTTCCGCTCTGGTTTGCTGCTCTTCAGAAGGGACTTTCTCTTCCTTATTTCAGCTTTATATTTGTGGTTTATATAAGTGGTTTTTTTCCGTAATAGAATTATATTGTTAATAGCAAATGGTTTGCATTTGAACTTTCACTTTCACACCAGTATAAATTATGGGTTTTTTTAAATTTAATATTTCAGACTAATTGCTGCTTTCATGGGGCTATTATAAAGATCCTTTAATTACCAGGTCTGCTTTAGACCGAATGGTATCAGCAGTCTGGTAGGTCCTGTTAGAGCCACTGTTCACATCTGGCACTGAGGGAAGGGCCAGCGAAGGCAGCTCCTAAGGTAGTCGAATGACATGATTTTTAAATGCTTTGTTGACAGTGTATGAAAGACTGGAAATACTTAGTGTCAGGAAATGGTAATGTATCAAGCAGCGACTCGGAGGAAGGAAGAGTTTAATCAAGATTTTAGCTTGTTGCGATAACAACTTTATGACTTTGCCTGAAAAGATGCTCAGTTTTAAAATGCTTTTCCTTAACTACTAAAGCATTTTATGTCTTTTTAAGTCAGTGCATTTTTTTTCTCCCTTTACTTTTTTGATGATGGGAAGAAACTCGAGCTTTATGATGGCAATAAATCAGTTTACAATTTATTCTCATGCATCTTAAGAGGGAGAGGAAAGTTCTGCTTCTTTGCATAGGTAACTTGGCAGTATGGAGTTTTATTTCAACGTTACTTTGTTTTTAAGATGGATGTGCTACAGGAAATATATATTCACACTCTGTATCTGGTAACTATTTCTAGAGCAAATGCACCCTTAGTATTGGTTTCACACGTCAGAAGTAGGGAGTTCTGACCATGTGTTAATACACTTTAGCACAGGGTGTGTTGCATAAAGATATGAAGGAGTTCCTGTGTGAACTTGTAAAATGCCCAGACTTTCCTAGCAAACGAAATGTTAAAACAATTTTGCTGCCAGTATCTGCTTTTATTGTAGGAAATGTAAGCGTGAAAGATGACAAGTAATTTTTACTTATATTTGGCATGACAATAAAGTACGTACAATAAAATAATAAAGGATAATGAAAATAGAGGAACGTGTTGCAGCGTGTGCAGTGCAACACAGACTCACTGCAAGAATGGAGCGTGTCTTTTGAAGCTGGGTGGGAGCATCCTGCTGCCTTGTGGAGTCAAATGGTAAGGGATAATCACAGGTGCATTTGCCAGCTCACAGGGTTCCTGCTTCCCCAGCTTTATTTGAATGCAAAGAGAGATGCCCTCATTTGCAGTCTTGTGTTCACTGACACAACGTTAACATTGCTTGGCTGAGTCCCTGTGTTGCAGCTTTGGTTCTGCAGATTCTACCTCTTATTATTCTTTCTTGCGGTCAGTTTACTGCAGAATCAGTGTTTTTCAAGGTCACTGTTTCTCTCAGCCTTGCAATTAAATGTTCAGTCTACACCCTTCTAGTTGGTTCAGCTATTGAGTCTAGAGTCTTGCTAGCTTTGTCTTCAGGGTCTAATCTCTTTTTCCTGACTCCAGGTCTTCTATTTATTTTCTGAAAGGATGAAAAAGCACCTGGTTGAATTGACTAGGAGCTCTCTGGGACGAAGCAGCTTTGTGTGTGTTGAGGAGCTGCTGCGATAAGTTTACGTCTCTATTGTAGCACGGGCACATCCCAGGAAAGCAGCTTGTTCCGCTTGCTCTGCTCCATAGATAACGGAGAGCCACCGCATGCTGCGTGTTGTGTCTTGGCACCGTCCGAGCAGCATAAACGTTTTGGGCGATGCTGACGTGACTCAGTTTGTCAGGAACCATTAGGCACCCCCTGCAGAACTGTCAGGGTAGGGGAAGTGTGGCCAAAGCGATTGCTGAAAATATCCTGGTTAAGAAGCTTTAAGAAACCTCCTTAACTTAGCTCTAAGCGGCAGCTGCAAACCTTGCCTGTTTGTTTTTCTTGGGACATGCAGCAAGTAAATAAAAGTGCAAGGAGAAAACAGAATTGGACTTTGAACTGGCCCATTCCCTCTTTGCTTTGAAATCTTTCTGCTTTCCTGCAGGCCTGCCTATGGCACCAGGCGACTTGGGTTTATCTGACATGCTGCAATAAGAAAGCATGAGAACCTTGGGGCCTGGAGCACCAAAGGCTTTTCCCCTGCTTTTGATACCCGTTCTTTTTGGGTTTTTTTCCACCATCATCAAGGTACTTTAATCTGCCTGTGTTGTGAATAATTTCCCTAATCTGTAAAGCGAGCTAGATCTTTTTATTTCCCCAAAAAAGTATGGACTGTACATAAGGGCCTTATCAAGTCTAGGCTCAGACTCACCAAGCAGCTTTTTCCTGTTGCTCAATTTTGTGCTTTGTTGGTGGTTTTGGATACCTTTCTGGCTTCCCAGAGCTTAAAACCAGCAAGGTGACTGAAGCAGTTGATGAGTGTTTTTATTACTAGCACATTTTATCCTGCAGTAACTTGCACGTACAAGTTAATGATTAAAGCTGAGGAATGAGTGTCCTCTAGATTGCCGTGCAATATGTTAACATTTTCCAGGTAATGCTGCATATCACCTTCTCATCTTGCTTTAGAAAACCTTTACTGTGTTGCTTTATAGTTGGTTTTTTTTTTTCTTTTATTACCGTGCAACATTTTAAGGGCTGCCCAGCACTTCTATGCAATTCTGTAGCAGTTCAATTGGATTGCATTTGGAAGCCTTAATTTTCTTCCCATTTCTGACTCTCTTTGTGCCCCCACTTTGCAAGTCTGCAGCTGTGTGGTCACTTTAGCTCAGCGTGGGCTTGTTCCGCTGCCAAAGAGGCAGCACAGACCTGTCCCTGTGGTGCTCACGTTGCTCCTGAGGCTACTCAAAATAGAGGACGAAAGTGGATCTGCTGGGAACTGGGACAGGAACCTTTTTATTTTTCTTATTTTTCTCTCTCCTATCTCCTTTTTCTTTCTTTTCTTCTTTTTCTTTTTTCTTTCCTGTGTCTTTTTTGCCAAGTTTTTCTCATGCAGCTGGTGGCAGCAGGATGCCACAGAAAGGTGCAGTGACAAGCAGTTGGTTTCAGGGGGGGACACAAATGGTTGGAGAAGGGGAGAGACCAGGATGACCACTCCACTTAGCAGCCATGTAGATTTGTTCCTGTTTTCCATGACGGTAAAAACTGCAGCTTGAACGAGGAGAGGAAGCGTGAGCCACGGCTCCCCTCCACCCGGCTTTTCCTTCCAAGCCTTGTTCCCTTTTGCGGTCTGACTTCGAGGACTTGCCCATCCGTATTCCCATTGTCGGAGATTTCTAAGGGCGAACTTGACTGTTCGGCAGCTGAATCCTGCAATCAAATGGCACTGTGTAGCAGCACCTTTAGGCCTGGGCCCCGCTGGTGTAGAGCTTAGCTCTTACAAAGCCTCCCAACAGTGATTTTAATGAGGATGGGGACAGAGTCCCTTGCGATTAATGCGTTGCTGCTCTTAGGAACTTGCACCTTGTTTGTAGTAGCAGGTTTAGTGGTTCATTTCTTGCCAATAGACCTTATATCTCTGTCTTCTGGCTTAAAGAGGGGTTTACTGTCCAACAGCTCTGTAATGGAGAAATTAGAGTTAGAGCCTAACTCTGTGCAATCCTTAGACGTGAAGGAGGAGTTTTGACTGCACGTCATGAAGCAGGACTGTTGTAGCTCGGGAGGCTACAATGCGTGTAAAACCCGTGTAAACCTGTTGAGCTGCTTCAGCCCTTCTGCAACTGAATATGCAGAAAATATGGTTCTGGGCCAAGTCTGAAAGCACAAAGGAAGCGATTTGCATTTACTCAGGTGTTTGTAGTGCTGCTTCTTGCAAGTCTTGGGCAGCCGGGGCTTTTCTTGCAAAGTGTTTTAGATACTACGTCTGTTTGGGTAAGATCACAAGAAGAGATTTCTTTTTTTTTTTTTTTTTTTTTTCCCCCTCCCTCTTCCCCTTAGCCACCGCATCAGCTGTGATTGACTTACAAGATCGTATTAGTGCTGAAATCAAGATACAGGAGGACCCCAAAGCTACTTCCTGTGCATTTCATAGCCACATGCTTGACGTGGCGAAGAGATAAACTGCAGAGCAAGAGGGTGTAAAGGAAATGGTGGTTGTTAGAATCTTCTCCAGCTTTGCCTCTGCCAGCACCAACCTTCCGGGCCAAACTCCTTCACGTTACAGTCTTAGAGACTGGTTAGTGTGTGGCTGTTGCTGCTCTTCCCTCCTTTTCTCTTCTTCCTTTCTTTGCTCTTCTCTCCTTTTCTGCGTGTTGACTTTGGGAGGGAGCAGAGGGAGTTACCAGAGGCGACAGCCATAGGGTTGGGTGCCCCTAGTCCTGTTTGCCTGCGTGGCGAGATGACTTTGCATCCCATGTGCACGTGCCCTTTGCTTTCTCACGCTCTTGGGGATGTCCTGCCGGGGAATGAGATGCAACCCCATAATTATCACCTGTTCCAACTGCTCCGCTGTTCAGAGGGAAATATTTTTTAGACTGGAGAATCTACCCCAAAGCTGGAGCTGTAGAAGGAAATGGAGGTGATACAAGCTGATGGGATATTTAAACTCTTGGACATTTTTGTAGGTTATTGGCAGGGGGGGGAAGGTCATTGGTGCTTGTACTTAATATCAAGAGGATCTTTAGAGCAGCAGTGCATGGTGCCAAATAACTGATGTTGAGTATTTTAGGGCGAATGTCAATTAGAGTTAGTACATATGCCGTAAAACATTTGGAAGTGCCCCAGAGGATTATTTTTGGCCATGTAAAAAGGTATTATATTGCTTCCTATTAGACACCAAGAAATCCTTCTTTATTTTACTTAGTTTTTACTGTGATTGTGTTTCTGAGGTCAATTTATATGGCCTCACTCTTCCTTCTTGCTAGCGTGGACTTTTGCATGATGTTTAAAACAACCTCTTAACTGGAGTCTTTTTGTGTAAACTTTGCCTTCCTGCCAGTCTACGGAACGTACTGGCTCTGCTAGAACCAGAAGTGGTTTCTCCTGCTGCTCACCGGAGACTGAATTGCATAATCTTTAGCAATGCAGCTGAGGCTACAGTTCCCATCACACAAAAGCTCTTGAAGGATTTGAGTTTCTGTAGTGTGTTTGATGCTGCTCAAGATCAATTTAAAAAATAGTAAAATAAGAGAGGGGGGAAAAAAAGGTGGAAAGTTAAATCATTTGAAAATCCAACTTGATTTTTTTTTTTTCTTTTTCCTGGTGGACGAGGTTAAAACTGAATATTTATTTCTGCAACTGATATTGAAAAATATCATTTAAAAGAAAAGTTCCAACTGGTCTTTTTGATAACCTGGATTGTTACCACGTTCTGAAATCAGAGGAAAAAACCCCAAATACTATGGCATGGCTCTTTAACAAAGAAACTAAAATATATTATGCATTCTAAATTATCAATTCCTCTGTATTTTCCCAAGTATTATTGTATTTTCATACTGTGCATGATAGAGGAGTGCTGCTGAGCTTGCGAATAATTGACTTGAAATTGCTTTGAGTAATTCTGGCTTTTTTTTTTTTTTTGGCTTTTTTTGTACCTAATCAGAATTGATGTGACTGAAGTGCAAATCTTCATAATAATCATGCATTTGCTGGCAGTGATCGGAGGAGCACCTTTTTGGCAATCTCTGGTAATTTTGCTGTGTATTCTAATTAATGTGCATTTCTACTGAGCAGTGTAAAATCAGAAGAATCTAGGAGAAAGCTGGAAGAAGCACTTGTCTAGAAATACCTTAAGTATGGATTAAATAGCGATGAATGTGCTCTGATTTTATCAGAATTATTTAAAGAAGCCCTTATTTTCTACTGTTTGGCAGGTAGAAAGATACCACCCATTGCCCTAATTTAAGCATGCTCTTTGGGTATTATTTCATCCTTTGCTGAACTCCAGCTCCTTCTGAGTGATCTAACCAAAGCTTGAGCTAACATCAAGCTTGATCACCAACAGAGTAATACTGACTTGGGTTGAAGCTATAGGAGGGAATATTTGGACTGCAGTTGATAACGTTCAGTAGCTAATTTTGTCTAAATATGGAAGAATTGCTATTTTATACATATCATCAGGCTCACCACAATTTAAAATATATATAATAGTCACAGACATTGACCGTGGGGTGATTACATATAGATCCTGCAGCCTTTAATGAGGCTCACTAGTCCCTGTCAGTTGGCAGACATGTGGGATATTTTATATTTAATAAGTTTAATTTTATATGAGTGTTATTGAAGCATCCTGTGGCTACTGAAACAGTATTGCCCAGGGAAGCATGGGTACAGTAAATGAATGAACTGCAGAAATAGTGATTTCAGGGAAGGTTTTCCTTCCCGAGTGCTGCTTGTGCATTTGATGAAAGTGTTTTCCAGGTGGATAAGGAAAACTTGGTATATAAGGAAACCAAGAGATAGTCCAAAATGACTGAAATGCTCTAACCCAAATCATTTAATTTCTAATCAGCACCATAAAAGTAGCTATATTAACTCTACAAGATTAGAGGATTCATATTGGTTACCACAATTTTGCTAGCTGTCCTTTCAAACCCCAAACAAACTGCAATTTATGAGTGTGGGCAAAATTATTTCTAATAATGACTCTGCCAGCCAGCTTACTGGTGCCAGGCTGCCTCAAAGTCATGAGAGTGGCAGTGCCTTAGAAATAGGGATTCCCCGATTCATGTTTCGGTTCCCTTTATTTTCCTATTAAAAAGACAAAATAATTGCCGCACCAGAAGATTCTGGCATGATTCAGTGCAAGATAATGTTTGCATGAGAGAGCTTAAAAATCTTCCCTTTTATTATTAAATAACTTCACCCTTTTTAGCTGCGGCAATGAAGAATGTTTATTAAACTTCAAGACTTTGCTCAGACAATTCCTGTAAGACTAAAATTTTTGGAAATCCAGTTGTATTTGGAGATGCGTTTCTCCAGAGAGCAAACTTCACAGTATTGCTCCCAACTAGGAATTTCCCTTTTACATTCAAGTTGTGAATTTTTACCTAATTTTAAAGATTGTGTACTACTTGCAGAGCAGAGTCTATCCTAGAGGGAAAACTGTTTAACATTTCGTGTGACAGCAAAATTGATGTGTTGGTTTCTTTTTATAAGGAAAAAGAATAAAATACATGGTTGTGTGCTCAAACATTCCACTTTCTTATGCCAACATGCAAAAAGCAGAACAATCTGCATTTAGCAATTGCAGAATTGTGTATTTTTGTCAATTCTTGCTTTCATTAGCTTTCTCCTCTTTCCCACAAAACGATAGATCTGTCCCAATGTCCTCCTTTCTGTCAATGTAGAGTCTCTTAAAAGCCTTTTAAAGCCATTCTGCAAGGCTCCTGGTATCCAGTGGCTTCCGATGGATGGTGAGTGCTCCCAGCGAGACCCTCACTTGGAAACGGGAGTCAGATGAGCAGGCTTAGGTGCAGCTTAATACATTTATTAATATGTGTGAAGTGAGAAGGGCTAGAATTGCTTCTATTTTATTCCCGGGGGCGGATTTTTAAAAGAATAAACATTTCATGACTCTCCAGCAGCCTGGTTTTGACCTGCAGTAGTTGTTACCCGTGTTGCAGGTGGAGGTGGAAGTGTTCTACCCTGCAGCTGGGATCCAGCCTTGCCTGAAGGGGCATCAGGATGCTCTTTCTTGCCCAAATGGTTGGACGTTTTCTATCTGTGAGTTAACCAGAAAGAGCTGCTGGAGGAAGGGCATACGTATCCGCTTACAGAGGCTTAGGTGCCCTTCAGTGTTGCTTTGAGTCCTCAATCGTGCTCTTTTCCTATCAATTTCCCAGTCCATCACTACCTAGCAGGATCCAGGATGGGTCTGGGGATCTCAAATTGCATTTTCCACAAAGAGCAAATTCACCCCATTCCTTGAATACCAAGATGTTTTTATTGAATCAGCCGGCAGCGTGCATTACCTTGGCTGGTAGGACTGAGGACCTTCCGGAGTCCTGCTCCTAGCAATCTTTATGCATTTAGATCTCTGCAAAATGTGACAGTCTCTGACTGTTGCTTCCTTGTCATAGTTTTCCTCTTAGCGTCTTTCTGCAAACGTTTTCTTTGACTAACAGTGCAGGCTGAGCAAGGGAGATGTGTGCTGGGGTGCCACAGAGCTGTGCCGCCTGGAGCCCCTGCGGCACAGCGATTCGGAGAGGTGGGCTGCTCCTCGCTAGGCTCGGTGAGAGCAACGCATGAAGAGGTAGAGCTTGTGCTGCCTCGTGATGGTCAGGTACAGTCCTGGGAGCACCCAGAGGTGGTTAAGCTGTTAAACATGACAGAAAGCCAAGGATCTGTATCCGCTAAAAGCTCTGCTGAGAGTGTAATTAAAGATACTGAAATAGAAACAACTTGACCTCATCTGAGCTTCTCGCTGTAGCTGGACTCTTTGCTCTTTGGGAGCCAAGTGTGTTTATCTAGTTGGGAGTGGTGGGGCTGCAAATATTGAGTTAAAGGACCAAGAAGACTCAATAGTTGCATAAATAAAGGTGGAAGGTTTTTTTTTCTGGGAAGTTTTCTCTCAACACCTGCTTCCATAACACATTCATGGTGGTTTGTTGTGAGCTTTTTCTTCTTGTTTCCTCTGTTCTGCTCAAAGCACTGCTCTTACAAAGGCAGTGGCCATCCTCATTTTAGCAACACCATCGCTTGCTGTCTTAAGCTGAATGATTCCCTGAGATACCCTGTTTGGTTTCTGTCTGCTTTCCCTTTGTGGTTCATGGAGTAATATCCAGTTTTAGAGGATTTTTGTGTGATTATCTGCACTAGCTCTTGCTTTGCCCAGGTTGGTTTTGAGCTGCAGCTGTAATTTTTTATGACAGGCTCAGGAAAAGGTCACTGATAAACTACTTTTCTGCTTGGTAGATGAAAGGCTTAGTGCAGGTTTCTGCTTATTTCTCTGCTTTTGATAGTTCTTTTCAAGTAATCAAAAAGTCCAACAGAACAGGGAAGTTTGGTGGAGGAAGTATGTGTAAAAACACATGGTTCTCCAATACACTTGCTAGAAATTTAAATTTCTGTATACCAGAGAGAGAGAAAAGCAAATGTGGTGTTGGAAAGTGGAATGTTTGAGTGCACCAGCAGTGTGTAAACCCTACTTTAGTTCTCTTGTGTATATTTTAACTTTTTATCTCTCTACTATTAAGATTCCAGTGCTGAATATTCAGATGAAAATATTCCCAGCTCTGTGTACTGTTGCTGGAACCATATTCTCCTGCACAAACTACTTTGGTGTAATCTTCACAGGCGGAGTCGGCAAAAATGGATCGACTATAGCAGTGAGTACCTGGTCCTGCTGCTTTTACTTCCTCCCCAGCCCCCCGTGACTTTCCAGAGGTGCCTTTTTGAGCTCGTGACTCGTTAGCTTTATAAACCGTACATGAGCAGGATGCCAGCACCGCCAAGGCTCAGCCACACGGTCAAACGCTCGTGCAGGTTTCACCACATTTTGTTGCTGCTGGTGACATGTTTTTAGTGTGACGTTAGTTCAAAAGCACCTGTCTTCTTACCACACAAATACTTGGTTTCCTGAGGTTGTTTTTTGCAATCTGTTTGTTTTTGTTAATTTAACTCTTTGTCTTGTTGTAGGGAACGAGTGTCCTCTCACCTTTTCTTCATATTGGATCTGTGATCGCATTAGCTGCAATGATCTACAAGAAATCTGCTGTGCAGCTCTTTGAAAAGCATCCCTGCTTGTATATACTTACTTTTGGGTTTGTGTCTGCTAAAATAACAAATAAGCTAGTGGTAAGTGCCTCAATCACTGAGTCTCTTGTTTTTTGCAATAGGATTTTTTTTGTAGCTTTTAAGTCTCTGTATATTTTATCAACTTTATTCTGGCGTGTGTACTAAATTGATGTGATACTTGCACTTTGCTTGTTAGAGAAGTTGTTTGTGCTCTGTTCCCTGCACTCCCCCTCTCTGCATTTGGATCAGGAGTAGTAAACTTCACGCTCAGGCCGTGGTTACTCAGTTAGTGCTGGTACCCTTTACACTTCCCCAAGGTCTGTTCCTGTTCCCTGGCTGCTCATTCACATTTTTGCAATGTATTTGGGCATGTGGGTAATGAACTGGGCTGGGAACAGAGTTGTTTGAAACTCTCCCCATGTGCAGGTGTGGAAGGCAGGAGAGTCTGGTGGAGGGAGGAGCAGAGCTAAAACAGCTGAAGCCAGCTGAAAGCTCCTGACAAAAGTTATTTGTCAAATCTGGGGTAGTTACTCGAGCTTTACCTTAATTACCATTTTTTCCTCCAGGTGTTTAACTAGTTTACAGTGGGGAAGCCCTGTTGAATGCAGAGCTGCTGCCCCACCCCACCACCTTAGCTCTGAGGGCATACCTTGTATTGCCGTGTGAGTTGGATCTGTATTGGACTTAACTCACATGGAAGGCAAGGGTTATTTTCAACCACAGCCCGTTCCCCATGCAGTTGCATAAAAAGTTTGCTGGTAAAAGTGAGGGTGTGGTGCAGGACAGCCTCTCTGCAGCATGGGGCAAGGCAGGAAGGCTATACTCGGGCATGAAAAAACATGATAAGTAAACGTGGCTTGCATGAATGCTTCTTTTGGCTGTGCCTTTGAAACCACTCTGCTTGCTAGCGTTGTGTTTATTACTTGAACTTTCCCTTTTTTCTGCAGGTTGCACACATGACCAAGAGTGAAATGCACCTGCATGACACAGCATTCATAGGCCCAGCGCTCTTGTTTCTGGACCAGTATTTCAACAGCTTTATCGATGAGTATATTGTACTTTGGATTGCCCTGGTAAGTAGAGGTTCCCTTCCGCTTTGCCAGCAGTCATGCCAGGAATGTTGTGCCCTTTCACAAACACTGTTTGCCTTGGCTGAGGCCGGCTGGCTTGCCTAGAGGGCAATGGGCTGGGAACAAGTTTTCTTGAGCCAATCTTAAGCAGGACTCATGCAAAGCGAGGTAAACAGCGTTTGCGCGGCAGTGTGGACCCTGTGCATAGTGCAAATGCCCTTTTTAAACCGTGTAGTAAATCTTCAGAGCTTGGAGTACTGTGAAGATCTATATCGAGATGCCTTTTTTAGCCAGAGAACACAGTACATGTGAAGTGTTACAGCTCTGCTTTCATGTCGTGAAGACGTACACATCTGTTACTGCTACCTGCAAATCTTAAGAAAAATCTTTTTAAAGTAAACGTGTGTGCTTACAGAGCACTAAAGCTTATTCTGCTAAGACAGCTTAAAGCTTTTAATGGATAAAAATATGTAATATACCAGTTCTGTCTCTTCTCAGTGGTAATAGAACATTATATGGTTTATATATAATGTAATTACTGTACAGTTTGTATATTTTTATTTTACCTCCCTCTTTGCCTCTAGAATTAAAATCTGTTTGTTTTTCCAACGCTAGAAGAAAATGCAGCTCAGACTCAGACTTGAAGATTTAGTTCTAGAAAAGCAGATGCTGAGTGATTTTATTTTGGAGAATATGGACCATGTGATACTGTAGTGTCATGGAGACACTGATCTAAATGCATGTAACTCTTTTTCCTTGACAGATCTTTTCTCTCTTTGATTTGCTTCGATACTGTGTCAGCGTGTGCAATCAGATTGCTGCCCATCTGCACATCCATGTATTCCGAATCAAGTCCTCCTCCACACATTCAAATCACCATTAGTAAATGGAGGTCACTGAAAGGAGGAATGAGAGCGCTGATTTGCTACGTGCTGAAGATATATAGGAGACTAAGGCAAAAACAGATAAGAACAAATTAATTTATGATAATCAATGTTGTATAACTCTTATTCTTTGTTATGAGTAACACTCCTTATCTAGTCTCCTGCCTGAGAGAGTGAATTCCAAGTACACCCTAGTCAACTCTACATGTAGTCAACTCTATTGGTTCAATGCCCAGGAAAGCATGCAGGGAGTAATGCTCTGTCTTTGTAACTACCTTGATTACAAAATAATCTATATATGGTGAATGGATCCCCAAACAACTCAAGTTTCTAATGTAGGATAATTACAAGCTGCAATACAACTTGCTTTAATTTTAATATTTCATCATCTCTTAGTGAAATACTTGTTTAGTGTCCACTTGAAATTTATTTACTGAAGACCTGAGCTGGTAAAAACAGAGATATCGCACTAGCTTGTGTAGCTGAAGTAGCTGGCAAGGTTTGAGTCCAGACTGATGTGGTTCATTTGCTTACGCGTTGCTGAGAAAAGCGGTTTGCTGCTAAAGAACAAAAGGTAGAGCGGGCGTTCTGCAAGTCAAAGGGATGACCAGCATGCAAAATAGTGTGGTATCTTTGTGAATTAATTTTATTTTTTTAAATAAACATTATCTAAAAGACAACTTATTTCTCAATTTTCTTTGATGGAAAGACTTTAAAAAGAATTTTACTGTTTACTTTTTTATGTATAAAACTTAAGCAAAATTTCCTTTCTGCTCTTAATAAATAAGACTTCTGAGAGCAACAGTTGTCTTTATACATGTCTGTTGCTCTGTCCTGCTGGGTCAAGTACCTAAATTTGTGAAGTGCAGCCCTACCTGCTGTGTAGAAAGCAATTTTCTAACATTTGACTTGTGTATAGTACAGTCATTGCAGGGGCTCCAGGAGCTGCTTCTACTGCATATCTCAGTAAGCTTTTATGCCGTTTTAAGTGTGATGGACTGAGCCAATGTGTCTAAGTTAATTTAATAGAGGTTTTAGCAAGTGCATTAGGGCAGCATGTGCCTTAAGCCCTGGCATTTGTTTCGGACCCTGAATAAGGTGCCTCAGTTTGCTGTGCAGAGCACTGGAAGCCCTTGCAGAGCGTGTTTGACTGTGGCCTTCAGGGAGCTGCTTGGGGACAGTGGAAAATGCTGTGACCCTAATGGCTGAAATCGTAGTGCTGTAACCCTAGAGCATCTCAGGAGGGTAGGGAGATGCTCTGTGTACTGGGATCCCAGAGCTGCAGCGGTCCTGGAGACGCTTCTGTCTGTGTCTCCTTCCAGGACATTAAACACATTTCACTTTAAGAATGATAGAAATATAAGAACAATAAATCAAAACACCGCTTGACGACAGGAAGTGGTGACATGTATTTCCTGTAGTGCCCTCGTGTTTATAAAACATACTCGGGAAGTGCAAGAGAAAATTCAGTTCCTTCCTCAATCTCGAGAGCTTCTAACCCCCTTTTCCCATCTCCCTGGGAGAGTACCTGGTGCCAGGGCTTCTGTGGAGTTTTCCGTGCTCCCTGTCCAGGGAGAGAGCGCCAAAGGAGTGTGACTTTGGTCTTGCAGGTTCTGCAGCCCGAGGAGTCTTGGGTTCCTTCCTGCCGGGTGATGCTGTCGTGGAGTGAGTTGAAGAGACCCTCTCTCAAGAGCACACTTGGGAAGCAGGGCACTGGGGAAGGAAAAAAGGCCCAGGGCACGAGTGGAATAACTTTAAGGCTCTCGGGGCTTGTCTTTCATGATCCACTTGTTCCCGTTCAAAGCCCAGGAGCTGAGAAAATCCATCCCTAGAGTGTGTAAATGGTTGTCCAAGATGCCATTTCTGTCCCAATTAAATTATTGGTGTTATCAGGACATAATCCCCTGTTCTGAAAAGTTACTGCCTGTCATCCATGCCATGCAAAGTGATGCTATGGATATAGGTATTGTATAAATGCCTATAACAAAATAATGAAATAAATTAACTTTACCCCGGTGCTTGCACATTACAAGGCTGCTTTGTTTGGGGGTTATCTGAGATACATGCGTAGACCAAAGGCACCAACCTGCTCAATTTGAGCAAGTCTAATAATACCCTAATGCCACCCCAGCAAGGTGAAAGTTTCTATATGGTTGTGGAATATTGCCTCTTTTTGGAATACTTGATGAAGATATTCCCCTTGCTTAGGCAAGGAACGTTATAGGAGAAAAGCAGCAAGACCTCCAGAGAGTCCTGTTTTTCTTTAATCTGAATATTTCAAGCTTTATTCCATACAGCTGTTTTCATGCCCTCCTACCCTGCTTGTGCCAGGTATGTCCTGCTGTGCCCAGTGTTTGACGTGGGTGCAGAGCTGCAGAGTTTAATCCAGAGAGCAGGAGATGAAGACTGCAGCTGTTTCCAGAGGTTACAGCCAGGAGGAGAGACCAGCTGAGGTAGGAGCTGTGGCTGCTATTGCCCTGGAGCAATCTGAAGGCGCTTAGCAGCAACGCCTGTGTTGACCTCGGTACGTTAAACATGCTGGGGACAATGTGCTGGCGCCGAGGCCAGCTGGCATGCACAGCACCGTGAAACTTATCTCCAGCACAAGGCAGCTGCAGAGCAGGGACTGGGCTGCGAATCAGAAACGATTCCTGCGCTGCCTCCCAAGCTCTGCCTGGGAATTGTTTGTTACGAGCGTTAGTTGGCTAATACTATGCTGGGAAGTATGCTAGTAATTTAGCAGAATAAGTGAGCACTTTCCAGTTCCGGGAAACATTCCCTGGTGCTGTTTTATTTACTCTTCTAGACTTGGGTCAAGTGTTAGGCAGATCCCGAGCAGGGGGGATTGGAAGAAGGATTTAAAGAGTTGCTCTGAGATTTACTGGTGCCCCACAATGTGACCTGAGCTTGGCTGGATGTGTCCCTGCTGCTCACACACAACAGCTGAGTGTCTGCAACAGCAAAACAAACTGTTCGACCACAAGCAGCTGGCTTAAGACAAGCAAAATGAGCTCAAAGAAGAAATAAATGGGGTAATTTTTCTTCAGCATCTGCCCTGACTTTCAGCACAGTGTCCTCCTCCTTCGCCCATCTGGATCAATCGCAGGGCTGCACGTGCTTTTTTGCAATATCCCGGCTGTCCACCCGCAGCCAGGAAACGGAGGGTGTTAAAAGTTCCTGCCGGATGGCCCCAGCCCGCCGACTAAGCTCATGTGGCAATAGCAGGGTGCTTTCCAATGCTGGGCCAGCTCAGCTGCGGCTGCCGTTGAAAAACGCTGCTCTGGAGCAGTATCAGTCACGCAGGGCTTAGGAATCAAGGAGAAAAGCTCTTCATAAAGCTCTAAAGCTTCTCTGCTGCAAAGCTTGAGCAACCACAGATGATAAACCCCAGCCCCTTGTGCGACTTGCAGTTTGGCCTCACTAAGAACCTGCCTTTAAAGCCAGGACAGTTTTCTGCACGAGACGTGTTGCACTTTGCAACCAGAAAGGTCAGCATCTCTCCGGAGAGCAGTGGACAAGTGGGAGAGAGGGGACAAGCAGTCTTTTCCAAAGGGAAAACCCTTTGCTCCCTTGGCTGCCTTTTGCTGGTAGGTAGAGGTTTTTTGAAAAAAAAAAAAAAAAAAAAAAAAAAAAAAAAAACCCCAAAAAAAAAAAAAAACAAAAAAAAAAAAAAAAAAAACCACAGAAAAAAAATCAACTGATCTTTAATTTCCTGTAAACTACCCCTCGCCTTCTCTCTACCCAGAAGTGGAAACCTGTGGAACCAGGGAAGATATTTACAGTGCCTTAACCCTCTATTTTTCATCCAGCAGTTCCCGTCCTCCCCCAGCACACATGGGGTTTGAGCAAAGACTGCACAATTTTCTTTCAGTGTGGCTGGAAAGTTTGTTTTGTTCACAGTTTCTACACTCTGCACACTTCTTTCTCCCCACTCGTCATCCCTGTGCATGACTACACACACAGTTATTTCTTAAGTAAATGTTCTTTTCATCTACCTCGGTTTCATGAGTTGGATGCTCTGAAACCAAAAGCTGTCTGGTACCAAGCCTCGTTATACATATATGGGGTTTTTTGACACAAATCCCTCACTGTGGTGCTTGGTGGCAACTCAGTTCTCTGGCAAAGCAGGCAGCAACCCTGTGAGCGCGCATCGGCTCCGTGATCCAGGCTGGAGGATGAAGCTCTGCCTTCTGTCCTGGCACTGATGGGAAGATAGATCTGGCTCATCCAGGAAGGACTGCAACTACAACCAGCACCAGCTTTCCATGCTATAATATTCGGTACCCAGATGAAGGCATTTGGAAAGGGAGAGGACCATAATCTTCCTTCCCGCTGCAGCTGTCACCTCGTGGGCAGTACCGGGATGTACTGGAAGGTTTTAAGGGTGGCTGGTCCCAACGCCAAGGAAAAGGCAGATACCAAAAAGGTTTGCTGTTAAATTTTAGCAACCGCTTCCTCCCTGCCCAAGGCGTCACTCTACTGCTGCCCCAATGCAGTCTCATGGCCTTGGTGGTTTGACGACAGCCCAAATAAATATTTTGAGAATATTTTGTTTCCTTTGAAGAGCCGAACAGGGAGCGTCGCTGCCAGTACCGATGGTGAAGCAGCACCAAAATCCACTGAGACATCTGAGCTCCTGCTGCTAAGTGCATCTTGATAGGAAACGGTGAAATAAGTGCCAATAATAGCAGCCGTGGAAATGCACCTAATGGGCCATAACTTATTTGCAAAAACATAGCTTTGTTTTAATTAATTTCCTATTTTTGTCTTTAATAGTTACTCTCCGAACCTTGTTGACCAAGGTGCCTGCTCCCTGGCTTCTCCATCCCTGTGTGCAGTCCCGGTGGCTCTGCGTGAGCTGCCATTTCTCCCTGTTGCTATCAAGACGTGGGAGGAAAAGGAAATCACAGCCTGCCCGCTAGCTCTGTGCAAAAGAGTTTTCCAGTGCAATCGTGTTCTGAGGAAAAACTTAATAAGGAAAGGGTGGAAGTGAAGCCAGGGCTGCAGGCATTGGCAGTTGGGTGCATCAGAGTCCAGCGCGCTCCGCTCGTTGATGGGACGTGGGTTCGATTTGCTGGCAGGGACCTGCTTGGCCTCAGCCCTGCTCCTTGCTCGCCAGCCTTCAGGATTCCCTTCGGTGCTTCTTCTGTTCGTGATATTCTGTTATTTTCCGCTGGAAATAGGCTGCAAGAGGAGGGCATTGGGTGAATGTGGGTGTCTGGCTCGTTTGTTCCTGGTCAACGTTTGCACTCAGGATCCACCCGGGAAGGAGAATGGACCCGTGGAGCCCGTATGGACCCCGCACCACAGCCAGGAGCAGAGATGCCCTGAGCATCCTCCAGGACCGAGGAGCTGCCATTTCAAGATGGGAAGGGGAGATGGACGTACCTTCTTGGGGGATCCTGCTCTTCTCTGCTTCCTCGATAAACAGGGAGAACATGTTGGTCTTGACAAACTTCTTCACAAACCTGCGGTTGGTCTTGGAGGCGAGGGCTTTGCAGAAGGGCCGCTCCTGGAAGGCGCCTCGGCCGTTCCTGCCCCACTTGATGTGCGCGGCGTAGTGCCCGACCGTGCGGACGAAGAACTGCACGAAGGCCTCGGAGACGAGCGCGTTCACCTGCTCGGATGCTGGAGGAGGACATTTGGTTACAAATGAGGACCAAACACAGGCATTTTTTAGGAAAGCCGCTTTGCTGAGCGCTCTGGCCGTCGTCCTTACTCTGCAGGTTGTTGTTGCTGTGGTGCCGGTTGAGGGACATCAGCACCTCGTTCTGCAGCTTTATGGGCAAGATCTCCTCCTCGTCACCCACCTGCAAGGCAAAATGGGCGCTGAAGCCCTGCGGGAACTCCCTGGAGAAATTCCATGGCGGGAACTTTTCCCTGGATGGGTGGCACCAAAATGGCCCTGATGTCATGGTGTGAAAGCCACCAAACAATGGAGAAGGATGTAGGAAAGGGACTCTTCCTAGGAACACCCAGAGCAGGCAAAGCCATGTGGGGACCTACCGCCTGGAGGATCTTCCCTTTGCACAGGTCAACCAGCAGAGCCTGAAAGAAACCAGTCAGCATTAGCCTCGGGGATGCTGAGGCTAAGGAGCTGGGGGCACGCAGGGAGCCCCAACCTCCATCTGCAGGGTCCAGCCAGAGCTCCCAACCCTGGAGCCAGCAGGAATCTATGGCAATGGATTCGCCTGTGACTCCTTCCCCACTATCTCCACCGTGACGCGGTACCTCTTCCATTGGCTGATCCAGGACCCGCTCGAGGTGCCGCATCTGGATGCCCACCATGAAGGGCGTGGGGCAGCAGACGGTGTCGAGCAGGCACTCGGGCACCACGGGGATGTAGGTGTGAGCCCAGGTGAAGGGGTAGAGGAGCGCGGCCACGGCGTGGATGCACTGGGACAGGACGCTGCGGGACAGGGCGGCATCATGAGGAAGCCCTTCAGCCAAGGGGGTTTCTTTTGTGATGTAATTTTCTTTTGGGCCTCTCCAGATGGTGTCCCGACTCACCTGAGCTCCTCGGCCAGGAAGATGAGCCGCCGCTCCAGCACGGCGGAGGCGAAGATGTGCAGGATGAGCTGGGGGCTGAGCCGCTGCAGCAGCGCCTGGAACTCCACGTGCTCCAGGTGGGCGTCCACGGGCCGCGTGAGCTCGATGAGCTGCGGGGCACAGTGGGACCCCTCACGTCCGCGCTGGGGATATTGCAAGGACCAGCCCAAAATCCCCCCCCAGAGCTTGCAGCAGCCCTAGCGAGTCCCTGCTGCAGGGGGAGGATGAGCCTGGACTTGTGCTGCCTGCGCATTCCCCTGGAGAAAGGGATGTGCAAAGCAGAGGGTGCGGGAGAGCAAGCGGAGATCTGCGCCACGGGGTTTATTGAGTGGTTTTTTAACCCAAAGTGCCTCTTTTCTCCATTGCTGGCGAGTTGCTGCTAAGAGGCCAGCAGGTACGTGCCAGCATCTGAGCGCAACGGAAAAGCAAGGAAAAGCAAAGGAAAAAGCAAGGTCTCGTATCCCTCCCTGCTCTGCTGGGTCCCTTCCTCATCCTCACTGCTTGCCATCCCTTCCCATGCCAGGCAGGAGGTGGCATCTGTGTCCCCTGGGCCAAAAAGCTCCCAGCCGCCCAACCCACCACCCAAAGCTCCGGAAATACCCAAGGATGAAACCCAGGATGAGAGCTCTCCCTGAACCCCACGATGCTGCAGGCACCCAGGATGCTTCTGCAGACAACCCTGGCCACCCTTGCCAGAGCAGCCCGGGAGCCGCTGCGGCTCCTTGAGCCCCCGGACTCCCACCAACCTCCGTGCCCGACTCGGGGATGAAGCTTTTGATGGTGACGGTTTTCCCCGGGGCCGGGAAGGGCGATTCCCGCAGGCCCTGCATGAAGGGGTAGATGACGGCCATGGAGATCTGCCGCCGCTTCTCCACCTCGTCCAAAATCTGCGGGGGCAAAACGGGGCCGTCAGGCCCCAGCAGGCACCAGGCACAGAGGCCCTTGCGGCTCCTTGGGCCACCGCTGTGACGGGTGACGGAGCCACCATGTCCCCACCTTGGAGAAGAGCCCGAAGCAGCCCAGGCAGCTGATGATGCAGAAGACCTCGGGGAGGCGGGTGCCGCGGCCGGCCGGCTGCAGGAGGGAGAGAGGAGAAGGGGCTTCAGCCTCTCCAGCCCCGCTCTGGCCTCCCAGCCGAGGAGGCAGCCCCAGCTCCTCCTCCAGCTCGTGGATCCCGTCTGCAGCCGTGGGAAAATTGTGGGAAAATGACTGGGGAGCAGAGCTAGCCCCGCTACACGGGGACACGGAGGGCTCTGACAGCACCATGGGGTAAAAAAGACACCCATCACATGCCAGGGAATTTTCAGAGCCGGGACTCATGCCAAGGATGCCGTCAGTGCCGTGAAATCATTGGATGCCCAGGTTCCAGATAAAACAATTTGGATGCCCAAGTCGTTAGTCATTTTGATGCAAGGCCCCTTGGCAGATCCCCTTCTTTCCTCCCACAGACACGGGTCCTCCAAGCCCTCCTGCCCCGCTCGCCACCAGCCCCGGGCCGATCCTGCTCCTACTGAAACGGGGACCTTCGGGATGAGCTCCTGGAGGGTTATTTCCCTTTCCAGCTGGATTCTCCCGGGCTCCTTCCTCCATTTTTCCTCCTGCACCTCCTTACACCACCCTGGCCCCGTGTTGCTAATTTTGGGTCCCTGCTGGGCTATGCAAATCCTGTAAACATTGCTTTCCTGTGTCCAGCATCAGGCCATCCTTTGGGAAGGGTCCCTTCCTTTGGGGGAAGGGACCACGTCCACTGTACGGGGCAGGGACCCCAAGGCAGCCGCCTGCAGTAGCCGATCTTCCGGCTGCCGTCCACGTTGGTCAGGACGAAGGAGAAGGTTTCGCTGCAGGGGGAGAAAGGCTCCGGATTGGGGGGTGCCGCCGGGGCAAGGGGAACCCTGAGGGCAGCCCCGTCCGCCCTGGAAAGCGACGGGCGAGTTGAGGCGCCCGCAGCAGGGCTGGTACCTGGGGAACTCCGTGACAGGTGCCCAGTTGTTGCCGTCGGGGAAGCAGAAGAGGGGAATGGCCTTCAGGAGACGCTCCTCCTCCTCCTTCTGGCCCTTGAGCAAGTTCTCGCGCTGGAACGCAGCGACGCCCCAGGTCAGGGGGGCAGAGGATGCCCTGCACCCTGGGGCACGTCTGGTGGCCCAGAGCCACCCCTGGCTCGGTGGGTGGCTGAACAGCCCCCAAAGTCCAAATTCCTGGTGGCTTCATCCCATGGATAATGTGGCCAAGCGGGAATCCAGCAATGGACTCCTCCGGGAATCTGGTTACCCTTTGGGGCAACAGGAGACCATAGAAAACCAAGGGGAGGGATTTTTCCCTTGGGGTTGGTGGCCCTGGGCTGGGACAGCAGGGAAGAACCCTCAGAGTGACCCCAGCCCAGGGCTGAGCTTGGATGTCCAGCTGCAGCAATGGGAGTAGTTTCCTGTTCCCCTTCTCTCTGGCTCTAGGGTTGGGAAAGAAGCCACCTCCCTGTCCCCTCGTAACCTCGGAAGATCCATGTCCCCATCTCCAGCAAGTCAAGAACACTCTTGTGGCTCCTGCAAACGTCCCCAGGGCTTGGGGACACCTCTGTACCCCCGCCCCATGCCGAGCTACCTTGGGGAACTGGTAGGAGATCTTGGGTTCGTAGTGGCCGTCTGGCGTCTTCTTCAGTGACACCACCACGAGGTACTCGAAGAAGAACTGGCCGGCTGAGCCAAGGACGGAGCTGCGGTCCCCGGCCTTCCCCGAGGCCCCCAGCGAGGGTTTGCTGTCGGCAGCCGAGGGCTCCTCCTTTCCGTCTGTAGCCCAAAGAAAACAGCCCCGTTGCCTGGATGGCATCGGCACCTCCGGGCCCTTCTTCACGCCAGGCGAGCCAAGAGAGCGGGAGCCCCGAGAGCAGCTGCGCTCTGCAGAGGACGCGGGAAGGGCTTCTCAGTTGCTAAATGCTTTTTCCCAGGTAAAACCACCAGCGATCAAAGAGCCCGCGTCTCGCTCCGGCGCCTCCAGAGGCTTCCTGGGAAGGAATCCACCCCTGGCAGATGCCCTCAGCCCTGGGAACTGCTGCTTGCAAATGAGGGACTCGGAGCCTCCCCAGAGCTGCGGCTCCCGAAGCGCCGCTGCTCCCCGAGGCCGCGTCGGATTTCTCGTTCTGCCGGTTGGGGAGAGCGGCCGGGACACGACCCAGGAAATGAGGAAGCCAGATGCAAACAGAGGCCGTCGGGCACCTCTGAGGACCCCGTGGAGACGCAGTGGGGAGGGACATGACCCCCAGCTGGGTCACGCTGCAGCCCTTCCCTCTCCCAGCGGCCGCCAGTCACTTTCTCCATGTGCAGTTCCCCGTCCGGAGCAGATCCCAGGCTCGGGCTCCGGTTGCAGCTGGAAGCTGCAGCAGGAATGTTGGAGCTCCTAGGAACTCTATAGCTACAAGAGTGATACACTCCCTATTGCATCCCTTTGGGAATTCCCGAGGAACAGAGCTGCATGTCCCAGCTTTCCCAATCCAAGGGCGGTGCGTGGAGCTGCCGCGGCTCCGCTTCGCCCCAAGGCCACTCCAGCTCCGCAGGCAAAGCCCATCCTGGCAGCCAGAGAAACGCCCCCAAGAGCAGCCTCCGCCGCCCTCATCCACGGATCCGCTTCGCGGCACATCCCGGTTCCTGCATCCCAGTGGCGGGGGGTGTAGGGCCGCGTAGTGTCCTGCAGTGCCGCACCGGGCTAGGGTGACACCGGCGCTTAGGGCATCCCCCGCCCACAGATTTCCCTGTCCCGCCGCTGGGCTGTGGCCACTGCACGTTGTCACCTTGCCGCAGGTGAGGACAAAGGTGCCGTGGGGCCCGGGGGCTCCACGTGGCGTCGCGGTCTCCAGCCCCACACGGTTGTTTGCAGCAAGCAGGAGATGACTTGAAAAGCGGGGCAGTTTTTTAAGTTGTTTGGGTTAGAAAGTCCCCAAATGACCCATTTCTGCCCTGTCCTCCGCTCCCTGGGGACACGGTGCCCTCCTGGGTGCCAGCTCAGGCTGCATGTGGCACTTCCCACGAGGCACGTGGTGGCCAATGGGCCGCGCTGCCAATTTAGGGACCTGCCCAGAGGGGGCCCGCGGGCGCTGCTGCCGCAGGCAAATCCCCGCCAGGGGCTGGGATACGTTGCCAGGGGCTGGGGAGCATCCCTAGGAGATGGGATCCGCCTGGGATGGGGTGCGCTCGTTTGGGACAGGGGAGGTTCCTGGGAAGCGGGTGCCCCGCAGGGGACCGGGCGCTGCCCCGGGGCAGGGGACCCCGCGCGGGCTGGGGCTGCGGGACCCGCTGCGGGCTGGGGAACGCGGACCCCCCTCCGCCAACCCCCCGGTCCAGTGGCACCGGGGCCGGCGCCGTGCGGGGGCTGCGCTGCCCGGGGAAGACCCCGCTCCGGCCGGCGGCGGCGGCACCGGCACCGAGAGCAGCGGGTGGCACCGGTAGCGGCGCCCGCAGTGCCCGGCGCGCCCCCCGCCCGGCACTCACCTCTGCGGCCGGAGCGCCGCACGCTCCGTCGGAAGAAGTCACCGATGGAGGCGGCCATGGCGGCCCCGGTGCGGCCCCGGTGCGGCCCCGGTGCGGCCCCGGTGCGGCCCCGGTGCGGCGGGGAGGGCTCGGCCCCGGCCGGCTTCCGCCCGCCGCGCTTTCGCTTTGCCGGGGGGGGGCGGGACGGGACGGGACGGGGCGGAGAGGGAGGAGAGCGGCGGGGCCGGCCCGCACCTGCCCCCGGCTGCGCGCACCGGCGGCACCGGCGGCAGCGGGGACAGCGGGCACGGGGGAGCCGGGAGCACCGGGCACGGCGCCCTCGGGAGCACCGGGAAGGTGACGGCGGGAGCACATCTGGCTAAAGGGGTCCCAGGAGCACCGGGCGTAGGGGAGGAGGGAACATCTGGTTGCTGGAGAGAACCTGGAGTCACCTGGTGCTGGGACACTGGGACCATCGGAGCACGGGGGGCCCCAGAGAGCTGGCAATAGAGGAACAGGCAGCACCGGGCACCGGGGAGCGGGAGCACATCTGGATATGGGCATCCCAGGAGCACCGCTCACAGGGGAGAACAGAACATCTGGCTACGAGAGTCCTGGGACACCGTCAAAGGGCTAAGGGAAACGCTGAGATGCCGTATTCATTATGCTGCTGCGCTTCCATTTTCATGGATATTCCAGCCTCCCAGGCTGGAAACGCAGCTGTGAAACCCCCCCGGCAACGCCAGCCTGGGCAGGACCTTCCCTCAAGCTGCGGTCGCTCTGTGGGGTGCAGGTTGTTCCCTGCCGGGCGCTCGGAGGTGCCTCGGCGGCCGCTGGGGCTCCCGCAGGTGCCACTGCCCTCCTTGCTGCCTGTGGGCAGGGAGAGCAGGAGGCTTTAAGGGCAGTGATGTCTTAAACAAAACCCATTTTCCTCACCCTGACCCCTGATGTTTTCCCTGCTCCTTCTAGCCTCTGCCAGTGCCGGAGGAGGATTTTAAGTGTGATGAGCTGTGTGTAGTCCTCAGCCTCAGGGCCAGCACGTGGCTGTTCCCTGCAAGTGGGACGGATGCGGATGAGACACCCTATGTCAGAGAACCTCCCTTTATCGCAAGGGAGTCACGGATTCCTGGGCAGTCACTGGTTCGGGGGCAGCAGGACTTGGCAGAAGAGCGTTTGTGCGCTCTGGATTGTGTTGCACAGAGCAGAAAATTCACATTGGCACAAAGCGAAGACAAAAATATGAGAGTTTCCCCCCTTGATCTTGGAGAAATCCCCCCAAATCCCTGGAAACGGCAGCCTTGAGCCTGCTCCCGCTCCTGTGCCTTCTGCCTGCAGTGCCGGTCACAAGCGCTCCTGGCGCCTGTTGGAACAAGGTCCCTTTGTGCCCTGGGAACCGTCCAGCCAAACCTGGCGCGGCCAAAGAAAGAGAAGAAAAAGAGTTTGAACTTTGGGCTGTTTCCACTGAAAGCTCCTTTCTGCGGGAGCGCAGCCACCCACAGTGACAACAAATGGGCGCTTTGTGGCATCCACGGGTTTTCTGGCGGCCACAAATGCAAAACTGGCTGCTCAGCTGCCTTGTCACCGTGGCAAAAGATGGTCCATTTCCCCCAGCCTAGCCCAGGAGATTTATTTATTTATTTATTTATTTATTTATTTATTTATTTATTTATTTATTTATTTATTTATTTATTTATTTATTTATTTATTAAGGCTGGGTTTTCCCATGTATTCCCGCTACAAACATCCTGCTGCTGGGAAGCCCCGTGGCTGCCTGGACCCTGGCTGTGCCGGGGCTGCTCCTTGCAGGGAAGGCTGGAACTCCACGGGGACCTCAAGGACCTCCTTTTCCACACCAGGACGTTTCTCCTACTGGATGACAGCAGCATTAGAGCAAATAAACCTCTCCGGAGAGGCTGCTGGGGCCTTGGAGCCCAGCTGGGCTCTGCAGGAGAGGGGACCTTCCTCCAGGGAGACTCCTCCTCCTCACCCAGTCGTCCTGTGCCAAGGCAGCTGAGACCCTGCGAGCTCGGTTCCCTTGTGTTTATACTAGCGCTATTCATGGCTTTTTGCTCTCCTCCGTGTTCTCTTTCCTGTGATGGGACCAGATTCCCAAATCCGAGGTGACACATGACGCCCCCCACCCACCTGCCCCTCTCCTTGGGTGCACCGGGACCAGCAAAATCGGGACCTTAGCGAGGGGCATCTCCAAACCCCAATAGCCCCCACGTCGATGCAGCCTGGGGGGCTGGCAGGGAGCTTCGTCTTGAAAAAATAAAAGGAGGAAACCGGGGATTTTCCAAGCTGGGTCGAGTGATCCGGGAAGGGGCGGGCAGTGGCAATGGGGGCAGAAGGGAAACCCGAGGAGGGGGGTCCTGGCTCCTCCTCCTGCTGCGGTGTCCCCAGGATGCGACGTGCGTGGGGATGGGGACAGCAGGAGCCCCTCCCTTGCCCCCATTTTGCAGGGCTGCAGCCCCCAAACAGAGCCGAGCTTCCCCCTGGGGAGCCCTGCAAATTTTGCTAATCCCAAAATATCTTTGGCTTCTGGAGCGGTGATTTACAGCGTGTGTCACCAGTGCAAGGCCCTTCCGAAAGGCCATGCGGAGTTTACCCTGGAGCTGCCGGGATAACGGGATGCTGGTGGCTCCCTGCATCCCTGCTGGCCGGGCTGGGAGGGGACAGCGGCCTCCATGCACGGAGGAGGTGACCGCAGTGACGAGCAGCAAAAATAAGGGAGCCCAGGGGGTGTTTTGCAGCGAGATGGGGTGGGATGCGGGGCACGACCTGCCCCGCAGGAGCCTGTGACACCGGGGGGCGTTTCCCTTTCCAGGACGTGCCAGGTACCCGGTACCCGGCCCGGCCGAGTCCTCCTCCTCCTGGCACTCGCGGGCTGGGACCGAGGGCGGCTTCTCCTTCCGTGCGGCCCCGCAGGAGCCCTGGGGATCAACCAGGGATCCCCTGGCAGGTGCTGGGGAGGAGCGAACCCTCCATCCGTGGGGACCCTGGGGCTTTTGGAGCCTGTGGGAAGGGTTGGATCCCTCCAAGCGGTGGGTCTGGTGTGGAGACGGAGGTGGGGACGGTCTGTCCGTCTTGGGGATGGCATCGTCCCAAGCCTGGCCCCCTGTTTAGAAGGTTTCACATCAGCCTGGGGTGAGAACAGCCTTTTTCTGGTGTCCCCATGATGCTCCCTTGTGGCGGCAGGGAGGCCGTGCACTTGGGACACAGTCCAGCATATCCCAAACTGCGGGATTTCCTGGTTAACCAGGACATGGAGCAAGTCACAGGTATCTGGGATAAGGATCCGTCCCCCCATTTCTGGCCTGGAACGCAAGGAAAGCCCCGGCTGACGAGGCAAAGCGGGAATTGCCTTCCCTGCTGCATCCGGAGGACACCGATAGGGCTGAGACTGGGAGGCCAATCTGCTCCCTGCCCCCAGCAGCCACTGTCCCCGTCCCTGAACACCTCAGACCCCCCTGCTGATCCGGCAGCCCCGGAGCAGGACACTCGTCCTTCCCGCAGCGCGGGGCCCGCCACGAGACTGCTGCACGGCCTCGGAGCCCTCCGTGCTCCAGGCTTGCCTCCAGCCTTCCAGATCCCTCCCCATTCCGGCCAGAGAGGCCACGGGCTGTCTCGGCTCTGTCTGGGGTGGAACATGGCAGGTGCCCCCCAGGTGCTCTGCGCTGGGGGGCATAAAGGGCAGGTAGAGGCGGTTGGAAGGTAAAGAAGAAGGAGGAGGAGGAGATGATGAAGAGAGGAGGTTGGAATGAGCTAGGGAGTAAGCGAGGGAGAAAGGGGAATCTTTTCAGGAAAGAGAGGAAAATGGGGGTGTGAGAAAGCTGTGGAGAAGAGGTGGAGGTGCCAGCTCCTGGTGCTGCCCCTCCAAGAGGGCCTGGAGCTCCTGGGAAGGGCTTTGGGGAGGTTCTTGATGGACATAGTGCTGGGAGCGCAGGGAGGCACCGACTGGCCTGGGGCAATGCCCCGTGGCGGAGCCCTCAGGGATGGACACCCCCATGGCCGCCAGCTGCTTGTGGGCTGGCTGGGAGACCCGAGGTGCTCCCTGGGACCACGGGTGCCAAGCGGAGCAAGGACGGGCTCTGTGCAATGGAGCAAAGCCCTGGGGAGCCGCTTCGCTTTGGCCCGGCGAGGCCCCGGGGGCTTCCGAGGGGCCTCCCAGGGCCTCTGAGCACACGGAGCCGGGGGGCCCCTATGGCTTTCGTGCAGGGGGGGACGGGGGTGTCCTCGTCCCGAGGGCGGAGGGTTGCTCGTCGTAACGAGGAGGGTGCGGGTGACGTGCCGGAGGGCCCCTGCCCCAGTGCAAACGGCGGCCTGGGGGGTCTGCACGAAGCCCGACAGGACCCCCCGTCCCGTGTGCATGGAGGTGGCTGGGGGCTGCGCGGAGGCGCCCGGGGCTCCCCGTCCCCCTGCGCATGGAGGGGCTGCGTGCTGCCTCCCTGGTCCTGCGCGCGGCGGCCGCTGGAGGCCGCACGGAGCCCTGTGCTGCCTCCGCGGCTCCGTGTGCGCGGAGGCCCCGGGAGGCCGCGCCAAGGCCTCGTGCACACGCGGACCCCTCATGTACCTCTCTATGGGCCCGGGTGGGCCACGTGGGCCCTGTAAGGCCTCCCGTGGGCTCCGAACAGGCCCAGGCGGGCGCTGCAGACCACACGGGTACCTCTGCGGGCTCCCTGAGGGCCAGGGCGGGATCCACGGGCCCCATGAGGGCCTCCGTCTGCCCTGTTTGGGCCCTGGGGGTCCCTACAGGCTCCACATGGCCCCTAGCGAATGCTGTATAGGCCCAGGCAGGCTCTACAGGCTCTGTATGGCCTCAGGTGGGCTCTACAGGCCCCACACGGACCTCTGGCCTGCATATAGGCCCGGGCAAGCCCTATGGCTCCCACCCAGCCCATAGTGACCTCTGTGCAGGCCGGGTGGGCTCTATGGGCCATGTACAGCCCCTGCAGGCTCCGAACCGGCCTGTGTGGGCTCTACGTGTCCCCCACGGGTGTCCGTGTGCTCCGTACAGGCACCGGGAGCTCTACGGGCCCCGCATCCTTCTCCGCGGGCTCTGTATGCAGTGGCTTCGTATGGGCCCGGGTGGACTCGATGGACCCCTGCACACCTCCCAGTGCTTCCCACGGACCCCAGCAGGCGTTACGGGCACTGGGCAGCCCTCCTCTGTGCCCGAGCGGCCTTCCACAGGCTCCGTACAGGCCCGGGTGGTCTCTACAGGACTCACATGTGCTTCCATGTGCTCCATGTGGGCCTGGGCGGGACCTAGGGGCCCAGCACGGTGCTCTGCAGGACCCATATGGGCCCAGATGGACCTCCATAAGCCCTATATAGGGAAGGGCAGGTGCTACAGGTCTCGCACATCCCCCCGCAGTCTCCATACAGGGCAGGGTGGGCTCTATGGCCTCTCACGGCCTCTGTATGAGGCCGAACAGGCCCTACAGACCCCAAGCAGCCCCCTTGCAAGCTCCCTAGGGGGCTGGACCGCCCTGTGGACCTCACAGATCCCGCCATGGGCTCCATGCAACGCCAGGCTGGCCCTGCGTGCCCCGACTGCCCCCTCGCAGGCGCCATATGGGGCCTTGTGGGCACTACAGGCTCCGAGCAGCACACCGCGGGCTCCGTATGGGGAAGGAGGGCGCCTACGGGCCTCGCGCGCCCCATGGCAGCATAGGGCAAGGAGGAAGGTGGTGTCTGCCTGGGAATGGTGCGGGGGGGACGCACTTGCTGATGGAGGAGCAGCGCCCCGCGCCGCGTGGCAAGGTGCGTGCCGGAGCAGGAGACACCCGGGACCGCGTGCCTGCTCCGCTCCGGATCCCTGCCGGCAACTGCGGAGCTCGGAAGCTCCTCGCGCTCCCTCCGCCCAGAGACAAGCGCAGCGGGAGGGCCCCGGCCGTGCACTTCACGGACGGGGCTCTTCACCCGGACGCGGCCGTCAGGAGCGAGTCCCGTCTCTTTGACTTTCATGAAACCGGCTCCTTTGTATAGAAGCCTCCGTCTGGAGGCCTGGCTTCCCGGGGCGCCCTCCTCGTGACGGAGGCCAGCTTGGTTCTGCTTCGTGCCGTCCCCCTCCGGCGGGCGCTCTCCCTTCCCTCTGCAGCTTGTGGAGCAGAGCCGAGGAGCTGCCGATTCCCAGATACCAGCCATTCCCTGCCTCCCGGGGGAAATTCCTGCCTGCTGCATGTACATTCCCAGAAATACCATCTCTGACTCACTCCGGTTATGAAACGCTGGCGTCGTTTCCCCATCTGCTTGCACAGAGTGTCATCGTTTATGCACGGCCTCTCCCCAGACCTGGAAGGGTCCTTTTCATTGGGGATTTGATAAAGTATTGCACTCTCCGGTGCATGTTCTTGGCTTGCAGCACATCTTTCATCTTTCCCTCTTCTCCGTTGGCACCAAACTGCTATAATTAGTCACTGTAAACAAATCGCAGGCTTCTCTGACGTTGTGAAACACTCGAACTTGGTTTCTGACCATCCTGTTCCTCAAATAAACCTTGACTCTGTACTGAAGGCATCTTACTAATGCTCCCGAGCGATCAGGACCGAGGCAGAGTTCACCCGCTCTCTATAAGATTGGCTCACCACAAGGACAGGGTGCTCTACAGCCAGAAACGAACTGCAGAGCTGGATTATTCCACCTATCCCGGTATCAAAGTCCCAAGAATAACTTCCTGGTGTCTCGGCAAGTGGGAACAGGCCTTTGAAAGGGGCATCTGATGGGGGTGATAGAGACTCACAAATTTCTCATTTGCACATAATGCCTGTGACCAAGTGCAGGTGTGTGCAAGTGAGCAAAACAGCCTGCCCAGAGGTTATATCAGCATGAACAAACAGTGTTATAACACCTGAGTGTTATTTTAGCAAAGGAAATAATACACGAAGAGCAGCTTTTCAGGTCCTTTGGATTCTTCAAGATTGATAGTGTGTCTTGGAGCTGTTTGCAATCTATTTACTTAAAAAAAGAACTCATCACAAGCATTCCAACCTTGGACTTCTTGCATCAGGCTTCAGAGGGGCAGGTTCAATCAGGGTTCGCCACGTTACGCGACCTGTTTTCCTCTTACATCTCACCCCAGCAGTCCCTGTTATCTGCAAGCACTGAGCCAGATGCCCTGGATGGGGAGCAGTGACAAGAGGGGGGTATGGAGGGCTAGGTCATCACTGAGCACTTCAGCCACCCCCAAGCAGGTCGCTGAAGCATGGCCATCATCCTGCATGCTGTTCATGAGGTCCAGGCCTGTAAATAATAGCAGGGCTCCAGGGAGCTCTTTTGGGGCTCTTCTCTCCACCCTGCATCCTTCAGAGGAGGCTCTGCCCGCAGACAGCACCCCAGCTTATCTAATTACTTATTAAACTCCTTTTCTGCCTAGCTGACATCTGCCCATTTCCAATTAATCTCCGTTCACAAGCTCTATACCCTGAACCATCTGCAGAGGCAAGAGAGATAAGCTTCTGGTAAACATTTACGGGGCATGACAAGAGCGGGTGTCTGCAGGCGGGACAGTCCCTCCCCTTGTGCCACCAACTGCGCTCTTGGATCTCAACAAGAGTAACTTGGTCCTGGTCCCCGTAGGGCTGGGCTGTTGTCACTGTCGCAGTGCCAGCAAGAGGTGTTTGTCCCTCTGCCTTAGACTTGTGAGCTTTCATGCTACAGGTAAAAGGGCTTTAAAAATAATCACATTTTGAGCCCTAGAAACTCTAGCAATTGAGTAGTTTTTAGATACAGCCCAGTGGCTCTAAGTGCTCTTTAACCTCAAGCACTTAAAATAGCTCAGCAGTCAGCTGGATCCATTTGTTTCGCTGTCTTGAACGTGGCAAAACACGTCCTCAGTTCCAGGCGGAGACGCTCTCTTTGTCACCACCGTTTGTCCTGTGCCGTCCTTGCTTTGAAAGAATGGTTTTGCTTCAAAATGCTGCCAGGAAAGGGCCTTCCTGAAGGTTCCCATCCCTGCAGGGGGCTGCTCCTGCGTGTGCAGGGAGCTGCCGGGCGCCCAGGGGTTTGGGGACATGTTGTCCGTGCGGGGATGGGAGCGTGGCAGCCGGGACGCCGGAACAGCCGGCGCAGCCCGTTGCCCACATGCAGCCTCTGCCCGCGCTGCACAAGGCCCGTGTCGCCCGGCGCTTGCTCAGCAGCAAGTTGTGAGTATTGCAGACGGGAAAGGCCGGCCGGGCCGAGCGCTGGGGCTGACTTGAAAGCAGGGAAAGCGAAGGGCGTCAAAGAAGCCACCAATTATTCGCCGCGCCTGGGGATGCGCTTCGGGGCGGGAAGCGCCGGCTTCTGCCGAGGCCGCTCCGTGGGAGCAGGGAAGCAGCAGCCTGGGCTTGGGCTTGTGCCCACGCGCTGAGCCCCGGGATGTGCCGAGCCCGCCGCCAGCCCGTGCGGGGGCAGCAGCAAGCGGGGGCATCTGCTTCGACCCAGCTCTCAGAGCAGCAGGTTGCGCCTCCTAAGCGATCCGGGGCGGTGGGAAGGGGCTCGGGGCCACCCGGGCTCCTCCTTCGGAAGCGCAGGCTGCCCCCGGCGCGGGACTCGGCCCCGCGCTGCGGCTCCCTCCCACGTCCTCACCCGCTTTTGGGAGCTCTCGCCAGCTTCCTGCCCCGGCCGGCCGTGCTGACGTGCGCGGCCGGCCGCGTCAGCCCGCGAAGGGAAACACGGACCTTGTTTGGGTGCAGACTAGAGCCGAGTGCGCTGGTGTGAGCGGAGGGGAGGGCTGGGATTCGGGAACAGCTGGGCTCTGTCTGCAATTTCACGCTCCGCTCTCAAACAATGCCCTAGATAAACACTCTGCGGCCGGGCAAACCTCCCTCCTCTTCTCCGTTTGCTCCAGTTTCCCCTCTTCTTTCAGAAATGTTATTTGATTGCTGGTAATTCACTTGCGCCCAGCACCCTGCAGTTATTTTTAGGCTTTCTCCTCCGATGGCACTCCCTGATTCCGGCGCCTCTGATCCTGCTGGATCACGGTGCTTTTGGGAATGGAAACTCTCATCCCCCTTCCACCAAACTTCAGTCTCGTGGCCCAAGGCGGTGCCGGGGATCAGCGCTTTGGAGGATTGGGGAAGCCGGCGTATTAGGGAGAACTGGGGCTTTCAAGTGCCTAAGAAAGGGGGAACGAGCCCCTGGATCGACGTGTGTTTCAAGGGGCTCTGGGTTCAACGCAGACGTTCTCACACACTGGAAACCCCAGCAACGTGCAGTCAGTCTTTAAGGCAGCCCCAATGCCCTAAGCCGGCTCCCCGGCTTCTGCGAAGCCCTCAAGCCAGCCCCGAATCCCTAGCGAATCCGTGGGATTCTCCCTACCTGCCTGGGCAGGCTTTGCTCTCCTGCTTTCCCTGTACGCCGCAAAGTCCTCCCTCCCTGTGGGTGGCTGCGAGATAACAAAAAAAAGGGGAAAAAACCCCGGGCTACCAAGGTCAGGGAGCAGGCAGTTAATCTGAGCACAGCTTTGCGGCCTTGGCACCCGGCTGGGAGCGAAGGACGGGTACGGTCCTGGGGGACGCCCTGCCACCAAGTCCCTCCATCCCCGGCTCAGCCCAGGGCTCGGGGACTTGCGGAGCGTCCCCAGGTGCGAGGCTCCCGCCAGGGCTGGCGGCTTCCACCGCATGGAAACCTGTTGTGGAGCGAGACACTGAGTGGAGCCACCAGCGGGACCCCTATTTTCTCATGTTGGTCAGAATCTTTTTGGTCCCACGTGTGATGCCTTCCTTCGCGTGCTGAGAGCACAAAGCGTCATTAGGCAGCCCTGTGTAATTAAGGCAATTATGTAAGGTAAGCACCCCACAGAGTAATTGTGGCCAATCTCTGGCATACCCAAGGGCAGTCAAAAGGCCCAAGGTGGCCCTTCGGATGGTTTACCCGCTCACATGCCTGGGCAGGACTCACCCGAGGTGTGTCCTAGGGACATCGTGGAAGTGGGATTGCTGTCCAGCTCCTGCTGAGAAACAGCCGGCTGGAGAAGACAGACAGACTTTTATCCCATTCCTTCTCTTAAAAACAACAGAAATAAAGGGAGTTTCATATCTTGTTTCTATTCTAAAGTGGCCTGAAACTGAGACTCTAGATGCAAAACACCCAGGTGCTGCAAATCTGTGATGTTCTTGCCCTGCAGCCTTCGAGAAACGCAGCAAGAAAAGCAGCTCCACTGAAGTTGAATGGTTTCGGTAGCTTCCAAGCTGCTCAAAATCACAGTGGGTTTCTCCGTATACCCGAAAACAGTCGGAAATTCCCTGCTCGTTTTAGCTGACTCGTGTTTATCACCTTTACGTGGACACACGGAGCTAGTCCATGGTTTTAATTCTCATCTTAGCATTGACATGGAGATTCTCTTAATTAAGGGTCCCAAGAGCCTCCCAGTGAAACCAGGGCCGCCGAGGAGGGAGCCAGACTCGGTCTCTCGTCTCCCCCCGTCCCTTTTCAGCCTCCGCTAACAGGAACAGAGGCAGGCGGGGGCAGTCGCATCCTGTTGGGGATGTGGAAAGAGAAAAAAAAACAATAAACCGAACGCAAAGAACAGGAAACCGGCTCCGAACTGGGCTGAGGTCACGGACACCTTCCCCGGCAGGGCGGCTGCAGGGGGAACTCGCGGGGCCGGCGCTCCTGGGAACGTTTTACTTTGGAAGAAACGTCATCCTACGGGGGACGATGTAAATGCTCTTCGAGATAGAGGCTGTTGAGGCTGAAGGAACCCCCCCCGCGAACGGGATGCAGCCGGAGGCCGCGGGCGCTTGGCACCGTTGGAAAAGGAGGCCCAAAGTCCTAGGAAATTCTAGGAAAAAGCCATGCTTGTGCCTGTGGCTCCCTCGAGTGCTGCAACGCCCCTCGCCCAGACCATTTTGGAAGGGGCAGCATTTGCGGTGGGTCAGACGGGCCGTTTGCTGCGCGGGGACACAGGGAGTGCGATGAGCCAGGAGGCTCGGGGGGGCCCTTGGGGAGAAGCTCCCCCTGGGGAGGGGGCCCGGGTGGGTGCCCCCCAAGCGCAGGGGACCGCAGGGCACCCAGGCAGCCAACAGGTCAACACGGGCGGGTTGTGCCCGCGCCCTCCCGCCCTCGCGGCCGCATTTCACACGCTTGGGTCACAGCCCCGTTTCACAACCGGGCCTTTTGAAAGGCCCTTATTAGCGCTAAGGGCAGCCGGGGCTGAGGCCTCTTGCTTTGTTGTTTACCCTGCCTGCCAGGCCTGTTTCTGGGGTCAGACCCAGGTTAGCAATTACAGCTGCCATTAAACACACAGCCCTGCTTAGCCCAGACACCTTTTCTTTCCCCTTAAATTCCCAGAGATGGGGCCGAACGGGTGACCGGTGGCCCGGGAGCCCCAGCGTGTCCTTAGCGTGCAGGAAAAGCAGCCCTTGGCTTCCCAAATCCAAGCAGATCCCCTTAAAATCCTTCCCAAGTGCCAGACTGAAAGGAGGGGCCGGTGAGACGGCTCATTTGGCTAGGTGCGGGACGCAGCTCGTGGAGAGGATCTGGAGGGTCATTCCGTCCGCGCAGCCGCTTCTCCGCCGCCGTCCGGGCGCAACGGCCCTTTGCGGGCAGCGGACTCCGCGGCCCAGCGACAGCTTCTCCAGTGGGGTTTGCGTCCGACGCGGCGCATTCAAAAGCTGCTCCCCCCTGCAAACGGAACCAAAGGAAGCGGCGGGTGGGAACCGGTGCCTCTGGGACGCGCGAGAAAGCTGCGAGCTGCCGAGCCCGGAGACGGCCGGAGCCGGGTGAGCGTTTTGGGGCGTGCGTGCCCCTCGGCTGAGCCACGCGTTCCCTCTCAACCTTCCCGCCCAGCTTGTTTCAGACAAACAGGGCCAGCACACTTGAAAGCCCATCTGAAGTTTCCACTCCTGCCAAACCGGTTCCGAACCTCATCCAGCCAATCACACTATATATATGTGTGTGTGTGTATATATGTATATAATTGGAACTGAAATGTAAATGCACTCAGCCATTTCTAGCTGAACACGGGGTGGGAACTAATCCAACCAGAGCAGCACTAAAAGCAGCTCCAGCTTCCCTTTCTAAAAGGAACTTTATTTTATAATGGTTTGTCTATCTGCATCTCCTCACAGCGATTTGGAGAAATGCAGCGCATTAAGTCTCCTGTTTAAGACCGCCTGGTTGTCCCAGGGCCACAAGCTATGGACATGTATCCTGCTTGGACGCCCTTGAGCTCCGGGAAACCTCTTATTGGAAGGGGTTAACACGGAGAATCTGTTTGGAGACGAGGGCCTGGAGACGGACACAGCCAGGGCGAAGCCTCGACCCAGAGCACCGGGGAGGATGACGAAGAGCACACGGAGCATGTGAATCTGCAGAACGGGGCCACCACTCACTGCACCTGCTTGCCGAGGGGAACCTGCTCGCTCAGGTAGATCAGCACAGCGCTTGGGAGCCCTGTTACCCTAATTGCAACTACACCCGCACGCACTATCGGTGCTGCTCGTGGCCCACGGGAGGACAGCGGAGCTCCACCGCCACGCAGAACAGGACCGACCCATCCCAGCTCCTCTGTGTTCTTCTCCAGCACCCTCCTTCTCGCAGGGGATTTATTCTCAAGGTTATGCCCGCTTGGGCTTTCACACGTGCACTTGTACAAGGCTGTCCTGCACCAGGATAGCTGGGCTTGCTTCTCAGCTTGATGCCAGTCCTGATCCAAGCGTTCCAGGTGTCTTCGGTGGCGGACGGTGCAGGGGAAGCTCCGTGCAAACACCCCGTGCCCGCCCTGTCTCCCGGCTGCCTTCCTGCGCGCTGCTCCCTTTAAGCAAGGTCCTTAGACTTTAATCCCGGGGGTTATTTCAAAGCTGACAAAGGCAAATCTGGTTTATAGCCGGAGATCCGGCCGCTTCCTGGTGCGGCGCGGATGAATGGGGCGGCAGATGGAGGGAGGCGGGGAGGCCACCGGAGCCCCCGCTCCGACCGCGCTGCCAGCGGCGGCAGCAGAACCAGCTGCCTGCGCCGGGAGGCCTCAAGTGAGTCCTGCTGCGTCCCGGAGCCATGGAAAAGGAGTCATGGAAAAGGAGCCTGGGAAGGACTGGAGCTTGGAGACCCCCTGGCAACATTCCCTCCTGGAATGCCATCCCGCCATGCACCGGGGACTGCTGGTTCTGCCCGCCCCGGGCGCCTGCACTCGCCCCTCGCCTTGGGTGCTCCTCAAGAGAGCGGCAGCACAGGAAGGTCCCCTGTCACCGCACGGGGACCTCTGCCCGGACAGGACGTGGCCTAGGGACCCCGACATGGCCTAGGGACCCCGACATGGCCTAGGGACCCCGACATGGCCTAGGGGCCCCGGCGTGTCCGGGCGCAGGTGACGCTGGCAGGGAGGCTGCTCGGGGCTGGCAAAACCCCCCTGCTGCGGAGACGAGACCCCCGGCGCACCTGGGACGCACCAGGGACGCGCCACTGTCACCGGCCGTGCCTGATTCACTGTCCCAGCGTAAGTGCCACTCGGCCGAAGCCGGGCCCGGTGGCCGTGCTGTGGCCGGGGGCGCAGCGGGACCCGGGGGGAAGGGGGGAGGCGACACCCGCTCAGTCCTAAAAATAGGGGCTCAGGTCACCCCCCTCCCCCGCCCTCCGCGCCACCATTGTCACCACCGCGGCGACGTCACCGCGCTGAGGTCACGCGCTATTAGCATACGGCGCCGCCGCGGCCAATGGGCGCCGCCGCAGCCGATGACGCCAGCGCGGGCAGGACCCATATAGGGGCGGCGCGGCGGCGGCGCCGCAGTGGGAGCGCCGAGCGCGCAGTGACAGCAGCCGCCTGCCGCGCGCCTTAAAGGGGCCGCGTCGCCGCCGCCGTCCCGGGAGCCCCGACCATGAGCCAGCGCCGCAGCGGCCCGCGGGCCGACATGGCCCCCGAGATCGCCGCCGCCGCGGGCTTCGTGTCCAGCCTGCTGCGCACGCGGGGCTGCGTGAGCGAGCAGCAGCTGCAGGTGTTCAGCGGCGCACTGCGCGAGGCACTCGCAGGTGAGACGCGGCCCCCGGCGGCAGCGCGGAGCCCCCGCGCCCGGCGGAGGCGTCCCGGGGGGCGCGGGGGAAGCCTCGGGGCCGGGCGACCCACGCGTGTCCCTTGGGGTGGGGCTGCGTGTGTCCTCCTGGCACCCCCCTGTGACCCACGGGCTGTGGGGAGGCCGCCCTGCACCCACCAGCACTGGGTGCTGCTCTGCCCTCCTCCCCGAGACCCGGCTTGTCCCCACACCCTGTGGGTGTTGGTGCCTCCCCACCCTGGAGGGGACCCTGGGGTCTCCTCCCGCGCTGGCCCTGCTCCCGTGTTATCGCTCCTGGGATGGAGCAGTTTGTCCGTCGCTGTGTGGAGATAATAATGATGTGCCCCGAGCTCCCGGTGGGACCCGGGCGCTGCCCCGAGCGCGGTTCCGCTGCTGCCGATACCGGGTCTAGCCCGGCCACCCCGAGGCAGGCATGGCGGTGGGTCCTGTCGCTGCGGCCGCATCCTGCCCAGGCTTTCCAGGACCCGGAGAGCCCCTTGGAGCGAGCAGGAGCCATGTAGCAGAGCCTCGGCCCCTCCGTCCGGCGGAGGGAGATGGGAAGGGCTCCCTGGACCGCCGCTCATCGCTCCTCCTCTCTCCCAGAGCACTACAGACACCACTGGTTCCCCGAGAAGCCCTTCAAAGGCTCCGGCTACCGCTGCATCCGCATCAACCACAGGATGGACCCCCTGATCAGCAAGGCGGCGAGCCACATCGGACTGAGCCTCCCGCAGCTCTACCAGCTGCTGCCCAGCGAGCTCACGCTCTGGGTGGACCCCTACGAGGTGTCCTACCGCATCGGCGAGGACGGCTCCATCTGCGTCTTGTACGAAGCGGCCGCCGCGAAAGCCGCCGGCGGCTCCTGCGGGATGCTCGCCTGCAGGAACCGGATGGTGCTGGGGCGTGCCAGCCCTTCCAAAAACTACATCGTGACTGTCTCCAGCTAAACACTCCTCGTCCTCGCCCTGCCGAGACACAGGCTACTGTATACCTCACCCGATGTTCTATTTTTAAGATGAAGAGCTATTTATATTTTTTAAAAAAATCCAAGAAAATCCAAAATTAAAATATCGGGCACTGCTTTGGACAGAAGCAGTGCCTTAGGTGCCTTTTTTTAAGCTGTTGCAAGCTTATGAGTTTTTATTATGAAGTCGATATCTACCTAATTAGTATTGGATTGTAGTGGGCTGACTTGCTCACTGGGGCGGCTTGGAACAGAGGAAGAGGAGGCAGAGCCACGCTGGGAAGCCTGGCGTGGTGCTGGGAGGTGGCCGTGTTGCCTGCTCCTGGTCCCCAACGGTGTTGCTGTGTCACTGAGTATCGCAGTATTGTTGGGGAAGGGATGAGAGAGGAGCTGTTTCCCTCACTAACCCCTCGTTTCCCAGCTGGGCTGATCTCTGGGATCTGGATGTGGCATCTGGGGGGACCTTGCCTGGCCTCAGGGCTTGGTGGTGCTGGGTGATCCCTCTCTTTGCTTTGCCGTGTCTTTTCCGGACCTGCTGGAGGCGGATTCTGCACCTCTGCTCTGCCCCGTTCCTGGTGTGAACTCTTGGGACGCGAGGCCACCCTCAGCTTCTACGTGTCCTCTCTGTAAAGGCCACGCAGGGTGTCGGTGCCCTGTGAAATGGAGCGCAGCAGAGATGCGCCGGCCGGCCGGTGCCGAGGCGGCTCCCGGGATGAGTATCGCCCTTGGTCCTGGTGCCTTGGTCCTGCCCTTGGTGCTCCTGGCGGTACCTGTTGTGTGGGCTGTTCTGAGGCTGGGATTTTAGTGCTGTGGTGTCACAATGTTGTTAAATCCAAACACTTCCTCCTCCTCCTCCGAGTCGCCCGCGAGTGGCTGGTGGTGGCAGCTGCCCCTGTTGCTACAGGGGCATCGGCTGGAGCTGGTTTCTTGGTACATAACTAACTGTTTTGCACAACTAGTGGTTTCACCTGCTCAAGCAGGACTCCGGTGGTCCTGGTGGTACCAGCAGCCGGAGAGACGCGCCGGAGCGCTCAGGATTCGGCCCTTAAACTGCTCTGGCGACTGCAGGCAGGGTGGGAATGGCAAGTGCTGCCTGAGACCTCATGTACCCATTGGGAAGGAGCCTTCACCAGGACACTCTGTCCTCATTGCCTTTACAGTGACCCGTGGGGAGAAGCAATCTGAACACCAGGGTGTTGATGTGGTTTGGTCTCAAAACTCTTCCCAGCTCTTGTTTCTAACCTTCCTCTGTGTCCTGGCAGCTGACGGGTATAACCAGAGTGGTTCTTTCCCAGCCTTTGCGTCAAGTTCTCAAACATTTGTGCAATATATTTCCAAATCTTGGACGCTCTGGGAGAGGAAGCAAGCTGCCCATTTGCCACAGTTCTCAGCTTGTTTATTTTAAGCATATAAGAAAATCCAGCTGAGCTTCCCAACTCTCCAATTACTTCTGTGAGAAGCTAGTTCTGGATTTTTATAGTTCTGAATCATGAACTGCTGAACTGGAAACCCATCCTCAATTCTTTTATCCTGCAAAGACGCCAAGGGGTGAGTTGCTTGTCCTTGAATGGTAATAGCAGACTAGGTCTGAGGTTGTGTCACTTCCTTCTGCATCACTCGGATTTCTCACAGCAGCAGAACCGAAGCTTAAATGAAGCACTCGGGCTTTTCCCGTGGTGAAATGGTGCAATAGGTGACATTGCAAAGAAGGGAATATTGGGGAAATTTCAAAAAGTAAACTACACTTTCCTTTTTTTCAAGGTGGAGAGCTCCAAATGCTGCTTGGAGACCTTGGTTTTCGCCTGGTTGTAGGGAAGGTCTGGGATGAGATGTGCAGTGTGCGCGGGACACACTGGGTGCTGGCCTGGGTGGGGAGTTTCCCAAGGTGCTTCCTTGCCTCGTCACTCTTCCCTCTGTCTCGTCAGAAAAGTTTGTGGGCAACCAGCCCACGCTCAGAGGAATCTTCCACGAGTGCTCTTAATGTTCCCCCACTCTCGAAGCAGAAATCGCCAAGCCTCGTTCTCCTTGTCCCCGGGCTGCAGGAGTCTGACGTTCAAACGTGTCTTGGTTTTTCAGCTTCAAAACCAACCAAACGTGGGTGGACTTGGTTTCTCTTGTAGCTGATTACATGTAAAAGCTGTGAATTAGTGTGCTCTGTTGCCTTCTGCCTCTAAGCCCGGTAGCCTTGTTTGCAGAGCTGAATGGTGCATATCTTAACATGTATTTTGGGGATTTTCCTGTTTTTAAACAATAAGCTGGACTGTTGAACGGGACCTGCTTTTTGTGTCTAGTGAAAACAGTGGTAAGCTGTGTTTGCAGGAGGGGGCGGATGTTACTGATTGCACAGCAGTGTTTTTATACGCAGCGTGTACAGATGCCTTGACCAAGGTTTGCTTTTGTTACTTTAATAAAAACGTAGCGGTGTAAACGAGCCTGTTGACTTGCTGAGGCCTCCCGGGTGCTTCCAAGGAGGGTTGGGGTTGGGACATCCGCGGAGGGTGATGCTGCGGGCCTGGCTAAAGCGGGGAAGAGCTGCTAGTGCCCAGCCGTGCCGAGGAGGAGGCAGGGAAAAGCCCCTTATGCAGCACCTTGGCTCTGAATCTGACTTTAAAGGGGAGGAATGAAGTCGGGTGATGGGACTGTGGCTGCTGCGGGGCTGGAGGTGCCTGCCCTGCTCTTCCCTGAGCTGCTGGCCTAGATCCCAAGGGATTTATCCACTGCAGCCTTGTGGGATTCTGCATCCTGCCAGAGCAGCAGGAAAGGTTGGGAAGCAGATGGCCCAGTGAGGGACCCTGGCCGTGCAGTGGACCCTGGAGAGGGTCAGGAGCTCTCCCTGCTGGACCTCCCCATTCCCAGTGTCCTCCCAAGGATGACAGAGCCAGCAGCTGCTCGCACACAGAGGAGGAAGGGGGAGATCACGGGACTCTGGGACCGTCACGACGGAGGCAGCAGGGCTGATTCACCGGAGATCCTGGTCAGGCTGAGGGCTGGTGACTGCAGCGTGTCCAGCCCTGGGCTGTGACCTGGCCCCAGGTTCAAGCCTTGTCCTGTGTCCGCTAAAGGGACAAGCTCCCTGGGGAAGCAGCACCAAGGAGGGCCTGCGGTTGGATCCCCTGCTCTCCTGGGTGGCTATAGGGCCCCCTCCTCCTCCTCTGCTTTTATGCTCCCGTGTACTGGTCGAAGCGGCTCCTTTCCAAACCCACCCCTTCATTAGCCTTGCTAAACGCACCCAGACTGCTCCGGCAGGAGGAAGGGCTGTCCCCATGGGCTCAGTGTCACGCGGCTCCAAGGGCTGCTTGTGGGTGCCGGAGGAAGGGGCTCGTCCTGGGCCAGCGCTGGGTGCAGACCTTGGACTGGCCACAACTTGAGTCGCTCCCGTCCGAGATAGAAACGCAGCTCGTGTGTGCGGGAGCGCTCGGAGGAGCCGGAGCCGCCTGCAGCAAGCAGACCGCCGCTCCCTGCCCGACTCATCCGCTATTCTTATTTTGCTCGTCATTTTTCTCCTGGTGAGAGCGTGTACCTGGTGCCCAGGGAGGAGCGGGGCTGCCTCAGGGCTGGACCTTGGCCCTGTGAGCCCTTCCTGAGTGTTCTGGGTGGTTTTGCTGCTCGGCTCTGAGTTCATCCTATTGCTCCAAGTTAGGGAGGGGATCTGCAGCGGGGAGCAGTATCCCCCGGCACCCAGCGGCCTCCCCTGCGAGCTGCAGCAGCTCCTCAAAAGCACAAATTAAATAAAACCACCCGCATCCTTCCCTGCCCCTCTTCTCCTCGTCAAAATCTGGGCTCTTTTTCTGCCGAGCTTTCCTTTAATTGTAGTCAGGGTTTAGTTTGGTGATGTCCTCATTGCAGCCAGTCCCCTTGCGATGGTCCTGCTGGGGAAGGAAGGGCAGGGCACAAGGACAGGACATGGTGCATCCCTGGGGGAAAAGGCACTCTGGAGACCCCAGCCATTTCTCTCTCGCTATTTTACTGTTGCTGTGGTTGAACGTTCTGCTCCCCTTTCCTGGGTCCCTGCTGCAGTCGGACATGTCCACAGTCCCCTAAATCAGCCTCAGCCAGTGGGACGTGGAACCGCTCCCCAGGGCTGCCTTCCTCGTGGGAGCCTCTTCCTCATCGTGTCCTGTCCCCCTCGTCTGTGGCCCTGAGCCCTGTTGCCACCCGTCACCCCAAGGCAGGGAAAAGCAGGAGCTTCACCAAAGCAGAAACTTCAGAAACTTGGTGTTTGCCATGAGGGTGTTGGAAAGGGGGAAAAGAAAGGGGCTGCTTCTGGTGGCCGGGGGAGCAGGGCAGCCCCTCACCCCGTGTCCTGGCGATGCTTGAGCTGCCGCCCCGGCCATTGTGAGTCCCCTGAACAGGGACAGAAGTGACATGCGGAGGTGCCGCAGCCCTCCCTGCCCCGTCCCGTCCTCCCGCTGGGTGCTTCCCGCTGCCGTGGAGCGCCTGGGCGCTGGGCAGAGAGGGGCCGATGCAGGGGAGCCGCTCGCCCGTCTCCGCTCCCCACGCCACCCTTCCCCGGGCACGGGCCTTGCTGTGCCCTTCCCTGCGGTGCTCGGCAGCCGGGATCTGCTTCCTGGGATGTGCTGGAGCGGTGGGAGCGCCGCGAGCGCCCGGCTCCGGCAGCCCGCTCTTTGCACCGGCGAGCATTGGCATCGCAGCCGCTGCCTGCGAGTGAACGCTGGCCTTGCACGGTCTGCTCCTCGCCGCATCCCTTGGTGGATGCCAGCGGCTCTGGGAAAACCACCCGGATCATGGCTTCGCCTCCGGGGAGCTGAGCCCTCCTCCGACCCCTGGGCAGGGGTGATATTTGGGTCCAGGGGCCTGGGTCTGACAAGCCCAGCCTGCCCTTCCTCCTGCTCCCTTCCCTGCAGCCTGCAGACCTTCCTCTTCCTCCTGCCCTTCCCCAGCTGGTGCTCAGGGCTCTCTCAGCTGGTGCTGGTGGCTCCCTGCAGCCCGGTGCCCAGCCGGGACACCCCACCCAGCTCAAAGACAAACGCTCACGTAGCTTTGCCTCGACAACCCCTGCTAAAAGCTGCAATAACCCCTGGAAGAAGAAGCTCCTTCCTCCCCAAAGGCCCCTGCGAACGCGGCACACGGGGCGCCGCGCTGGCGCTGGGAGCGGCGGTGCGCGGCGGACACGCTGCTTCTCGCGCGCCTACCAGGACCCCAGCCGTTTCCCCCCAAAGCGCTGCCCCGTCCTGCTCACTGCCCCGGGGAGACGAGCGCGCGGCCAGGGGGTACCCGGGCAGATGGGGCCGGGCGGGCAGCCGCTTTCAGCTGCGTTTTGTTGTCCCCGGCCCCGTTTGCAGCCTGTTGGGGGGGGATGAAAGGGGCTGCTCGGCAGCCGCGAGCAACTGGTGCGCGGGGACAACTGGTGCCATCTGCGCGCCGCGGCGGCGGGGGGGGGACGCGTTTTGTTTCCCCTTTCACGCCCCACCAAACCCGGCACCTTTTGTTTCCCTGCGGAGGCCGGGGCAGAGCTCGCAGCGCCCGCGGGGCCGTTTGCATGGGCCCCTTGTTAAAGGCTCCGCTGGCAGTGGCTGCTGTGGCAGGAGGCTGGGAAACGGGGCCGCCCCCCGGGCCGGCCTCCCCCCGGCTGCCGGGGCCGCGGTGACCGGGCCCCCCGCTGTGTCCCCCTGCGCAGGGACGCGGTCCTGTCCCCGTCCCCTGGGACACCAGGACTCCTAATCCCCGGAGATATCGGGTCCCCCATTCTCAGGGATGTGGCACCTCTGGACACCCTATGGACTCCACATTCCCATTCCCAGATATGCTCTGTCCCCATCCCCTGGAGATCCCAGCCTCTCTGACAGATACGACCACCTCGGGAGACGCTGGATCTGCTCCTGGCTGCGTTTGGACACGGGATGGGCACCCGGTGCATGCCCGAGCGCTGGCACCGGGTGGGACGTGCAGCTCCAGGAGGCAGCGGCACCTCCCGGAGCCAACAGGATCCCTGCGGGACGTGTTGGAGCATCCCTGGAGGGGCAGGACCAAGCTGTGGGCAGAGGCAGCACGGGTGCAGCCCCCGCTCCGCCGGCGGTGTCAGTGGGACCCGCTCCATCCAACATGTCCCCGGGGCTGCGCGGGGCCCTGGTGCTCCCGGACAGGCCCCTTCTCAGGGATTTCATTTCCAGGCGCCTTGGGAATGGCCACGGAGCCGTCTTGGTATTTAGGGCACGTGCGGGACAGATGGCTGCGGAGACAAAGGCACGGGGGGAATGGAGCAGGGGGAGAACGGGAGCCGCATGGAGCAGGAGGGCCCTGCCCTTCCCCCACATCTGGGTCCCGAACAGCCTGGGGGACACCAAGGACAAGACAGCGGGTCCCCGGGAAGCCCCGGCTCCGCTTTTCCCCTTGTTAACTGTCACCACGTCCTGCTGTCCCGTCAGCAGGTGGACGGCGAGGGGGGCAGTTCTGCCCTGCCCCTGCCCGCGCTCCGGGGCGGGAATCACACCGGTGCCCTGGAGGTGCTGCCTGCGCAGCCGCCACCCGACGGGTCCCCGGCGGTGCCCTCGGCCCTGGCGCTCCCTGATTTTCTCCTGATTTCCTTCACGTCGGGGGCTGCTTTGGAGTCAACGTCCTGCAGGAGCAGCCGGCAGCGGGGCCGTCGCCATCGCGTTGTGTGCACGGGACGGGCGAGCGGCCGGGCACGGGGCTTGGGGCGCAACCAGGGCGCAGTGGGATGGGGCTCAGGGCCTCCTGCTTTGGGCTTTCCCGTCCTTCAGGCTCCGCTGTGGGTGTTGACAAAGCCCAGGGCTCCTTCCTCCTCCTCCTCCTCCTCCTCCCCATCCGCACAGCCTCCCGGGGCAGCTCTGAGCCTCCTCCCAGCAACAGGAGGAGGAAGAGGAGGAGGAAGGGGAGGAAAACCCTGGTCCCTCCCCATCACGCCGGGCTGCCCTTGGCGACAAGGCGGCAATTGGGCCCACGCGGACCAATGGGGCTCCCCCCGTTTTGAGGAGGGGGCGGGTGACAAGAGGCCCTGCAGGGATGGGGACCCAGGGAGCGGATCCCGGGAGCTGGGTGTGGGTTAGAGCATCCCGCCCTGGGATACCCCCCCCAGGGATGCAGCTCCGAGTTGCTCCCCAGCTCTCCCGGTGCTGCTCTCCAGCCCGGTGGGCACAGAGCAGGGCCAGCCCTGCTGTCCCCCTCTGTCCCCAGCAAGGCCACGCGCCACAGGGACACCTAGTGACAGCCCCGGCGCTCCCGCGTCCCGGCTGGGGACCTGCCGGGGTTGACGCTCCCTCGGGAGCGGGATTGGCCGCGGGAGGTGTCACCGGAGCGGGTCGCCGGGCCTGTGACACCGCCCGTGTCGGGAGGGGTCCGGGGACACCCTGCGCCTGCGCTGGACGGCAAGTGCAGCCCGCTGGAAAGAGCCGCTCTGTGAGAGGGACCCGGAGCTGCAGCCCTGAAGCCAAAGCAGAGAACACCTGGGTTTGGCCTTTGTATTTTGTCTTCTCTTCCCTGCCCCTCAACTGAAAATACCGAAATACCAAATACCCCCTGCAAGGCACCCAGATTTACTCTTGCAGCAAAGGCCATTGGATGCCCCCAGCATGCAGGGGCCTGCGATTCCTCGGACACGTCTCGTGCGGTTACAGCTAGGGCTTTATTGGTCGGTATGATGCCTACGGGTCACGCGCTGGTGGTAGCACAGGGGTGGGGGCTCTGTTTCTACAGTGTCAGCATGCAGTTTAAATGCAGAGGGTCTCAGTGGCCTTGCCAGCTTTGCAAGTCCTCTCCAGAGCTTGGCTGCCCTCGGTCCCCAGCCTGGCCCCTCCAAGGAGACAAGCGGCTCTTCGGGAGGTGCGGAATTAAAACGTGCTGCTCATGCATGAACCTTATCCTGGGGGAGACGCCTGGCGGCAGCGGCAGGAAAAGTTCCTCTCCCGCGGGCTTTGTCGCCGGAGCCGTTTGGAGCAGGATGGGGACGGCCAGGAGGGAGCAGAGACTTGTTGTCCCTGTCCCCGCGTGGGGGGCTGCTGCCACCTGGGAACCTTTAGCCCGTGCAGCTGCCCAGGGGCCACCAAGAGAAACCCTGGGATGAGTCACATGAAACGTGCTCGTCCTGCAGGACACGCACGGAGACCCTCCCAGCCGGAGCTGCCCGCTCCGTGGAGCCGGGATACGTCCCCCCTCCCAAGGGGAGCCGTGCCCGGACCCGTCCCCTCCCTGCGGGAAGGGGGAAGCGCTTGGGCATGGCGGGATCCCGGCCGGGCGCGGGCTGCCCTCGGCGCGCCCGGGCTGCGCTGTCGCGGAAGGCGAGCGGAGCCGTCAAGCTGCGGTGAGATGGGGGCGAGTGTCCCCGGGCGCGGGCAGCGCTGTCCTGAGGACGGGGGCGGCGCCGGGCTAGATCTCGATGATGGTGGCGCGCCGGAGGCAGAGCGGCGCGTCGGGCGGCACCGCGTTCCGCTTGATCTCGTTGCCGTCAAGCCGCAGCACCTGCAGCCGTGAGTAGTTCATGACGTCCACGACGGTGCAGAAGCTGCTGATGGAGAACTCTGCGGGGAGGGCACGGGGAGCTGAGCGCCCGCTCCGCCCCAGCCTCCCGCACCGCCTGCCCCTCGAGACCCGCAACACCCACGCGGAGCCAAACCCGGCAGCGACGCGTCCTGTGCCGCCCCGTCAGGCCCCAGCGGCCGTCCTAAGAGCTCTCCAGAGCGCATGGATGTGGGTCGGCATCATTGGAGGTGACAGATGAGGGGGACCTGAGCCACATCTGCAGGTGCCTCTGATGGATCCTGATATCCCACAACCCTTCAGAGGGGCAGGAAAGCCCTGGAAGCCCCCCCAGATCACCAGCTGTGCCCGGAATTTTTGAGCCTTTCTGATGAGTCTTCCCACGCTACGTCCTCCATTCCCAGGGCACAGAAACAGGACTATCCAGGCAGCATTCCTGGCCAGGAGGGCATCCCTGGTGCTGCTCTGCAGCATCATCCTGCCACCAAATGCCCCTGCTTCTGTCCCTCTCAAGGCAGTATAACTCAGGGATGCCATAGAAAGGCTTTGGAGCGGCCCTGGCCTTTGGGATGCCAGGCCGGGAAGCAAACCACGAGCTTCGTGCAGGATGTGGGAGAGCAGCGCCCGGCTAGAGGGCAGCAAAGCTCCAGCCCTGGGTGCTGCTCGCGGCAGGAGCCGCTTCCCCCGCGCCTGGCGCTGCGCGGGCGCCGCAGGGACCGGCCCGGCCGCGCACGGAGAGCCCGGAGCGTCAGCGACCGGGCCGGGGTCCTCGTCCCCTCCGTCAGAGCTCATGCACCTACTGCACGGGCTGCAGAGCTGCGGTTTCTCATTGCTACGCGTTTGGAAAGCAAATATTGGGGAACCTGCTGGGTTTTTTTTTTGCATTTGTGCCAGCTCCCCGCTGCGGGGCTGGGTGTTTCCCTGCAGAACAGCCGCTGGTTTTGCCTCGTTCCACTCGTGCAGCCCGTGCTGAGGCTTCTCCCTCTCCCCAGGCTGCCCTCGGGGCCTGGCAGGTGAGAGGAGCAAGAGTGGATTTTTCCGGAGTTTTGATATTAGTTTTTGTTGTTGTTTTGTGTTTTTTGTAGCTGTTTTTATACACAGCAACTCCAGAACAATCTGTTCCTTCTATTTATTTGTGTATGAAACGGAGCGGGTTTTAGCCCTGGCAAACGAGGCTGTGTTGATGGTTCTAGCGGGTCCTGGCCAGAGCAGGGGGGACCAGCGGCTCCAATGACCGCAGGGACACACAGATCCCGCAGCACCGGTTCCAGCAGAGCCGAATGGGAAAGCTGCATCTCCCAGACCCTCCTGGGGGCCCTTTGGAGAGGACAAGGAGCAGGAAGGACCCCTGCAGGTACCGGACACTCCTTAGCAAGGGGCCAACGTGCTAAGCCTTGATTCTGGCCAGGACACATTGAGGTTCCTGCTAACCTCAGTAGAAATTATCTTAACGGCTTAATCGATCACTGCAAGTGTCTGCAGAGGAGTGATCAAGTTGTCAGCTCCAGATGTGTGTGAGGACACAGCAGGCCCCACTCATGCCTTGGTAAGGACCACCTGGAGGGTGTGAGTTTCTCTGAATGCAGCTTCCTGCCTAGAATGTTCCTGCCCTGGGCAGCCCTGAGCAAGGAGGGAAGGAAGGCCTTAGTGTCCCCATTGCTGCATTGTCCCATGCTGCTCCCGCTGGTGCCCCTGCACCAGCCCTCTTTGGCTGATGGAGATCTACTCACCGTTGATTTGGTTCCCTTGGAGGTAGAGGTTCTCCAGGTTGGTGCTGACCCGCGGGATCTTCTGGAGCCTGTTGTAGGAGAGGTCCAGCTCGAGGATGCTGCTGCTGTTGAAAGTGTTGCTGGAGAGACCCTGGTTTGTGAGGCTGTTGTGGGACATCCTCACATAGAGCAGCTTGGGAGACACCCTGAAATAGTCATCAGGAATGCTGTTGATGTGGTTGTACTCTAGGTAGAGCTGCTCCAGAGCCATTGGGAGGCCGTCAGGGACTTTCCTGAGGTGGTTGTAGCTCAGATCAGCAAGGATCAAGGACTTGAGCCCTTTGAGGGACGCTCCCATTTCAAAGATCTGGTTGTGGCTGAGGTACAGGGCTGTGAGGTTCTCCAGGCCCTCCAGGGCGTTGGACGGGACCTTGGATATCTGGTTGTAAGACAAGTGGAGCTCTCTCAGGGAGCGGGGCAAGGGGCCGGGCATCTTGGTCAGGTTGTTGTTGTTCATGTACAACCTCTCCAGGTTCCTGAGCTTGGCAAAGACCCTCTTGCCCATCTTGTCGCTGGTGATCTGGTTGTTGTGCAGCGCCAGCCACTCCAGCTCCGTGGCGTTGTCGAAGGCGCCCTCCTGGACGGAGGTGATCTGGTTGTTCTGGAAGTAGACGTATTTCATCCTGGAAGGCACGAAGGGCAGGTACCTCAGGTTGCGTGTGTCGCAGTACATGGCTGCAGAGAAGTTGGGGGGACAGTCGCACTCTTGGGGACACTCTCGGGAAGGTGCCTGTTGAGCTTCGGGGCCGGGCTCTACCTCCGCGTCCGGAGCAGGGAGGTAGGAATAAACATAGGGGCTGTTTTCATCCTCGTAGTAGGGCATGTAGTTGTAGGAGGAGAGCCGGGACTGCCGCATGTAGTACTGCAACCAAGCCAGGTCTTCTTCCTCATTGTACTGGCCCAGGGAGACTCCGCAGAGACCCGTGACCAGCAGCACCACGGCCCAGCGCATGATGCTGACCGTAGGGGAACCTGGAGGGAGGAGGAGACGCGTGGGCTGGGAGGGAGGAAACGGCAGCCGGCGCAGGGCCGGGAATGGAGACGCTTTGGGTCTGTGCTCAGCTGTAGAGTTGGGGGGGCTGTAAATCCTACCCAAAGCCTGTCTGCAAACATCTCCTCTGGGTGAAGTTGCTCAGCTTCCATCCTTTCACTGTGCACTTTCTGGAAACACTCTATTTTAGCACCTCTTTGCTCGCAAAACCTAGAAATATTGCTGTATAGTATTAGTGGTATAATACTATAAGAAATACTACTGGTATTTCTACTGTGGCTGGACAGAGATGCAGTGACCATAGTCTTAGGTGCAAAGCGTGTGAGAAGGAGACCCAGCTCTTTCCCCAAAACATGTGGGTGCCTGAACCCAGGCTCAGCACCCACTTGCCGCGTGGATGCTTAAAGCACGTGGGTCTACGGGACCGATTCACGCTCCAGAGTGGGAAAAGCGGGAATTGCCGGAGCAGGTTGATGGGGCTGTGTCTGCGCTCACTCCTGCTGTGGGTTTAATCCAGCTCTCCCTTCCCCCACTAAAACGTGGGATGTTCCTGCCGCTAGCGGCCGACATAAATCCTGGCAAACAAGTTCCGGCTTCTTTGGAAGTTAAAGGACTTTTAAGCGTAGATTTTTTTCTGAGTTCAGCTAATTCTCCTGACCCCACATCAAAGTGTCATCATCCTCCTGCTCTTTGAGGCGAGCATGACAAATAGGGAAGGGAGCGAACACAAAACCTCAAGTTTTGACTGTGTTGATGAAAATTGGCCTGTCTGGGGGTAAAATGCAGAAGAAAGGAGGGTGAAATGCTCCCAGGCAGCAGTTTCCCCCGGGCTTTCCCTCTTGCTGGCTGCAAACCCACCTGCTCACCCGGAGGGGACACCAGTCGTGTCCCTTGTGGCTCGTTGGTGGCTGGGGGAGGCTCTGGCCCCGCACCAGCCGCAGCAGCAGCGGGAGTTGCATGCAAGTGAGAGGGCTTGAACCGCCTCCAGGAAACGCTCCGGGCTGGGCTGCTGGGATCTGCTCCCGCCTGCTGCCTCCTATCTACGTGGCTGGGAGCGCGGGGCTGCCCGGAGCCTCCTGCCAGCTCCGTGCCGGCAGCAGGAGCGTGGCGGGGGCTGCGTGGGGTCCCCTGCCGTGCCAGGACTGTGTGACTCGGGCACAGGGATCTTCACCGTCTGCCCCAAACTCTGCTGTGCTGCTGGGGGAACCCAGGATGGGGCATCAAGGCTGCCCTGTGCAAGAGGCGTTGGCTGTGACGTGGCTTGTGGCCATGTCACCGTGTCCCCACTGCTGAGCTGGGGGTGCCCCATGGAGCTGGCTGCACCCATGGAGCATTCCCACCCCTGCCCAAATTGCATCTCGGGGATCCCTTCCCCCTTCCCTAAGCGAGGCTGTTTTCCCTGGGAGCTGCCAGGGCTGCTTGCGCCCGGCGGGCTGCGTCCAGCGCTGGTGCAGCTGCATGGGGAGGGTATTTCCAGGCCGGCAGCATTCCGGAGCGCGGCACACAAAGAGGGCACAGTTGTGCTCCGCAGCGGGAGCGAGCTGCCACCGAGGCGCCCTGGCACGCTGCTCCCACTGGAAGAAAAGCGGGATTGAGGCCTCAGCGGGCGGGCAGGGCTCCCTCGCTCTCCTCTCCCTCCTCTTTCCGCGGCGGAGGGGCGGGCGAGGGTGGTGCTCGGGATGCTCCGTGCGTGCCGAGGCCTTGGCACCGAGGTGCCTGCGCGCTCCGTTTTTCTCCTCCTCCTGTTCCAGGGCACTCTGCCTGGTAAAACACCAGGGCTGCTCCGCACGGGGCTCCTTCCAGCCTCGCCGACGGTGCCTGCGCCGCTCGGCTGCCCGTCCCGGGGGTCTCCCTGCGCTGGGCAGGACTCATCCCACCGGTCCCTTTCTCTGTGTCCCTTTCAGTAGAGTCCCTTTCCCCTAGAGCCTGTCCTCAGTGGACCCCATTTCCTTATTTATTGCCTTATTTAAATGTTGTCTCTCCCTTTCCCCGCCCTGCTCCGGTAGCACCTGAGCTGTGACCCTGTTTCGGCTCTGAATCCCTGCACTTGCTTCCCAAAAGCTGCTGATCTAAGCGGGTCAGCCCAGGTCCAGAGCAGCGCTTGGAGCCAGGGCAGCACAGCCCTTGGGTCTGGCGCTTCCCCCCATTGCTACCCTGTTTCTGCCAGGCAAAACCAAGCCCTGTTGGCTGGGGGAGAGGGCACCAAGCGGGCAGCTGCGTGAGCCCGGAGCTCCATCCAGGGAGCGATGCACGAGGGTGTTAGGAGTCCCCCTGTGCTGTGGCTGTGGGATTGAGCAGCCCCACGCCACCAGCAAGCCCCACGCGGGCACCCTCGTGCCACCCGCCCCGCCAGGCCGTGGAGCCCAAAGCCCTCCGCGTGCGCACGGAGCCGGACTCACCGAGCTGCGCGTGCCGTGCCCGGCGCGGGGCCGCTCTGCGGGGAGGCGGGCGCCACACGAGGGGGTCTCCCCGGTGCAGAGGCTGGTGCCCACCCTGGCTCCCGGCTCCAACGCTGCTCACGGGCTCCGCGGGCTTTGGGAGTGACCTCCGAGCAGCGGGCGGATCGCAGGAGAGACTGAATAGACCCTAATGCTGCCTGGCGTTATAAATAACCTGCTTTTTCTTTCCTCCCTCCCTCTCTCTCCCGTCTTTTCTCATAGGAGCGTTGGCACTTTTCAGGCTCTCTCTGTTTAACGAGTTAGTGGAATCGAGGATGTTGTTTTTAAAAGGGCTGTTGTTAGGTCTCCTGTGTTTCTCATCAGGAAGTGATGAGGAGGTCTCTGGCCAGATTAAAGAGATTTGGTTTTGAGGAGCTGAGGATGAGATTCTTGGGGAGAAGCGGGGAAGTGTCGTTAACTTTTGTGGGAGCAGGGAGAGAAACGTCAGCGGCTGCTCCCCGACTGCAGCCCGGGTTTCTGCCCCAGGAAGCCTCAGTTTATGAAGTTCTGCTATTAAATATTTAGGGTAAACATTTCCCCGAACGATAAGGCTGCAGCATCCAAGGTAAATAAATCCCCTACCAAAGGGCCCCTGTGGCAGCAGGAATTTGCCTCGGGTTTGGCAGGAGGGGGATGCCAAGCGGGTGTCCGTGTAGCTGCAGTGCTGACCCTCGGGGGTGGCGCTGGGGGGACGCGGGGATGGCACCGGGCCATGTGTGCCGAGGTCACCTGCAGCTGGGCAAGGAGAGGCGGAGCCCGGTGGCCTTCCGGGACCACCTTGCCCTGCAGGAGCGGAGCTGGGGAGCACCCACCGCATGTCCCCCAGCAGCTCCCATTCAGCCCAAGCCATCTCCAGTGTCACGGCCGAAGCATTTCCTCCCGCACGGGAAGGAGAGGAGGAGCCGGCTACCCGTCCCTGCCAGTGTCCCGGCCACAGCTCGGGCTCTCCGAGGAGCTGCAGCTGCACAGGGAGCTCGGCAGGTGCCAGACTTTTTTTTTTTTCTACTCCTTAAACTCATTTTCCATTGAAATTCCCCAGCCAAAATGTCCTCCCTGGGGAGCCTTGCAGAGACCCCTATTGCTCCACGGTCCGCGTAGCCAGGAGGAGAAATGTGCGGGTGGATCGTGGACGGGGTTGTGAGGGACAGGCTGTACAGTGGGGGCTCTGCCAGCAAGCGAGTCTTTTTGGGCAGGAAGAGCGTGCCTGGAAAGCACCACGCACGGAGCCGGCTGCTGCCACAGATGAATCGGAGAAGCTCCTAAAGTGTGAAAAGAGGAGACGGGGTGTTGCACTTGCTGGAAGGAGACAAAATCCCGGGAAAGCTGCGTGTGGGTTCACACTCTCTGCAGGAAACCCTGGGCCTTGTGGCCTTTAACTCGGGAGGTGACATCTCCCCTTCCGGACAGAACACAGGGACCTGCAATAGGGGGTTAACGTGGAGAACAACCCGACTTGGAGCCGTGATCCAGGGCAAGGGCCGCAGCGGGTAGCGGCAGCCAGTAACATCTGCTGCGCCGTGCTGGGACGGTGTCAACCCGCGTCACATCCCTGGCAGCCCTGGGGGTGCCGGGGCCAAGAGCTCGGAGGGCTTGGATGTTTTTCTGGAAAAGCAACATCTCGTCGGCAGCGCTCGATAACGAACGTGGCCCCTCCGTCTTCTGGAGGCTGCAAATATGAGTGGCTTTGGGCAGGATGCTGGGCTCCAGGAGGTTGCTCTGCAGTGGCCAAGGGGCTCCTGCCCTTGTGGGACTCCAGGCCAGTGCTGCCGCAGAGCTGTCCCCAAAGGGGACACTTGTCCATAGCTGCAGAGCCCTTTCCATGGCTGCCCTGAGGTCTGCTGCTCTCCCAAGGCACCGTCTGTCTGGTTCTGTTCCCTTCTAGGCAGGCAGAGCTATCGCAGCAAAGGGAATTATTGCCATCCAAGGAGGAGCAAAGGCTTTTTCCCCTCTGCCAGCCCTGCAATCTCATGCTCCAGGCAGCCAGTATCCCCACACTGCCAGAGGCTCCTGCTCTGCTCCTGCTCCGCGTTCCTGGCACGCAGGGTGGGTTTGAGAAGACCTCAGAGCTACCGTTCTTCTTGGGCCAAGACAAAACTTCCGTGGCTCTTTCCCTGTCCCCAGGTGAATTTCATCAGACTTTTTAAGCCTCTTCTCCTGTGAGCTCCATGTTCCAATCGCTGAGTTTCAAAGAAAGCCCTGAACTGGTGACAGGAGCTGGGAACAAGCTGTCCTGCCTGCTCTGGGCCACTGGCCCTATCACTCTGTAATCTCATCCAGAGCTGATCTCTGCTGTCTGTGTTTCATCAGGGCCGGACAGATGCCTGTACTAGTTTGCTTTGGTTTTCTAAACCCAACTGATGCGAACAGTGTCTATTTTGGTTGGGCTTGCTCCAGTTTCTTTGATCAAATGCTCTTGAGTTTTGTATCTGAAAGCACTAAATCTAGTCCAGGTTTGCCTCTAGTTCGTGAATCCTGTGTTTGGAGCCGTTTGTATCTCCGCAGACAGGCCCCGGTTTGTCAGGATGCTGGAGGTTTCCAGGCCATAACAAAAACCCAAAACTCCCTGATGCTCCTGCTCCTCTTCCGAGAAGTTTCCGCTCTGCTGGAGCCACCAGCTGCTGTCTTCCTGCTAACCCTGTTCTTCACAATGTCCTTGACCCTCTGCACCCCTGGGGTGCTTCTCAGCTTCTCAGGACTCCAGGTGCTTGAAAAGGAGGGATTTTATGTAATGATTTCAGCGAGTACTGGCCTTACTGCCCAGAGCACCTCCAGCTCCCGTCCTAGACTGTCCATAAGGGCAGGTGCCTAAAGGAAGAAGGTCCCAGCTGCCTCTTTAGGGGCTTTTGCAAAAGTCCCAGCAGGAGCTGGGGGGACCCTTAACTTTCAGAGGTGGTTTTTGCATCGCTACCCCTTTTCAACGGGTTTCTCTCAAACCCAGCTCTGGGAAGCAGCCGGTTTCTGCATGTGACTGTGGTGAAAGGCAGAGGAAAGCCAGGCAGATGGGGACACCGGGTGGCTGCAACGCAGGAAAATCCTGGTAGGAAAGAGAGCTGTGGAGAAAACCCCCTCACGTTGCTTGGGCTCTGCAGCCCCATCCTGCTGTGCTGGATGTGTTATGGGGGCTGCAGCGCCAGGGCAGGGCTCGCTGTGCAGGAGGACCCCGGCGTGCGCCCGCGTGGTGCTGTGGCTGCAGTGCCGGCTGTGATCTGCTCTCCAAAACACGCGCGGGTCAGGGAGCAAACGCTCTTTTGCCTCCCTGCTCCCGCCTCCCTCTCTTTCCATCTTTCGGCAACGCTTGCTGCAACCCAAACAACATTCCTGAACGGCAACCGGAGGCAGTCTGCAGGGAATGGGTCACTCGGAGACGACGTGACGGCAGAGAGAGCCCTGGGCTCTGCTGGAAACTCTGACCGTGGTCAGGCCGCCGGTGCCGCAGTGGCTCCCGCGCAGTAGCCAGGAGGGCCCGGCACTCCCTGCTCTCCCGGGATTGCCCAGTTTCCATGGGGGATGCTGCAAGGAGGCTTCTCAGGCCATCTCACTTCTATGGGATGTCGGACTGTGAGGACTGTGTGGTCTCAGCATCATCGTCCGTGCACGTTGCAGTGCCCTGGATCCCTGTGCGTGCCCTGGCAGCCTCTACAGTGCTGGGCTTCCTAAACCTCATCCTTGTGGGCTCCTCTGGCCCCTCTGCACCAGCCTTGTGCTGTGCCTGGTGTCCTATGGCAGGACGGAGCTGTGCAGAGAGGGCCAGAACTCACAGTCACCATTAAACGGGTGTTTGCAAACATTGGCTGCTTAATTTAGAACAGAGCTGGAAACTATGAAGTGCTTCTTCATCCAGCAGCTCCCTGGCCTGCCCCTGGACACACGCTAACATCTACATGGCGAGCAGAGGCTCCTTACGAGTGGGCAGTGCAATAACCGTGAAGGCCTCCAGGTTGGCAGAGGAGCCAGGAGGGCAGTTGGCACCGGCCCGGCTGAGTACGAGTCCGTTCGGGAGAACAAGAGCTGCTGCTCCCAGGGGTGCCAGGGGTGCCGGGGCTCCCTGTGCGCCCTGTTCTCGTGCCCAGGGTCCTGCCTGGTCTCCTTTGCTCGCTCAGGTGGCTTCGGTTCTGTGTTGGTGTGAAGGGGCAAGGAGGCTTTGCCAGCCAAGCTGTGCTGGAGCTTCCTCTGTGATTTAAGGCATATGGGCTTGATAGCAAGGTGCAGAGGAGAGGTGATGCTGCCATCAGCTGTGCTGGAGCAAAATCTTGAAGAGCAAGTGCAGGAAAAGGCAAAGCCCTGGGTTGGAGCTGTTCCCTTCTGCCTTCACCCCTGCACCTTGCGAATCCTGCACAGGATCTTTAATTCAACTTGTTACGAGAGCCAGAGAGCTCAGAGGAGAGGTGTGTGGTGCCCCGGTTCCTCCAGCTGCTGGTAGGAAGGCAGCACGTGTTGGATATGGCCCAGGGCTCTCTATGGAGAAATGTTGTGGTTGATGGTCTCTAAGCGCAGCAGCTTAGACTCCGGTCTCTGCTGCAGCTCATTTCTATTCCGGACACAGGGATGCTCAGGGATGTGTCACGCGTCCCCGAGGCAGGGGACAGCTGTAGTCTGCAAAGAGCCCCTGCTGCTCCGATGCGATAAGCTCTTCTGGGCACCCTGGCTCTTTCTTGGCACCCTGGAAAAGATCATGTGTCTCCATCGGGTGCTACGGGCCCTGCTGCTGCCCAGGGGGTTATGGCTCGTGCCCAGGCTGTTGAGGCTGTCTTGGCCACAGGGATGCAGCTGGGCGGCAGCCACTTTGCAAAGGGGCTGGGGGAGACGCACGGCCTGGGATGGATGGGGCGGGATTGCTGGGACGTCGTGGCTCTGCCGGTGGCGGCGGCTCCGTGCGCGAGCCCCGTCTTTGCTTTGCTTTTGCGAGCAGGATCCCGCTGCTCCTCCCGCCGCGCCGTGGCGGCTCTGACGCTGCCAGCAGCTCAGCTGTCCAAGGCGCAGGAGGAAAAAAACGCCGCGTTTCCTTGCTCGCAGCCTTCGCTTCATGTTTTCAAAGGCCCTTTGAACACTCTGCCCTGCTCAGCAGCCTCCCAGCTCCGCAAACAGCAGCAAGTTCAGTCCAGCCCACTGACGGAGGCTCCTGCATGGGGAACATCTCGCATCGTGTTCCCAAAGCGCAGGGAGCCGCAGAGCCTCCGTGCAAAGGGTTGGAGCCCAGGGCCCCTTGGCTGCCTGTAGCCAGGGCAAGTGGTGTGGGCATCCTCCTCCAAAGTAAATTTTGCTCCTAAATCTCTCTGAAAACAGTGCCGTAGACAAGCTGAGAGCCAAATATAACCACATGGGGCGTTTAATAAATTATAAGAGGCAGCCTGAGCTGTGCTGGGGAGCAAACAAGGAGAGCACTGCGAGCAGGAGCTTGCAGCTGTGGGTCCCTCACCCGGGACCAGGAGGAAGGACGTCACAAACGTCCCTCTGCTCAGGGTGCCGTTAAACTGCATCTCTATATTGCTCTTAAGCTTAGGGTAATGCTCTGAGAGCAAATGCAAACCAAATTCTGTTCCCCTCTTAGTGAAATGCAGCCAGCTCTGGGGGGGATGCAGCATTTTGTAGGGGCCTGGACATCCATGTCCAATATTCATACTGGCCCCCGATCCAGCATTTCTGGGGTCAGTCCCAAGGGAATGGGCTGCCCAGCTGTCCGGAAGTGTTCTGCCTTTCTCCCAGCCCGGCTTTCCTGGCTCCCGCTTCGGCTTTTTGCGCAAATCCCCCAGATCTGGGGAGATCACGGTGCAGAAATCCCCTCCCCAGGGCCGCCCGGGCTGTTTTCCTCGCCGAGGCATCTCAAGTATGAACAGAGGCGAAACAGCAGCTGCCTGGGAAAGCCATTAGCGCTCCTGCCGCCTGGCTCCCTGCGCGCGCAAACAAACAAAAGCGGCCCGAGAAGGTCCCGCTGCCCAGAGCCTCTTCCCCCCCGGCGCCCTTCGCACCGGCGCGGGGCTGGTCCGGCTCCGGGATGCAAACCCTGCCTGGGATGCTGGGATGAGGGATGGCAGCTGCTGCTTTCTCCTTTCCTTTCATTTTCTTCCTTTTTTTTTTTTTTTTTTCTTTTCGTTCTAATTCAGACAAACGTATGGACAGCTAATGAACTGGCACCATCTTAAGAAAATCTTATTGAGGGACAGAGGGGTAATAGCTCTTCGTGCGTGCGCTTTGGAGATAAACAGGAGCGCGAAGCCGGGCGTGGGCGTTCTCCGCTTTGCTTCTGTTCAGCCGAACGTGGCAGTTCGGGGAAGGGGGGTGGTCCCTGCAGGGCTTTGGTGATTTAGGGCACGGAGCAGGAGCGTCTCCGTGCAGGAAGGCAGCGGTGGAGGGGCAGGGGTGGCGCAGCGATGCCGGCTGGGGCAGCGGGAGGGCAGCCTGTTCGGTGCCCTCTCCGTGCAGTAAATTCCTGCTTTGTTTTCCTGCGGTTTCCGCTGGGCCTCCCCGGGGACCGCGTGTGCGGGCGGAGCGGCCGGCAGGGCCGCCGGCTGCGCTGGCTCCGCTGTCCCCAGCGGGACTGGCTCTGCCTGCCCTCAGGGTGTCTGTTCACAGCCTTTTAACAGAAACCGGCTCTTTCTTCCTCAAAGAGGAGCCCACGATGCCCACACTCTGCTCAGGTTCCTGGCAGAAAGAAGCACTGAGTTGCGACAAACCCCTGGCCAAGGCTTTTAGCTTGGGCCCCATCTCATCCTGCTGCCTGGGAACATCCCGGAAAATCCTGTTTTGCCCCCAAACGAGCAGCCATCCCGCTTGCCCCTGCCCGGCTCTGCTTGCTCCGGGTCTGCAGCTCCTTTGGCTCCCTGCCTGGTGCTGCAGCCGCCCTGAGTCACTTCTGCCCCTCTCCCCTTGCTCTTTCCTTCCTCTTTTCCCTTTTTCCGGGTCTGCGGAGCAGGAAGCAACTCCCTCCCTGCCAGCCGTGGTGCCGCGGGGAGGAGCCGCTTCCCGGGATCCTATTCCATTCTGAGAGCCGCCCGGGCTGGGTCTGCTCGGCTCCCCGGGTCCTGCACGGCTCCCGTTCCGCCTCCCGGGCCTGATCCCACAGGATGCACTGGGAATCCCAGGCTCCGCTGCTGGCTCCCGCCTGGGAGCAATTTCCAAGGGAAGCTTCGCTGTGGAGCAGCCCGACCTTCTCATTAATAAATCAGCCGTGTTATTGAACGGGTGAATAATCCATGAGCGCACCCAGCACGGCACAGAGCGGCGTGCCAGAAAATTAATTAATCCTCTTGTTAATGCCCTGAGGAGCCCTGATGGATGGTTGCACTGCGCTCATGCGGCGGGACCCAACGGGATGGTGGTGGGCCCTGGGAATGCTTTTCCTTGGGTTCTTCCTTTGCGCTGTAAACCATCAAATTGCTGCTTCCGAAGGAGTTGCTGCAGGAAAACACCATCAGCCTCCGCCTCGGGAGCGTTTCCCCAGGGAAATAATACAGGTTCTGCCTCTCTCCGACCTTTTCCTGTTAATAACATGAAATCCTAAGTAAATGTCTCCATTCAGGGGTGGTGCAGAGGAAAGCAGGAGCAAATGCTGCCACTGCTGGGGCAACCACCTGGAGATGCCCAGGCCCCTGCATGGGAATTGCAGCCCCAAAGGCAGCTCTGTGTAACCCTGCGGGCTCCGCTCACCTCTGCCCCTCTGGAGAGAAAGAAAACAGGGGGAAACGGCCTGGAATTTTCCTGGAAAAATGACCTGGAAGCGGTGCCACGGTCCTCCCCCTCTAGTGCACATGGATGTGCAGTGGTGACCAGGACCCTGGATGTCACCTCAGGGTCTGGAGCTGGGGCCGTGAAGAGTGCAGAGGAGAGCCCAGGTGTCTGGGCTGCTCATGCCTCCCCTTTGCAGGCTGCTTTGGGGTGGAAAGGAACATTTTAGAAGCCACGGGTGCAAATGCAGTGAGAAGGGGCCAGGCTTTGCAAGCTTGGCCGGCAAATGTGCTGAAATGGGGCTGGTTAGCAACAGGGTGAAGGCTGGAGCAGAGGCTCCTGGGCGGGATACGGAGCCGGGTCGGCCGCTCGCTGTCGGAGCGTGCAGGGTTTCAGCAACGGCCCCCAAACCGACCACGGTCCCGTAGAGCTCCACATGCGCAAATGTTGCCCTTGGCTCTGCACGAGGGGCCGGCAGCGCTGGGACCAAAGGAGCTTTTGTTGGGGAAGCGGCTGCTGGAGCAGCTTCCAAACCCATCCACGGTCCCAATCCGTCCCTCCCATTCCTGTCTATCCGCAGCAGCTAGAGGGACCCCTGGGCACAGAGCAGGGACATGCCAGCCCATTCCCTGCTTTTCCTGTGATCCCCACGGGCTCCGAACGCCCCGGGCTCCCTCTTCTCTGCCTCCAGCCCTCCCAATTAAAGGCTTCTGAGCGAGTCCCGGAGGCTCCGGAGCAGCAGCAGCCTCGGGGACACAGCGGGTGCCCTCCGAGGAGCGGGTTCAAAGGGCTGCACCAGTCTGTGATACCAACCTGGGGACGTGAGCCGAGGGCGCTGCCCCGACGTGAGGGACGTGGGCAGGGTCCCCAACCAGAGCGTCTCCTTAAAGCTACCAGCACGTGGGGCCACCAAAGCCGCCGGGCCCTGCAGGTGGCTCTGTGCCTCATTGTCCCCATTTCAGAGAATCCTTTATTTTTTATTTTTTTCCTCTTTTTTTTTTTTTTTTTTTTTTTTTTTTCCCCAGAAATCCCTGCTTGGGGCCACCAAAGCTCCGTGTGCGATTCCGGCGCTGGGTGCGGCTCTGCAGGGACACAGGACGGGGCTGGAAGGAGCCCGGCGTGGAAAGCCGGCGCCTGTTTGCGTCGGTAGCTCCGGCTGCGTCTTTGCTGGCCAGCAGCGAGAGCCAAGGGCCGGAGTTCACGGGCGAGGACAGCGGCTGGCGGGAAGGGGCCGGGAGTGGAGCAGGAGGACGCGGGTGATGCCGGCGGCGGCTCAGCTGGCGCTTTGAGGGCTCCCTTGGACATAAGGGGGTGACTTGGGATGAATGGAGTCAGTGACGCGGTTGCTCGGCCTGCTGTCACCTTGGCCATGGGGACAATTGCCAGCACCCGAGCTTGACCGTGGCCTTGCGGCTTGGCACGTGTTTGCAGGAGCTGCCGGGCTGTGTCCTGAGGTGACAGGAAAGCCGCAGGGACAAGGGACAGTACCGGCGCAGGAGGGGTGCAGCAGGACGAGGGCTCCCGGCGCACGCTCCGCACGTGCGTTTCATTCCAGTTTAACATTTACTGCAAGGCCACAAAGCTGCAGATCGCAGCCCGGGCGCCCTCGGGGCCACCTGCCCCGCTGCAAGCTGCCCCTGCTCGCGTTCGCAGCCCGTGTCCGTGGCACGCGAGGCGACGGGGGCCGCATGCCCTGTCCCGAGGCGGCCGGCGCGGGAAGCGCGGAACCGCTGGGATCGCTGGCGCAGCCCCGGTGCTGGCGCGACGCAGCTGGACGGCGCCACGTTTTTCCAGGTCTGCGTCTCGGTTTCTCCCTGTTTGATGTGTTTTTATTTCCTATTAAAAGCACGCTGTCTCATTTCCTCCGCAAAAAACAAGGCTCTTTCAGGGAGACAGATTCCTCCAGCTCTGGAAAAATCCCTGTCTGCCCCCAAAAATAAGCAGGCTGCGAGCGTCGTCACCAGTGCCTCCCCGTGGGGACCTAGTGTCCTGCGCACGGGGACGGCGGAGAGCCGCGGTGTCACCTCCTGCCACGGCGCAGAGAGCCAATGCCCGGCTTCCCGGGAGACTTCTCGGGGGTCCTGGGCTTCCCGGGAAACTTCCTAGGATTTGGTAGGGGGTGGAGGAGGAGGAACCATCACGGGTGTCTGCTGGTACCCCCACTCCCCGCACTGGGTCCCCAAGTCCCTGGAGCCGCTGTGGCGGCAGCTCCACATCTCGCCGTGTGCGGAAAGCCAAATATTTGGAAACCTCTGGGACGAGGATTCCGGAGCTGCTCCCCACGCATCTGCCTGGCCGGGGACGAGCGGCGCGGATGCCTCGGGGATGAAGACACTTCCTCCTCCTCCTCCACCTGACGTCTCCGCAGGCCCAGCTCCCGCTCCCCAGGGCTTCCCGCCCGGAGCCGTGACCCAGGCTCCCAGCGACGTTCCCGCAGCCCGGATTGCCGCCGTCCCATTGTCATGGGAACGTCGTGTTTATCCCGGCCGGCGGAGCCAGGCTTTGGACGCGCTTCCCTCTCCACAGGTGCACCGAGTTTGGGGGTTCTCAGCCCCGCCGGCTGCCTCAGCTCCAATCTCTGCCCTTTTTCCAGCGTTTTGGGGTGCAATTCCTGACCGTGGGGAGACCCCTGCAAAGCAGGGTCTAGCACCAGCGTTTTCAGTGGCCTGTGGATGTCAGGGCACATGGGCCTGAGTCTGACATAGATGTTTGTGTCTCCATCAGGAAGTTTTTCCATGAGTTCACAGAGCTTGGAAGCGCTTGGAAATACAGGTCTCCGGGCGTCTCCCGGGACCCGCTGTGTTTACAGGGCTCCACGACCACGCTGGATGAGGGAGGAAATAGCAGACACGCAAAATCCTCCGAGGACGGTGCGGAACGGGGAGGATGTGCAAACACCAGAGAGGACAGAGGGGTTAGGAAAATCTGCAGGAGACGCAAAGGGCGGTTTGGAAACACAAAGGAAATGCAGGGAACAACGGGCTCCACACGCTGCGGAGCTGGGCGCTCCTGGGAATGCTGCTTTGTTTCGGCTTCCCCATACACTGCCTGCTCCATCCCGATCCCATGGGCTGCTGGGGGATGCTCTGCTGTGGAGGAAGGACTCAGAGCAGTTTGCCTGGGCCTTGATAGACCTGCCATAAATTCCCTTTCCAAAGGCTGTTGGAGAGCAGAGAAGCCCCAGAGTTCCCCCGCTTAATAACCAGCCTAACAAAGTGTTTTGATTAAACGTAGAGGGCGATTTCTGGGTGCCCTGGTGCTTTGTAACCACCTGGATTTATTGGGAATGCTGCTTGGGAGTTGCTAACGTTGCCATCGCTCGCTGCCAGGTCCATAGCAAACAGGTTGGTGTCCAAGGGGCTGCCGCGGTGCCCGGCACCGGCACGGAGGGCGGCAGAAAGGGCTGGAGCGCTGGGAAGGGAAGGGAAGGGAAGGGAAGGGAAGGGAAGGGAAGGGAAGGG